>JAODJX010000124.1:350332-362181 GCA_026776945.1 Isichthys henryi | reverse complement strand
TGACGCTTATAGCGATAGCTTGCTGATTGGGTGACGCTTATAGCGATAGCTTGCTGATTGGGTGACGCTTATAGCGATAGCTTGCTGATTGGGTGACGCTTATAGCGAAAGCTTGCTGATTGGTTGACCATAAGCATCGGTGCTAATGTGGAAGTTACATGGAAGTTTTGGGAAAAGTCATATAATTAGCAGAGCAAAAACTGAGCAGACGGAATTATTTTTGTACTTCTCATGGATATTTGCTTAAAACAAAGAACTTCAGAGGAGTCTGCAAAGATTTCTTATTTCCCAGTCAATCTCAGCGATGTTTACTGATTTTATTTTCCTTTTTGCTGATCCTTCTGACACTGAACGCCACAGGCATCAATAACACCAAGCAGGGTGGCTCTGTCCCAGTTCAGACAGGGTGGCACACCATGTGACCAGGCCTCAGCGCAGTGCTTTAAGTCACATGGCCAGTGACATCTCTGAGCAGAAATCCATTTTTCTTTCCGCCAAGGGATTACAGCCACTGCAATTATAAAAATGCATTTTTACATACATTATCTGGTCCTGAGGGTTCATATTCTGCTTTGCAACCGAGTCTAGAGGTGCAACTGGCTTAATAATCTTCTCCCTAACTTCCAAAGTGTCTTTGAAAGCCCTGTTGTGAAATATCACATATTCGAATGACAGCAGCTTGTCTGCAATCATAAGCACCTTTAATTATTTACTGATGCCTTTCGTCTATGGACTAATTCGGAGTTTCCTCTTGGAGCCTCATACTTGCAGGTTTCCTTAACTAGTCTACCGGCTTTGAGTTGTGGTGCCCATTCAGTCTGCTAATTGCTTGCAAGGTTTACTGATTCACAATATACAGATATAGAGAGATTTGTAAATTACACACGGTATTTTCTTACCTTGGAAACAAGCAGCACCGAACAGGGACATCGCTACAGTAATAGTAATGCTTTGAAGAGATGCAAATGTGCGCAACACGACAGGAGGAGATGTCTGAAATTATGTCAAATGTTAAATGTCATACTTGCTATTATTAAGCTTGAGAAAGATGGATAATCTGAAGTACGTTGGCTGAATACCTAGCTATAAATACAAGGGAACAGAAGTTATATTCTGCATAAAGAACAACCAAACAGCAAAGATATTTTAAAAAGAAAAACTTAGTAATTACTAATTGTAAATAAAATGGGCTTACAATGACAAACACAATGGGACGCCATGAAAATGGGAATGACATTAATTAACATTGTAGCAGCACAACTGCAATGACAAAGTGGGGGGGGGAGAGAGACACCTTTTCTCAACCAATATAATTAGTTGGATAAGCAAGCTGGGTGACTACCAGAAAAATGTCAGTACCAGAAGTGAGCACTAAACATCTCCCGAGACACTCTGGAACAGTTTGGCCCCGAGGTGACAGTGATTAGACAGGAGAATCAGCCTAATTACTAATGCGATTGTGTTTTCTCGTTAAAATAAAGCATAGAAATGCATTATGCATCTTCATTGTAGATCTCATAGTATACAGCCAATTTTTGCTGTTCTCTGACATCTGGAGGGAAAACTTGTGCAAGCAAAGAAAAAGAAGAAACTGACTATAAGAAAGGAATTAACTAGATAGATTGCAAAATATGGTCCACTAAATATTACGTGTTGTGTGCTCCGCCATAATTCGTTAACAAAATGCATTTTGATTATTTTGAACAGCTACACTCTTGTAGGCTGCACGTCTATGCAGGGACCCATATGGCGCTTCGGAAGTGGGTCATCGGTGTGTTTAGGGCACCATCGCCTGCATATCGCGGCCAGCCTTTACATACCTGCAGGTCCGTGGCATATCGCGTTTATCGCATGTGTGAAATCACAAAAACACACATATTTATCTTTGGGTAAACTGGTCATTGCATATTTCTGGGCGAATTATAAAAATGACGGACGACACGTCAGTCACTCCACAAATGTGTATTTTAATACATATACACCACAGCATCCGTTTAAAACGCTTTTGTTCTGCATTTACAGATCACTCATACATCTCGGCATTTACAGATAGGCCTCATACATCTCTGTGCCGATACTAAAATTACGTCTACGAATATATTTTAATAGATATCGGATTTAACGCAGACCTTAATTTAGCCAACGTGCAACTATAAAAGAAAATAATCTAGATAGATCTAAACAGAAATTCCATCGCTTCAGTATTTACATTCATTAGCCTGATAACTGCAAATCGACAGAAAAATTAGAGAAATAAAACACCCACATACTAAACTTAAATATACTACACGGTGCATGCAATATCATGTATATCAACGCAGTCCGTATTTTTGGCCAATCGCAAAGCTAGATGTACGATAAGATACTAAATACGTAATGGCATTAACGTTAACGTTGTTCTTACACTCGCTGTAACATCTGTATCGCGCTGGTGTGCAATAAAACGCTGATAAAATATTATACGCAGTGCCTTTACAATAAACCAGTTCCTGTCTGATCAATTCAAAGGCAATCGATTCAAACACACTAGAGAAAAAAGGAGATGGGAAATGGAGATGCTTCTCCTCGCCGAGTCACTAATTATATACAACCCTAATATAACGTTTCATCCCACCTTTACAAAACGACGGTCCTTATTAAAAGATATTATTCCTTGATACAGACACAAAGGTAATTCGCGATATACTGTAAAAACCAGCGAAGACCTGAACGGGGAAAAAAAGCAAACGATTGAAATTTAGGTCACTAGGCAGGAAAAGTGGTGAAACCCGCCTCGTATGGAGGATCAGCATCAAACTGCTCGCTGTACAGTTCAGATTTACACTCAATCACCGCCAATAAAGACAACCGCGTAAGACTGATGCTGCCACTTAAAATGCGGTGCGCATCACGCAAGCAAGACAAAAAAAAACTCATAATGCTTCTAATTAAGATGCAAAAATGGAGAAGCCCGCTTTAAACAAAAGATAAATGCGTCCACCGTGCGGAGCAGGTCGGCAGAATAAAAGGGACTAGAATGACATTGCACTTACCAAATAATATCCAGAGGCAGGAAGCACGCTCTCTCTCCTTTACACTCCCCTTTTCTTTCTGTCCGATACTCAAACAGAGACGGGTCGCACTGTCATGCCCCAAAGGTTCGCCTTAAAGTGGAGGCGGACTGCGAGGGGGCAGAGCGGCATCCGCCGGCTTGCGGGGAGAGCGGGACACTGCGGTGCGCAGCCACAGAGGCAGCAGCGGCGGCAGCGGCAGCGTGCGGACGCGCTCTTCGGAAGCAGCGCCGCAGGCACGCCGGAGCGCGAACAGCGACACCTGCTGGCTGGTGCCGGCCACGCACCTGCGCGCCTCCGTCGCCCACTCGTCGCCCCCAGTCTACACGCCCGATCTAGACGAATGTTGCGGATCCCCATTCAGCTACCTATAAGCGCCCGGCTTTTTCCCCACGTTAAAACTCCGACTTTTGTGTGCAGCGGAGCCTTACTCGTATCTCATGTGCATCTCAGAATCGTTTTTGTCAGGCCATTTGTTTCTTATCTAACCTTTGAACTTGGGCAAAAAACGAGGATGCGCGCGTTACATTATTACCTCGTCTAAAGTGTAATAGCGGAATTGTATTTAAAAGTAATTAGTACGATAGGATTTCTTTATACAAAACACGCCCTGCTTATAGTGGCTTTTCTAGTGTTTGTTGTCAATGGACAATATCTACGGTCTTGGTTCATCACATTCAAGAAATACTCGCGAAATAACCAGACAACGACGTGGTTTATTAGACAGCACGTAATGGAGAGTTGGCGAGAGATGTCGAAACGGGATGTTTTAATCATCCTGTTCGCTTACTCTTCCTCTCACCTTTTGATTATACACTCCTTAGTATTGATGCCATTATTCTCCTCCCGGACTTAAGCCGCCGTATCCGCTTCTACTCACCGACACACACACGAAAAAAAATGTAAAATGTAGCAGCATAGGTACCGCAGGTGTAATTAAGCGCCCCGATAAAGCAACTGGCAGATTGTGAAAAAGATTTTCACTCGGGAGGTTCAACCAACACCCACACATAGACACGTAATAGAAGAGAATAATTGCAGAACCTTAAAGAAAGTTTGCTTTGTTACTGGGTCTGATCTGACAAGGTGTTAAACGCAAGAATAAGAATTTCTGTGACCCTTACACAGTATTTTTCAATACACACTCGATATCCTTTGTTTAGCTGTATTATCCCTGTAAGTAAGACAGCGAGCAGGTGTTGGATTGAGTAATAAGAATTATGTCACGTTTGTACAAGATATCTGAGCTTTACTGTAATGCGTGATGTGGGTCTGCTCTCATACTTTCTGCGTCGCTTTCATAACCTCACGATGCATGTCAATAACAACCTTTAAGCAGCGCATTGTGCATCTTCCTGCAGTCTGTCATAGTGTAGGCCTACTACATACAATTTACTTGGGCCTATAGGTGTTTAGTTCATACTGACTGTGTTCAGATAGTTATTTGCACTAGAAAAGTTAAGTACATAAGGATTCCGCAGTGAGGTTTTGAACATAAAGCCATTCGATCAGAGGTTTCTAACACAACACACGCACACACACATATCCAAACATCTACATGTGACAGTCAGTGACGTCATATTACCCTGTGAACCGTGTCATGTCAGTGCTGTAGCGATTTAAAAACATAGCATGTAAACATAGTATTTGTTGAAGTTGAAGCTTAAGTAATATAACTGGAAGGTCTGACTAACCTTGCAATGGTATTTTCACATTTTCTCACACCATTGCATATTATATATACAAATGTGTCAAGTTACGAGCAACATTAGTGATAGGTTTGCGAAAGCGTACGTCGTAATGACGAGAGAGGTTAATAATAAACCAGTGGATTATAAATCTGGCTTTGGTGTTTCCCTGGATCGACATTTATGTTTGTGTATTATAACACAAACCAGTCTTGAGATGAGGCTGCCATTACAGTGACCGACATTTCCATTAAGTTCCCGTCCAGCTCCTCTCTCATAAGAGCAGCTGGCTAAACATTTTAGTGACTGATACCTTCCTGCCCCGTGACATCAAGATAGGCTTCCTATCAGAGCGATTAGCAAGCCTCACCGCAGCTCACATATCTGCATGGCAAATGCAATCAGCTCAAGTCCAGCCCCGTTTTTCTGCTTCATCTGTTAGGATGGGAGCTGCAGAAAAGCCGTAATGCCCGGGCGAAGCCGGAAATAGGGTGATGCATAGTAATGCAGGTCTATGTTACAACATGCACTGACATGGCCAGATAAAAAGCAGAAGAGAATGCATTAGACGGTGCATTAAAAGGTGACCTACTTCCGCTAAAATGTTTATTGCTTTTCCCAGTAGCAGTGATATATGATTGTGACTGGGTGGACTGGAATAATGCATGTCATTTGTTGTAATCTGTTAAATAGGCAAGTGAACACATGATTAAGGTTTCAGTTGTTTGATCACTGCCATATTTCCATGCTGGAAGTAAGAAAACATCCTTTTCCTATAAATCCACTCTATAATGCCACTCAGACTAGATCCTTTTCTGAGTAAGAGGTTCCCGCCACGAGTGGCGCCACGTAGCGGGCAGCAGCAGCTCTCTGGGGGAGGCACCGCCGGCTGGATGCGGGAGCACACGTTTCCCTTTCCGCGCCCAGATGCGATGGAGCGTCCCCCGGGTGGCTCCTCCAAGCTTTTCATCATTGTTATTTGTGGGTGGAGGAAATGTCAGTCGGCCTCCAGGGAGCAGCTGGGTCTGAGTGCCCCTGATTTCACTCTCACTCTCCTCATCCGCTGGGGATCCAGCGGCATTATCTCTCCGTTTTGATGGATTTTTTTATTTTTGTTGCGTGTTTGCTTCAATTTATCTGACAAACTGACGAAAGGACTCTATAAATGGGCGCAGCGATTCATGGTATTTTGTAGCTTATTTGGCAGTCAAACTTCATCTCTATACGTCTGGTTTTCCGGTTTATCTAGACTAGGTGTCAGGATGGACATTTTCATTAAATAGTGTTTATCGTACGTTTCAAGAGGTGATTTAAAGGGAAAGAAGGTTATCATACTATGTACTGCTGTAAGACACTTGTTTTACAACAAAAATATTTTTTATAAGCCACATTATAGGCATGCAAACATTTCTGACCTGAAGGCCTGTGGATGGGTTTTCAAACACTGACCCATTTTACATACATTAGGGACATTTCAGTTACATTTAAGGTTTTTGTGTGTGTTTGCATGATACACCTTTTTATATATATTTTAAAACATAGAAGCAAACTATTTGATGTCAAATGGACAACTGGAGACTGGGGGTGTATCATATAACGTAATTAATTTGCCTGTAATCTGAATTTGAGCTATACAGATTGATTTCTCATGGAGAAATATGGACTATATGTCATAACAGACACTCTTGGACTGAGCCTGTGGGTCACCGAGTTGTTATTGTTGGTTTTCACGCAAATCAGTTGTGTGTTTAATTTGTTATTAATTTGCACATCCATTTATTTTCAGCATCTTCATTGGTTCACTATTGTGGGATGCTGGAACATATCTCAGGTAGCACAGGGCACGAGCCAGGGGAACACCGTGAAGGAATACCAGTGAAGTTCAGTGCACACTAACACACTAAGACATCACATGACTGCAGGTCTTTGGACTGCAGGAAGAAAATCACACTATAGCTACAGGTAAACTACAGAACACCAGGGGAACACCTTGATGGAATACCAGTGAAGTTCAGTGCGCACTAACACACTAACACACTAAGACATCACATGACTGCAGGTCTTTGGACTGTAGGAAGAAAATAACACTATAGCTACAGGTAAACTACAGAACACCAGGGGAACACCTTGATGGAATACCAGTGAAGTTCAGTGCACACTAACACACTAACACACTAAGACATCACATGACTGCCGGTCTTTGGACTGTAGGAAGAAAATCACACTATAGCTACAGGTAAATTACAGGGGGACATAAAACCTCTGCACACAGATCACAGCTGGGCTACAAACCCCGAACCATGGAGGTCTGACGCAACAATGCTACTGAGTAACCAGAGTTGCCGTATCTTAATATTAGGGAATAAACATCAAACTAATAAGAATTGCTGCCATAATTTAACAAGGGACTGACAGCCATAGGCACAATAATAAGGAAACAAATTAATAACATGACAAAATAGAAGTCGCACAAGTCCCTAATCCCCTAAAGTACACTTGCTTAAGGTAATGTGTTTGCCGAATAAACTAAGAGGCTTATAGCAAGGGCAAGATAGTAACAGACACCCCCCAGGAGACCTGAAGGAACAGCCAGGTAGTAGCCAACAAATTGAATGATCGTTAGAATTATCTATGTGGGGCAAGATCAATAAGGATAGTTAATTAGTTATTAATTAACAATATCATTGTTATTGGCTGGATTATTATAAGTCTGAGTCTGAGGTAGCCGTGGTTAATGTTTGCTACATTTAAAAAAAGCAAATATCTGTCTGGGAAAGAAACGACGACAACTGAAAGATAATAATTGCAGGGTAAATGTGGTAAATGGCAGGGTGTATTCCTGTCACGGGGCTCAAGTGAGACCGATATGAACACAGCGGTCTGCGATGCTTAAGGTGACAGGAAATGGCCCATGTTAGTGCAGAGAGAGGGCTATTTTTCAGGAGAAAATAGGGGGGGCATAATGGCTCTGAGCCTATGAAGAGCACTCAGTGCTGGTGATCCACCCGGGGATGCTGGAAGTGCCGGCATCCGTGACAAAGCCGGGCGTGTGGTGCTGTCTGGGAAAAGGCCGAAGATTAAGCAGGAAAAGCAGATGCCATGATGTCATCATAAGCCGTCTGGAGCATTCTGGCGTGAAAAAGTAAGGGATCCCTCCGGCGACTCTCCTGTGACGGTGCTGATGCTGCACGCATGCGCATGTAGTCACAGCAACTGGAAGCCACAACTGTGAACTATTTACTAGTGGAAAATGACTAATTTCTTGACTAAATAGCAGAAATGTGCCAAAATGTAGCTTGAGGATAGTTAATGGGGTGTACCGGTGAAGACTGATGCGCTTTCTTAGTGGTTTTCTGCATTACTAGTTAGCATGGAACAGTGGACAGAGATGGACCGCTGACTGAAGTTGGGATTCTAGCACATGGATGCTGATCGAGCAGCTTCAGAAAGGTCCTGCTTGAGGAAAAGGAAAATGCTTAATTTCTTTCTTTTTAAAAATAATAATTAAAGAATGACATACCGCCACAGACAATATGCTCTTTAGCTGCCCTGCAAAATGCTACATTTGTTGCATTGTCTTGTCTTGTGGTGCCACCGGGTCAGCGGAAGTGGTCCCGGTTCTCCACCCACTCAGCATCCACACCTAGCCATACAGTAGGACAAAACGGTTGCGTCTGACATGTAGATGTATGTGTGGTTGAATCAATGGGAGGAAATACAGTTGACTTATAGAACCACTGCGCTTTGGACGCATAACTTTAGTACAGCCAGGGACACTAAAATGGCACAAAACACTGGAAACGTCAAATAGAAAGATCGTTCACAGATATCACGTGAGAGGCTGCCGGAATGCTTGGCGTCCTCCAAACCGGCACTGTACTTATATTTTATCATTTACCACTGAGTAAACTTTTTGTCTCTCTGAGGCTTTCTCAAAACTCCCAAAACATTCCCCGTTAATTTCTTATGCAGGCGGTATACCAAAACAGTGGTGGGGAAAATCGCGATGCAGAAGGGTCAGCCATACGCTGTTGATGAGGGGCAAATAAATCATTGTTTCTCTTTGTTCATTTGGGCTTGGTAATGCAATGTCATTTAAAACTGATTGAAATACGCAGTTGAGTCTTTAGTGTGATGTGCACCAAGCAAATTGTTATGGAACTGGCTCGGCTGATTTCTTACTCCGCTGTTATCGTGCTGCATTGAATAATGCACTGAATTTTGGCACTTTGGCAATGCAGAACAAGTCTCTGAACAATGCAACGTCAATGATATCGAATGAAATAAATGCTGTTGTGAGAGAAGAACATAATTAAAACGAAGTGCTCGTTATTCCTGCAGTACGAAGGAAAGCAGTTAGTGCTCCAGCTCTCCGAACCCGGGGCACTGATCCCCGTAGCTCATTAGAGCCGGGGCCCCCAGGCAGATCAATGGACACCTCCCGGGATGTGGAGGAAACGCATTTCTCTTCGGACCCTCAATGAGGGATTAAAAAATGAAAGGCTCATCGTTTAGGCACCCACGCACAATCGAGGCAGGATCAATCGCAGAAGAGACACGCATGTGATGTAAATAAACATTTGAATTCCTTATCAGATAAGCGTAAACGCTTTAATTAAATGCATACAGGCATCTTTATATTACCTGTGACAGATCACCAATCAGAAACCGTGCTTCGGAAGTGAAGGGAATAAATCGTGCTATATATACACACCCTAGACCTTGTACATTTTAATAGGCAGGAATGCTTTGATCTGTGGCTAGGAAGATACTGCAATCGCGTGGAGAAAAACGTACGAGATTATTCCCTCGTACTGGCCGAGGGCATGTTGCAGGGCTCAGCTCCTCCCGTAGCACTCATACGATTAGCCTTAGCCTTTAACTCTCCAATTTCCGTAGTCTAGTCCCCTATTAGCCAGACAAGGGGTGAGGAATCGTTATGGTTAAAATATATATCCGGGCAAAAATAAATACCCTATCGTCTTCTACAGACAAGAGTATTTTTTTTATAAAGCAACCAATCATACGCTCAAGAAACTCGTGCAAAAATCAAAAGTAAAAATTTCCAGTTTTATAATTTGTGCAAATATGCAACTATATTTCCTTTCATTTAAAATTGTCATATTTTTCTTCGTGATGTATATTTTTAAAAGTTCGTTTACAAGGAAAAAAGAAAACGATGACTATTTTTACTGCCATCTAGTGGCGACAAAATGTAATGAACTATGCTAGGATCGTACATCCATCTTCCAGTTCTAGTTATCATGTAAAGGGGCACAAGGTTCTTCATCGCACTAAAGCGTAATTAATTATGGAGATGAAAAATTCACTTCCAACCGCAACCTTGTACAGCATAACAAGTTATGTAAGATGGATGTATACATCTCTTTCCATCTGCTATCTACTTAAAAACCATCCATCCATCCGTTTATCAACCTCATACCCAATAAAGCTGTGGCTGTGGGTTTCTGGATCAGGATAAGAGATTAGAAGATGGAGGCATGGATGGATGAATATCCAGTAACAGGGTCATAGGAAGCTCTCAGGAAAGATAGTGTGCAGGGCTTGGGTACATGGTGAAAGGGATGTCAGTCCACAATAAGCAGAAATACACATACTCACACGCTCATAAGGACAACTTACGGAGTTCTTGGCACTATGGGAGGAGACCAGAGCGCCCAGACAAAACCGACCTGAACACAGGGAGAAAATGCAAATTCCTCATGCATAGTCATGTGAGCTTCAAAGCGAAGGATGGAAACAGCAGCACCAGACTGTGTCGCACTAGCTTGAACATTCCCCGTGAATACAGGACGCTTTTGGTTAAATACCCAGCTTCTCTTTGATGTGACTGTGTTCTGTGGTTGTAGGTTCAGTACGGCTCATTATAAGGAGGGCAGCTATCTATGGGGGGCCTTGAAGTGAAAACATACCCGGGTGGCGTTTGAGTTCAGGCTGGGTTTGATATCCAGCCCTCTGGCCTGCCCCTCGGCTGGCGATAGCAACCTCTCTCATATGCTTGATGAAGTCTTTTGCCAGCGACAGAGAACTCGCGTAAACACATTAATACATTAAGAGGAAAGGGGAGAGTAACAAGATCAATCCTGTGTAAACATGCATGCAGGCTCCGCAGTGTAAAAAAACGAAATGAAAACCAGTGGAACTATGAAGCAACACTGCCACCTATTGACAGAAATAATAATTACCACTGCACGCATTTCTACTGAACGCTTTTCATGAAGAAGCCCTCCAAAAAACATTTAACTTCAGTAAGGCTTGATCACCAGTATTCTGCCCCCTTTTACGGTTCAGAAGTTTGGATAGAGAAATCGGCATCTACTCCTCAACCACAGATGTGAACCGAGAATGTAAAAAAAAAAATCACACTTAAGTAGCATCAGGGATGGATTATTAAATACTCAACTGTTTCGGGACCTACTAATAATTTGCAAACACAAAATGATGGGAGTCATGTTCACCAAGTTCTCAGTTTGAATACTTTATTTAACATTTAAGTTGTCTGAAAATAGCCGCTGCTCCAGCACTTTAACAATATTTTTCAGTTACTTATTCAGAAGAGGTAATCTTCCATAAATTCAAGTACATATGTACGCTTAAAACACAGCTAGCTTGGTGAAAGTGCAAAATGCAAAGGCCTTGGTTGGCATGGGAACATGTGATATGATAACCTTAATTTTGTACACATTCACTGCCACTCTCCTATAACCCAACTTGGGTTAGTAAAGTGTCTGTTACGGACAAGTAAAAAAATAATCAGTAAACAATATTAGAACCACCTTAGGCTCATCTATCCTTTAGAGTGGGAGGCTGTCCCAGGAAGCACAGGGCACAAGGCAGGGGACACCCTGAAGGGGGCGCTGGTCCATCAAAGAGCACAAGTAGGGGACACCCTGCAGGGGGTGCCAGTCCATCACATGGCATAGGGCCGGGGAGACCTTGCAGGGCGAACCAGTCCATCACATGGCATAGGGCAGGGGAGACCTTGCAGGGGGAGCCAGTCCATCACATGGCAAAGGGCAGGGGAGACCTTGCAGGGGGAGCCAGTCCATCACATGGCAAAGGGCAGGGGAGACCTTGCAGGGGGAGCCAG
>JAODJX010000124.1:321964-336404 GCA_026776945.1 Isichthys henryi | reverse complement strand
CCCCCCCCCCCCCCCCCCCCCCCCCCCCCCCCCCCCCCCCCCCCCCCCCCCCCCCCCCCCCACAAGGCAATAAAGGCAGTTCATGCAAACCTTCCCTCCATTTTCATTTGTCTCATTTTATCATAAATTCCCTAAATGTAAATCAAAAGTCATATTTTAAAATATATGATAATTTAGCTTTCTGGCCAGAAATGATCATGTCATGTGATTTTGGTAGGTTGACTGGAGTTACCAAATTGCCCCGAGGTGTGCATGTGTGAGTGAATGTGGTGTTAATGTGCCATATGAAATACAAAGCTGTGTCAAGCACAGCTGTAAAATGAGTAAAGAAGTCATTTGAATATAACGGTGTTCTGATCATATAGATAGTAAAAAGGACACATCATCTGACTGAAAGCTTTTGCAGCAGATGCCAAATCAGCAACTACATCGCCACCAAAGGACAATCTATCCTGTAGCTCCTGTAAGCAGCAGTTCTATGAATGATGAATGCATTTCTGTGGTTAGGATCGCTGTCCAGTTAGGATTGCCACCATTGTCTTTGCTGGTCATACATTTAGTGCATTTGATTAATTTTTGTTTTTTTACCTGATATTTGGCATGAGCTTCTTTCCACCTGTTCCGACACCCCATAGTTAGTGAAGGAAAAAAAATGCTGCTCCATGAACCATTTGCTGTATTTTCTGACCCCACTAGATGGTGCTCTGTGTTCAAAAAAGAGCACAAATCATGCCCCAAAGCACACCAAGAGCACCATCTACCGGGGTAAAAAGATACAGCTAGTGGTTCATGAGGTGTCATTTCGTCCAGCACTACCTTTAGTGGATGTATGATTACTGAAGATGAACGGACAGATGTTTCTAGCTGTGTTTTTGCCCTCAGGTGAGGGAGATGAAGCTGAGGAGTCCCAAAACTCTTCTAGAGACCAGGCTGTGGACTCAGAGGAGAACAAACCAGATAGCAGCTAGTCGCTGTTTTTGAGCCACGGAGTCTGGTCATCCTCACCGTTAGGCGGAGTGTGACACACTCCTGGGGGGGGGGGGGGACTGAGGACAGGCTGAGCCATGAGCTGCTGGCACGGCGGTCGCCCCACCGCACCCTGGCATAGGAAGGCTCGCCAGCTAACTACACAGATGGGGGCGCCTGCAGCAGCCGACCACATCTGTGCCTTTAACAGCGGCTGAGGGTTTCCTGCCGAGGTTTGCAGGCTGCGTAGTTCCGTGTTTTTGTATAATCGCAATAGTTAATAAGAACTCAGTGCAAGTAGAAGGTTAGTTCATATTGCTGCTGCCAAGCTCTGGCTTTTTCTTAGGGTTCACGAAGGACTGAGGTTACGAATTATCGACGCAGGAGTTTCATTTGAGCTGTAGCATAACAATGAAACATTAAAAGGAATTTCAGAAAAAGTGGAATGTAGCTGTCAGATGCAATCAGCCAGATAATGACCCTTCCTTCTTTGCCTGTTAAGTCTGAACTACAGACAAAGAAGAAGCTACATTCATGAATTTCTCCCAGTTTTTTTCTGCCAGACACTCAGAGGCACCATATGGGTCAACAAATTGACTGTGAGGACCTGTTTTCTGCCAGCTGTCCTGACGGCTATAAAGTGAAACACATGGATTTATAATCTGTGAACTTTACTGTTATATAAACTGCCAGTGTTTCTTTGCCTAAAATGTTTGTACAATGGATAGACACTCTGTTTAGTGTAATTTTATAACCTTTTGTGTGGCTGTGTTCTGTAATTTGTAACAATTTTGCTAAGAAAGCTTTTTAAAATAATTTTGCTCTTATTTTACTTTTTAACTGATAACATCTGAGTTGTAGAACTTATTTCTTACTATGTGCAAATTCTACCGATTGGGTGCCCATCTGACAAACATCCCCTTCTTAAATGCATTCAAAATAATATTTGAATATTTTATAGCTAACATGATATAAATTGCTTCATAGAAATGTGATTGCCTGTAGAATTTAATAAACCTCGACTAAATATAAGTAACAAACTTATGCAATATTCTTTTATAATGTGTGTGCTAGAGTGAAATTTCATTAAGATCTGAATCACTGAAAATAAACCTGCCTCTTTTTGTAAGATCGTTGTGCATTATTTAATGCAGATATAGGATTTTCTGTTTAATTCCTGGATGAGACTGTTCCTTTGTTCTGAGTGTCTTTTTGGTAGCCGTCTGCTGTATTGTACAGTGGTTTCAGATTAATGGCTTTCTACATGTATTTTGATTATGTACTTTTAGAATTTTCTAATCTACATGAAGCTGCTTGTTTAATTTATTGAATAAAGTACCCATTAATCTCGAGCTGAGTGCGTTATGGATATTCAGTTTCATCCCTCCTCACTTGCTGCGTCTCTCTTCTGCCTCTTTTGTTCTCAAAGGCCCAGATATAACAGCAGGGCGAGCCCAGCGTTTCATAGACGATAGCCTGCATGTTACACGCTTCATGCATGTTACACATCATGTTAAGGATGCTGGGAAGGGCCGGTTAGTGATGTGGAACTCTCAAATATACATTTGCAGTAACACAGCCCAATGGAGATTGATTTATCAACCCTGATATTGCATGTGTGTGCATACACACACACACACACACAAACACATACACGTCTGTATTCCTATCTTTGTGGGGACTCTCTATTCATTTCTATGGGCAAAACTCTAATCCCAACATGACAACCTTAACCCCTACCCAGCCCTGACCTTAACCACAAGTAACCAAACAAAAGCCTGCATTTTTACTTTTTGATTTAAGTCACAGATTATTATAAAATTGAGTCGAAAAAAAACTGCCTTCATCTTATTGTGGGGACATCTGGTCTCCACAATGTAATATATAGATATATAGATATCTCCCCCCCGCACACACACAGAGATCCAGATGGATCTTCAATCTTAATGATCTTCCAGAAAAATCCATTGTTTCCTGTTTCACTGTTAATTATTGCATGGGTTTGTTGGATCAATTAGTGAATATTGTAAACGTTCATAAATACAAATACACTGCCAGTCTGGCTATTGGAGGCAGCCATGAGTTTTGTTTGACCTCATGCTACATAATGATCCATGAAAAATACATAATCCCCAGGTCCTTTGTATAGCCCTGAAAACATCTTACCTCATACTAGACTAATGCCAGGCCAAGATTCTGGTAGTGATTTTTAACATTTCAAACATAACATTACACGCATCTTCATAAAAGCAGAAATCGGATAACATGCCTACTCTCTCAAAATCTACATCCAGAACAGGCAGCTTTCATAAGGCACAGAGGGTGTCGTTTTCACTGCATCACTCATACCTTTAACGAACAATTTTCTCCTCATTTAACCCCAAATTCACAAAATAGAAAATCAAACTTTTTTTTTTATAAAATGAAATCACATATATCGATATAATTTGTGTCAATTTGAACTGCTATTAGACATTTTTCCCAGACCAGAAGAAACTTAATGGTATTATACATATGAAAAAGGATGTAGGAAATGATTCCCGTGGGCTACACCCTCAGCTGGACTCATTTTGCTCGGTGACATGACTGTGAATTGATTTAAAGAAAATAAAATAAAAAACACAAGACCTATATACACACACACACACACACACACACACACACACACACACAACACAAACCCTGTAACACATTCAAATGATAAGCACTGGGACAGCAATGTACAGGCAATTACATTATATGCAAGAGAACATGACAGATATCCATCGATCAATCTGTTCATCTATCTATCCATAAATCCATCAAGCCCCTTTTTGCCTGCCTTCATCTGTATATCTTTCTGTCTGTCTATCGTGAAATAATCCACATGTCCTTTATTAGAAACTAAGTGTAGGATGTATTTCAAATTGATCTTCATAACCAGCATTATGGCCATGCACATGACTGTATTTGTATCTGATATTTGGCAGACATTCTTACCTGTATTATGCTTTTAGACATCGTTACCTGTATGGCGCTGGGACACACTTTTGTCTTGGCTCCCCTGTAGCTCTATCTGATGTCTGGGCTTCAGAACAATCCCAGTAATCCCAGCCACACACTTCACATTCATTGTTTCCAGAAGATTCTAATATCCATTTATATTTTAAACTATTTTCCAGTGAGCCCCAACAAAGCACATAAATGAAAAACACAGTACTGCACTGCAGACTATATCTAACAATTTTAAGACACATTTCAAAATAGGGCAATGGGCCAGTGATCTAACCTGCAAATTGTGTTTAATCTACATGTCCAAAAGGAAAGAAAATTCTGATTGAGAATTATTTCAGTAACAAACTATGCTTTGTAACCTTTCTAAGTGTAAACTACACGCTGTATTTGCACATTGCTAAAGATGGAAACAGTAATGCTGGCGGTTGCTGCTTAAATCACATTAAACTGGCTTAAAAATTGTCAATGACAAATTCATAACACCAAACTGCCAAAGGGCTATATGATACAAAAAGGATGGTATATAATATTACCATGACAAACGGTTACGTTTGTACTTATTTAAATTCACAGTACGCTGCATCAAAGAAATCTGCATGGAAAGCAGTCAGTGGTGTGCAGTCCACCCAAGGCCACAGATGGGAATACACCCTGGTCGGGGCGCCAGTCCGTCACGGACCCACACACTCACACACTTGGGACAGTTCAGAGACCCATTTCACAGAAGCGTATGTCTGCTACCAGAGGCCTAGCAACAGGACAGGCAAGGCAGGCGATTATATGGGGCCCTGAGCTGGGAGGGGGCCCCTGAGCTGGAAGGGGGCCCCGAGGGTGGTAATTACATAGTACTTACTGCAACAACAATTCTGTTTTATTTGTGCATTTTGTTTTTTTTTTGTGTGAAAATAAAGCACTTGTGTTTATTAAATTCTTTGCTGATAATAATAATTTGGGTTGGGTGGATTGGAGGGCCCCATGCTTAGGCTCCCCAGGATTCTTAAAATTGCCTCTATCTGCAATACTGTACTAAACAAGCTACGGTGTATTTCCATGTATGACCACTAGGAGCTGCTGTTGTATAAAGGAAGCGTTCAGCAAAACATATTTTAATACACAATCACAAAATCATTTAAATGAATTATGTAAAAATGCAGACATTTCACAACTGATGACTGGAGATAAGCACTAAGAAACACACATATTATGAGTGTATGTGTGTTATAAACACACGCACTCACACACACATACACAGAGCAACACAGGTTTGTAACTATATCTTTGTGGGGACTCTCCATTCATTTCTATGAGGAAAACTCTAATCCCAACCTTTCAACCTAAACCCCAACCCAGCCCTAAACTTAACCACAAGTATCCAAACTTTTGGCATTTTTAGATTTTTGATTGCATTCACAAATCTTTGTGGGGACCTAAAAAATGTTTTTTTTCCACATTGGTTCCCATGATGTAATATACACATAATCCACACACACACACACACACACACACACACACACACTATTTATGTATATTTCCCATACCATTTACCCAGTACAGGATCACATTTTTTCTCAAGGAAAAAAAAACACAATTTAACATTATCAGAACATATGCCCATTTACAGTAACACACCAAAAAGCACCAGTGTATGGATGGTTAAAATGTCCCTGCTTACTGTAGTTAACTTTAGCACATAGGCTATGATACAATGGTAAAAGGGACTTCATCCAACCAGTAAGTAACAAACGTATATAAAGGCAAATATTAAAATTCTTACGATTTATAGAAACAAGCACAATTTAACCACGTTAGACATCACATTATTTCATGTGTCAAATATCCTGGGCAAATTACTTAGCAACACACCGGATGTGGCCCTTTGCATATGTAATTTCATAACCTGTACAGTATTGAGAAAAAAAAAAAAAAAAGTATTTTTGAAATACAAAAAGACTGAACAACTGTATTTTGATCAACTGTATTAGTCATTTTTGTGAAGCTGATCAAATACAAATAAAATACTGTTTGGTATTTAAAATACATATTTTGAATTTATGTATCGGAAATACTGTCCCTCCTTGGTTTAGAGCTAGGCTTAGGGTTAGAGCTAGGCTTAGGTTTAGAGCTAGGCTTAGGGTTAGGCTTAGAGCTAGGCTTAGGGTTAGGCTTAGAGCTAGGCTTAGGGTTAGGCTTAGAGCTAGGCTTAGGTTCAGGGTTAGAGCTAGGCTTAGGGTTGGTAGTAGGGCTAGATTAAGGCTTGCCCGCCCTGGCTCTAACACTAATGGCAACCCTAACCCGAACCTTTAACGCAAATTAATACTTATGCGCGAGTCTTTGCTGTAGGTACAGCATAGCCTCGTACCCTATGCAGTAGTCAATGCCTGTCACGCACCTCCCCAGAAATGTACCTACACGTCGAGGCGACGCAGACCGGAACAACCGTGATTGGTCCTCTTGAGAATATCACTCTTCCTCCTGCACAAATGTTTTGTTGTCTGTCTCCAGCTTGGGGGATTTTTAGTTGTGTTTAGCTAACTGCTAGCCTGCTGTTTTTGTCACGGTTGCGATTGTTCCTGGTTGCAGCAGTTCACGCCTGGAGAATTTCAGATGTGATTTTTTTTTTTTTAAGCGATAAATATGGCAATATTAATAAAGCAAAACAAGGGGGTTAAAATTTCAATAGCAAATACAAAAATAATTATGATTGGCTTGGTGAGCTCATGCAAAAGCAGCAGTGGTAAAAATGGATTTTTAAATGCATAATCTCGGAAAGGAACAATAATCAAAATTGCAAAGTTTGCTAAGTTTTGTTTCCTAACTTTTGGCGGCGTAACATAGACATTCCAGCATATAAGAAATGCCGGCATTGGCGTAAGCCGCCTGCGTAAATTCTGGGAAAACTCAAAACAGAAGTATAAAACGGCCTTTACTTTAGGCTACCATAACCCCACTGTTCAATTGTGTCATAAGTCTCGGGTGGTTCCCAGGTGGGCAGTCGGAGCATGGCTGGCCAAGGTAAAAGCTTTTATGGGGGGGTCCCAGACACCTCCCCCCGGAGCCCCCTCCACTCAAACACTGAGTCGGAGACAGAAAAGTCTCTGACACACACGACAGCCTGAATATTTCCTTGATTATTCGTATCTATTCATTCCCTGCAGCATTTATACGAAACGCTGCTTCCACGGCATTTCGTGTTCGCATCTCTCCTGACAGAGCTAGCCTGTCATTCAGCCCCTGCTTTTCACTCATGCCCAATCAGAGGCAGCCATTTCTGGCGGGTCGCGTTCAGGGAGCGATCGCGGTCTGAACGGAGCTACGCAGCGTTAATTTCAGCTACGTCCATCCCCCCACCTCTCTGCACCTCCCCCACCAAGAGGCGAACGCAGGTCGTGGTTTGGATGCCGGGTAAAAGGCTCTGTACCCCTCCCTGCTATTTCCACCCACACTTGCTGGCTCGGGTTACATGTGCAGAGGTCACACGTGATGTTTGGGGCTGAGCCCCCCAGCCCAGAAAGTGGCCCCCAGCCAGAGCTGTGGCTCACAGCGCCTCGGAGGGGGGGCTCACTTGGCACACCACGATGAAGCGGGTCAGTAGCGACACTCCTGCTGCTGTTACCCTTTTTGTGCGTGTTGCGCAGGAACACGCGTGTGTGTCTGTGCATGCATCTGGCCTCGTGCACATGTATGCGCAAATATCTGAAGCACCGCGGTTCTCAGTGTCGCCGTCTCCAAAAACATCACACGGTTCATTACCAGTAAAATACTCCCCCCACTGCAGTCTTTCCCAACATGACGTTGAACATTTTCAGCCTTCACAGCATATTTGTTCAGTGTTTAGTTTGTTTGCTAGGCAGCAGTCCGGGGTTATAAAGCACGGCGACTCTGTGGAACCACCCCATGCTGTCTAAGATAAATGTGATGAAGCGAAAATTCAAAAACTAATAGCAGTCCAAATGTCTCAGTGTTCAGATGGCGGTTTTTCTATAAATGTACTTAGTATTAATACCATTTTTTTTCGTGTTTTGCAAACTCAAAAGGTGAATTTTGCATTAAACAGGAAAACGTGGTATGCATCCACCTCTGTGCCATTTAACCACTCAAGTAACAGTTCATCAGCATTTTTTAAAAACTTGATAGAACTTTAATAAATGACAGGCTTCGCTATATTTAACATATTTTCCTAACCAGACATGCTTTTTCCCCCTCTGTAATACATTAAACAAAGATTGATATAATAAAGTTTGTGGCTTTGGATGTAAATATGTTTTATTTTTACACAGAGGTTAGTTACTTCTCAAGGAATGGAGTGTTACCACACATACTTTACTAAATTGGTTGATTTTCAATATATTTTTTTGTATCGTTACTTGATACTTTTTGCAAAAAAAAAAAGGGAATTTTGGTTTTGGGAATAATGAGGTTTGTACTGAAATGAAGTTCTAAGTTCATGCGGTCTAGACGTGCTGTTTCTTTGCAGCCGGAACAAAGAGATGAGAAAATCAGCTAGCAGTGAATACAGTTTCAGTGCTGGGGGTTCAGCCTCCAGAGTTTAATTGCACTGCATGAGATATTGAATATCCTGGGCAACATTCCAATCACACATAATAGTGATAATGAGAGGGTGTATGCTGCAGGGTCGGAGTTTATGCTTATTGTGTATTCTGCGTGCTGCACACTAAGCTGGACGCAACTGCGTCGTTTGCCAGTATTTTAGCGCGCGATCTGACGTCACACATCGAACGACGCTGGTCCCTTTTCACTGGGATATAAATAATAAATTAGGTATGCATTTCCGAGTCAGTGATTGATCAGAACAAATCTGCACACTAAACAACCTGGGGGAGGGAGAACAACAAAACAAGTTTGTCTTCTCATCCACAATAAGTCCAGATGTACACGATGCTTTATAATCTGCATAGGAACGTTTGGTGACCTGCTGGGCTCATCTGAAAAGAGTTTCCTGCATTCTTTACTTTAACCATAGACTATACAATATATAAACCATACGATATGAGTATGAGTCTTATTAATAGACCTCCTGGACAACTCCAAATCTCCCCATGTACTCCCCAGCTGTGCGCTATGCGACCTCGTGCAAAAGATCATTAACCAGACAACTCAGTCGGTCAGCATTTAATGACTCCAGATTTATTAACTGCACAAAAGAATATATTTTTATTATATAAGTATTCTGTGGGTTTATGTCTGGAGTTCATATAATGATGCCTTTCTATTCAGGCCGCAGAATCAAGCCGTCATTTTAACAAGCAAAATGATCAATGCAAAATCCTGTTACAAGACAAGCCACGATGGTGAGGAAGGGAGTGAGATACTAATAGACATAAGAATGTGATTCATTATATTAAAATAGAGTTACAATGGCTACATGAAGCGGCGCTATGAAGACAAAGGCTTTTTAAATTGGGGAGAGGGACCGAGTTGCGGAACATACGTCTGGAGCTACAGGTAATGCGTATTCGGCGCCATATCTGGGATGCGGGGGATGGATGGCGAGAGGCTTCGGAATAATTTGCCGAGATGAGAATGTATGTTGACTTACCTTCACGGCGGCTCTTAGTGAAGCACTTACAGTTTCATTCAGCAGCTTTTAATGGGGTTTTAATGACGGCACCTGAGCAGAATAAGAGCAGGCAAGCGGCCGCGGCTTTTGATTTATTTCTGTACATGAAACGGGGAAGCCGTCTGCGCCTCACCGAATGGGATTTTCGCCTCGAGTACATTCTCACGTTTGTCGCGCGGCTGTGCCGCCCCCTTTTCCTCCGGGGGCCCCCCGTCGCAACATCTGATTTGATTGTGTCTCTGCTCCCATTTGTAAGTAACAGCACTTAGGCTGGAGAGCCGCGGGTAGCTCGAGTGCCTGCAATGTATCAAAGAGGCTCCGTCGTCCAAAACAAGGAAAAACAATCTAGGTTAATTACCAAATGGAGCGTCTCCGGGCTGTCAGACCGCAGTAGCCTTAATTGTTCACCGTAGCGAGACTCTTGCCATTCTTCGGTACCGCTAATGCAATGAGATCGCCTCGCGGATTTTTACCGTGGGAGGCATTTTATCAAGTCGTACACAGGTGCACGGTAGACCCAAGAGTGCATTAAAGATGCGAAATGTACACAAGGTAATTTCCAAGTGCTCCGAAACACAGCGCACATGCAGATTTGCATGCAGGCAATAGCACGTAGTCTGCATTTAGATACAATACTTTACAGATTAAATATATGTGCTTTCCAGCTTTGTCTAATGTTCGTACATAGGTCAAGAAATAAAACACTTGGAAGACACTTGGGAAAGAACAGCCTGGAAAGTACCTCCAGTAGGTGCTAAAAGTGGCATCTACGTGTTTTGAAAATGTATCTGCTAAATAGCGAGTCGCAATGAATACTAGGCATGCACAGACTCAAATGTAATTCTAAGCTGCCGTGAAGTGACTGACAAGCTTGAAGAATGTTGTTAACCACAGAAAATTGGTACATTATTAATGGGATATACTATTAATTTACTTACGGTTGTGCCAAAATACCTTGGACACAAAAAACAGTCAGGAAGTGGAGAAGTCTTAAGGTCATGCTAGATCTTGGTTCTTATCACGCGTTAATCAGATCAGCCTGATAACCAGGGGTGCAGTACAGCGGGGAAAGTTAGGACAATTCCAAGGGCTCCTGAGTGACTGGGCCCTAAAAAATTGGAACATAATTGGACTGGTCTGGGTGGGGGCCCAATATGACAGGCTTTCATGGAGCCCAGAGTCTCTAGAGGTACCCTTGCTGGTAACACAATGCTTCCGATTCTCCTTTAAATTATAGCTCCTTTCATTGAACACATTTTACCCTAACTATCAATTTACCCATTCACAACAAAGAAATCCTTAACTGATGCATAAGCTACACTATATCAAAACACAACAAATTCCATGACCTAGAACTCATATTAATCATCTGTGCTGTTTTAACCTCATAATAAAATGCCTTTTCAACTAGTACACTGAAAATGATTTCTGAGTCATGAAATGTCATACTTTTTGGTGGCTGTAGAGGGCAGTCAATAAAAACAGATGCAACTCCCAGACACATTCCCAAGATTCCTTTCATGTGCCCTGAATGCCTTCTGTAAAGAAGCAAAGTATCTCTCTTACAACCACAAAAAATAAACTCTGAAGTGCAGCTTGCACACAAACATGGTCATTTTTACATTAAATACACTATTTGCTTGCCCTCCACGCACTTGCGTGAGATTTCTTTGGTTGCAATTTCTTCACAAACCTCTGAGAGACGCTGGTCAAGTCAGTTGGTGACTTGACTGTGACAGTCTTCTGTTTTCTATTTTTTGCAACTACAATAGACTCTCATTCCAAACTGCTTATCCTACTGGGTCATGGGGGGTCTGGAGCCTATCCCAGAAGCTATGGAAACGACCCAGGATGGGGGGCCAGCCCAGCGCAGGGCACACTCACACGCCATGCACTCACACATACACACCTACGGGCAATTTAGCAACTCCAATTAGCCTCAGCATGTTTTTGGACTGTGGGGGGAAACCGGAGTACCCGGAGGAAACCCCACGACGACACGGGGAGAACATGCAAACTCCGCACACATGTGACCCAGGCGGGGACTCAAACCCGGGTCCAGAGGTGTGAGGCAACAGTGTTATCCTCTGCACCACTATGCCTCCCTAGACTCTCATTATATTATATAATTATTATGATTAATTCTGGGTATTAATGTCCTCTCGATAATGTACTCAACCACATCTTTTTCAGCAAATACTCAGAATGTTTATGCAATAGCTGCCACACAATAAATTTAATTTAAGAGTACAAAGGGCATTTTGATTTACTATTCGAGAGCTGAAAGGCACTTTTACCCGCTTCCAGATGCCGTCCTGCTCGAGTGAAATTTACTTGTCGGCACGTCAGCTGTTGGCAAGAAGCGCAAGATGCCCAGTTTCCGTAGCATCGCCTCATCGTATGAACCTGATGTGGTTTCATGATAATGGGCTTTATTTTGTCAATGGGCCTTTTAAACTCATTTCATGGAAGTGTCCTTGATTCCATTATTTTTTTCTTTATTGAATGTACTCATCCCTGGTCTTAGTGACCCAGATTTCTGCAAGATGGCCCTCCCTCTGCAAATGGGTACAGATCTATTAAATTCACCTATACAATTATAGAAGATAACCTTCTGCGATTTACCACTTTCATAACATCGTAGGGGCCTCATCTGACGGGCATCCCCAGAAAATTAGTTTAATTGAGTCAAATAAATTAATCTCCCTCAAAACATGAATATAGAAAAGCAGAATGCAAATACAGTAGCCAATGACAACCCCCCACCCTTTGTCCTGGGGCAAGTATTATAACTGGGACAAATTTACACTGTTTGCACTTTGAATGACCTGCGTTGACCATTAAAGTCTAAAAGCTTTATTTTGTCTCTTAGAAACCTTGAATAATAAGAGCATTTATCATTTTCAGAAATTAAGCAGATGGATGATATTTTAAAATATTACTGCAGGAAGCATAGAAGACTGATCTGAAAAGGAATATGATTATACGGCCATTTATGCTGGAAAATTGCAATTATTCTATAGCTGTTTAGACATGGAAGAGCTTATACACCACACAAAATGGCATTGGTTAGACTGGAATGTATTGGGAGCATGAAAAGGTCATTTAAGAGGCATTAACAATAATTTATTATACCAGTTCCTAATATTTAAAAGATCACAAACGCCAAGCTAGCTATGTATACCTGACAATTAGCCTGCTTTAAAATTGATGTAGATATAGAATCAAGAGATCTTAAAATGAAGTGGATTTTGGGGGTAGTGGTTTCATTTTAGCATTTTGAAAAGCATAGAAACTTGAAGCAAAACACCGGGATGGAACTGAAACGTAAACGAACTAAATAAAATAAACAGAGCCGGGCTCGACAGCGTCCGTCAGGAAGCGGGCTGGCAGGTCCGCAGATAATCCTTTTCGAGGGTTAACTGAAAGCACAGGCCAGGAGCCCAGCTGTGTCAAATTAGCGACGCGTTGTCGCGTGATGGACAGCCGTCCGCGACGCGCTCCTGGGGCCCCGTGTCAGCAGCTCGCCACTAAGGGCCACCAAGCCGTGACGGACCAGCCAATGAGCATCCAGGGCCACCACCACTGCCTTCCAAATGAGACGGCAGGGGCTCGAAAACATCACGGACATGGTTTCTCAGATGCATGCTCCTAGGTTTCTCCATTAGCGCCTGATAAATTTTAGCATGGCTGCTACTGTGATTCATATTGCAGGCATATCAAAGACTCTGCCACATCCTACATAAGCCACAGGATACACTCTGGGTTTCATATCAGCCGTAGTTTAAGTCGGAGCCGTTAAGTGTCATGGGGGTGTCACTGAATCCATTCAGTGTATACCCAGTCGTCGACTGTGTGTGATGATTGGGACACAGAGCCGCAGATTGATCTGGACTGATCCCACACAGGCCCCTGCTCATGTGCACCCCCCCCCGCCCTCGGATTTCCTAGCCGGCTTTGACGTATCTCAGAAGGCCTGCTCTCCTTGTATCGATCATCCTCCAAAAGATTAGCGGCTCATCCATTCTGGCTGTGGTCCTGTACTGTGCTACAGTGTGCTCATACAGTATACGATACTTCCATAGAATTATGGGTAATGAAATGTCCTGCAAATAAAAGGAGACTTTTAGACAAAAGCCTTTATCATAAATGACTTTAAGAGACCTAACAAAGACACCATAATCATTTATCCTACGGGATATTATTCTGAATCAATTCCGGTAAATTCTTCAATGGTACAACAGCAGAATTAAACTGACAAAGGTCCACCTTCCTAACCACTCTGTCGCTTGCTTTATTTTCATATGCGGCTTCTGTATTTGGAGACATGCTTTCATATTCTTACCCCCGGGACCCCTTTTACTCCAGCCTTCTGTCTACGGTGCGTCTATGTATTATAGTCCAGTCATTCAGTGATAATTTAATAGCGGCGTAAAATTCCCAGCAAACCCATAATGGGCTGAACCAGTCCACTGTTCCATCAGCGTGTCTATGCTGGGCCTCGCTAATCACCTGCAACCAGGAGCACAAGCATCGGAACTGAAGCCCCCAGGATGCCGTCCTGAAGCCCCTGGGATGCCGTTCCGACCCCAGGGATGCCGTCCTGAAGCCCCCGGTATGCCGTTCCGACCCCAGGGATGCCGTCCTGAAGCCCCCGGGATGCCGTTCCGACCCCAGGATGCCACCCCGAAGCCCCCCGGATGTTGCCCCGAAGCCCCCAGGATGCCGTCCTGAAACCCCCCGGATGCCGTTCCGACCCCAGGGAGGCCGTCCTGAAGTCCCCGGGATGCCGTTCCAACCCCAGGGATGCCGTCCTGAAGTCCCCGGGATGCCGTTCCGACCCCAGGGATGCCGTCCTGAAGCCCCCGGTATGCCGTTCCGACCCCAGGGATGCCGTCCTGA
>JAODJX010000124.1:295808-310821 GCA_026776945.1 Isichthys henryi | reverse complement strand
GCACGAGGACGGCCTCCTCACACAAATCCAGAACACCGGGGCACGAGGACGGCCTCCTCACACAAATCCAGAACACCAGGGCACGAGGACGGCCTCCTCACACAAATCCAGAACACCAGGGCACGAGGACGACCTCCTTACACAAAGCCAAAACTACCAGGGCAAAATGAAGGCCTCCTTACACAAATCCAGAACACCAAGGCACAAGGACGGCCTCCGTACATAAAGCCAAAACTACCAAGGCACGAGGACGGCCTCCTTACAGAAACCAGATCATCAGGGCACGAGGACGACCTCCTCACACAAAGCCAAAATTACCAGGGCACGAGGACGGCCTCCTTACAGAAACCAGAACAACAGGGCACAAGGACTACCTCCTCACACAAAGCCAAAACTACCAGGGCACAATGGAGGCCTCCTTACACAAAACCAGAACACCAAGGCACGAGGATGGCCTCCTTCCACAAGAACCGAACACCAGGGCACGAGGACAGCCTCCTTCCACAAGACCCGAACACCAAGGCACGAGGACGGCCTCCTTCCACAAGACCTGAACACCAAGGCACGAGGATGGCCTCCTTCCACAAGACCCGAACACCAGGGCACGAGGACGGCTTCCTTACACAACACTCGAACACTAAGGAACGAGGACGGCCTCCTGACATAGGTGCTCAATGATAAATAGCAAGCAGATCATTCTAAACAGGAAGACAAATGGACAAAAAACACAAACCGTGATCCATGTAGTCAGATGATGGTGTGTGTTGCACAGAAATAAAATGATGACTTAACATTTTAATAAATATAAACTATTCTGGAGGATTTGCTAACCTTAGTGATTATTATCAAAAAAGCCCCAGTTGCACATGTTTTTTTGGCTTTGGACCAGGTACAAGAAGAGCCGTTAAGTGTGTGGTGAGCAGCGTAGTCTGAGGCCACGTCAGAGGGCCCATAATTACAAAGTCGGGCTTCTTTGCTGTCAGCTAAAACATCTAATTCCAAGGCAGCTTCGGAGAGCCGCGCCAAACCAGCCGCTAATTGTTGCTACATGTTTCCAGGGCCACAGACTGACACATTAAAGATCTGGGACGCGGAGCTGGGGGCTCAGCAGGCCGGGATGGAGGGAGAGGCGTCCTCCACCCCTCCTTGCAGGCCCTCCCACAATGCAGTAAGGGCAGAAAAGCAAATAACTTTGTGAAACATTCTGTAGCGTTTCATGGTTACAGGGTCACCAACTTCGGTCAGTTGGCTGGAGTGAGATTTTCTATTTGAGACGAGTTTTCAGGAATGCAATGTGATGTGCAATATGCCTAATAATGAATAACATACATAATATGCCCTTTTCTGCTTCATATAATTGACGCGCAGAACACCCGTATCGCTGCGTGTTTTGACCAATCAGATGGTGACGACACAACCAGCTTGGTTTGATCACACTCTTGGCCTTGCTAGTGAGCAGGGTCATGTCAGTGCGGGTGTGGCTCGGTGCAGCGTGGGTATGGGGCAAGTACCACCCCGTAAAAATGACAACGTCCAGTAGCCCCAGACACCAAGATGCTCTTAGCCCTGGAGGAAACACACTGTCTTAATCCTAACATTATGGCATAATGCTTCTCCAGAGTCTCCACAGTCCTGTCAGGCCACTTCATCTCTGCCCGCCGCTTAACAACTCATCCAGCTCATCCTCTGACATGACGGTGATCTAAAACCCGAACAGGAGGGGAGGAACCCGCCGTGCAGAGCCCCCAGGGCGGCTGTTAAAGGGTCCCGCTCGCCTCTCGCAGTTTAGGCCGCCTCCCCGTGTGAAAATATGCTTCGAGATGTTTCCTGTAGTGCAGCAGAGTGATGACATTGATGCTTAACATAATCCTGAGGAAAAGAGAAACAGGCATTGAAAGCGGTGAACAGAAAATTAGACACAACAGAAAATGAGGAATCTTATTAATCCACAAAGAGTTTTTATACATATATAAATATAAACAAAATTTATATTACAATAATATAATAATTTCATTTGCGTCTAACTAACATCAAAGCAAAATTAATCAACCCTTTAAGGTATAAGGAATGTTAGGATTTCAATCTATGAATGCAGTATTTGGTAGATGAACCAATTAGGCCCTGCTACTGATATTAAACTCTTCAAAGACAGTGCAAGGACTCTCGCAAAGCACAAGGTGAAAAGTAAGAAAAGGCATTTTTAATCTATTTTTAAAAAGAGAATATTAAATATGCAAGGTGAAACGTTCTTTTAGAAAGCTCTTTGATCATGAATGCAGAAGGCAGTTTCAAGGTGAAAATTTAGTCTAATCTTATACATTCCAGGGCAGTAGAAGGAAGTAATAAACTCAATCTCATTAAAGTTAGATTAAATCAACAAAGTGCAGCTGATCGATGTATATGCGCGTTTATTTTTCATAAAATTTTATGTTATCCTGCCCATGAATCAAACTGCACTATTTACAAAGGTTCAAGGCACAGAGTGCAGCCAAGTGACTAAGATCCGGTAATTTCTCTGCTCCTCGGCTCAATGAGGAAAAAGCCGCTCTTCTATTAAAAAAAAAAAAAAAAAAAAAGACATTTTCTCTGGCTCTTCCCCTCGTCTTCGGCCAGCTTTTAAGGTGGAGATGTCGGCAGCTGCAGGCCTTCCCCTCTCGTGACAGACACTCATAAACACCGGTGCGGAGGGCGCAGCTTGGCCGGCTGCCGACGCAGTGATCCGGAAGAGCGTGAGGACTCGGTAAGAGCATTCGCCTGTGGACCCGTGACCCGGCCGGCCGCCGGGAGAAGCCATTAGCACCGTAATAGCTTTAGCCAGTCGGCCACACCGCCGTACTGCTTTCCAGAGAAATGCAATTTGACTACCAAGTTGTTCTTTTACACTCAAATCATTCACCTCAACCTTCAGACGTCCTCGCGGTCTGTGCTCACAACATCGGCACAATAGGCTTGCCTTGTATCCAGTTCTGTGCGTTTGATTAAGCTGGCCGCCCCCTCAAACAACCCGCTCAAGTGTACAAAGCGAAACTTGCGAACTCATCTGTGCTGTGAGTCTTCTTTGGTGGGTGTAAATTTTCTTTTATAGACCGATTCAGCTGGCATCCCATCCAGAGATGTCCCCTGCCTTGTGCCCGGTGCATTCTGGGATAGGTACCAGGCTCACCGCGACTGTCCTGGATAATCGTTTGTGGAAAATGGATGGATAGGACGCGGATTCACTGCAGTGTTTTCTTCAGCAAGCAAATTTCAGAGGAAAATTTTAAGTCTGCAATAAACTCTGGGAGAAAAATAAAGCCAGAACTTCCATTCTTCTGGCAGCATATCAGAATAAATCAATCATAAATTAAACGGGACAAACCGCATTAAATCCGCTAACTGCATCTAAATTTGTCACGGCTTTTATACAGGCTTTGCAAGCATTAAAATTAATTTCTCTTTCCAATGTATTGCTTTTCATCAAAGAATGAGCGAGGCATTGGAAGTAAGATGGAAGGTCATTGTGAAGGATGTTGTGAGTCTGCATGATCCAGATTGGACTTCAAGTGAAGAATCGTCTCCTTCATGATCAGGCCATTTGTCTCTGAGCAAAAAACGACAAGGAAAGACACTCGACGATTACAGTTCATCTTCTCTTTTAGTTTAGGTGACACCTTTATCTAAACCCGATTTTATAACAGCTAACAGTCATGCACATTCATCTCCCCATAAAATTACAAACACTTAGAAAATTAGTTGCATGATTTAAATGAGTTACACTGTAGTTCAGTTATTTACGCCAAATAAAATTACTTCCCTTAAAAATATGGTAGTGAAAAAACGTACAGTACATGTCGTATCATGTTACTAATGGTATCATGATGTTCGTTTAAGTGGTGGAGTTAAATATCACTCGTAATATCATCTCCATATCCTGATCTTACCCTCTTTTTATCTAATCCGCTTGGGTAACAAACTAGCATCTTTTAATTAACCTTGAGGTGGATCGCTACGGAACCCTGCATGCATTATTCATCGGACCGCATAGAGTTTTCCCTCGCCCGCTCTCATTGGTGTAGCGGTTTAATGAGGTCACAAAAACAGCTCACTCACACGCCACGGCGCGGCATCACCGTCGATACAAATCGCATTAGGCCTCCCTGGGTTTACTCTAACAGATATTTAGACACCTGCCTCCAGAACACGATGCTGCTTTAAGATGCGTGATGTCTCTTCTCAGTAACTGATCATATGTTACTGATATCGTATATTTGTAATGCGGACGACCGACGTCATTTGGGTCAAATGCGAGACACTAACCAAAAGCGTTGTTGTAGCCTTAAAAGACGACTGTTTAAAAATTAAATGGAACGCAATGCCAGGTCCAAAGGCTTTGAAAGACTTTTTTCATCTCAGCGGCTGACAGTGATGGTTTTGCCTTGCGTACTTGGCCTATTTAAGAGATGAAGGCTAAGGGAATTGTGCATCAATTTGTCCGTTCTTTCTTACGAACTATTGAAGCATTTACCATCATTCATCACGGTCAAATTATGAGTTTCAACCATGGCCTAAGTGATACATGCATACAGAAGCTGCAGGACTCCCCAAGGAGCGCGAGGTGTGAGAGCAGTTCCTGATGGCAAAGACTCTGATGGCTGCTGCCAGTGGCATTTTGCAGACAGATTCACAAAAAACTTAAAAACCAAAAAAAACAACAGCTGCTATGTTTCCCTTTTTGATTCAAACAAAAGCTACGTACAGCCCGAGTCCAGGTCCGTCTTTTTTCCACCAGACAATATTTGTATAAAATATTTTACATCGCTTATTTCGTTGTTCTGAAGAAAACCATGAATGAAACTGCTTTGTAAATTCAACTGATCTTCCAACGAAATGAAAATCGTTTCGAAGTGATCCATCAAAGCGACATGACGTGAAGGTTAACCACAAACTCCTTTCCTGACAGTCACCCAACCAAATTCAAATCGGCCGCCTCACAATGGCCAGTTTGGATGAGTTTATATCCCTGTCCTTCCATGTGGGAAACACTGAATATCAAAGTAAAAAAAGCCACGGGAACCTGTCAGATCTGCACCATGAAAGTTAAAAGTAAAGCAATTCTGCTGAAACATGAACACATGAACGTACTGCCAGATGCCAGGAGGCCTGCTGTAGCTGGAGGTACAGACAGCTATCGCAGAGTGGTGGCGGGAGGCCGGTCCGTCACACGACACACACAAATGCAGGCCTGCTGCAGCTGGAGGTACAGACGGCTATCGAAGAGTGATGGCGGGAGGCCGGTCCGTCACAAGACATACACAAATGCAGGCCTGCTATAACTGGAGGTATAGACGGCTATCGCAGAGTGGTGGCGCATGGCCGGTCTGTCACACGACACACACAAATGCAGGCCTGCTGTAGCTGGGGGTACAGATGTCTTGCGCAGAGTGGTGAGCTGCGACCTGGGGTGAAAGGCCAGTCCGTCACGTGACACACACAAATGCACACAATGCGCTTTTTAGGGACACTAATCTGTCTGTATAAATGTGTGTGTGTATGTCAGCATCTAGTGCCATGTTTATAATTAAGAAATATATAGCTAAAGGCAACACAGAATGTTTACATAACCTTAAAGGTAATCTTACAAATACATTTACAAAATGAAAAATACGGATTTTAGTGGCAGGTAGTAGGTTATGTCACACTGAATATGCAGTGCCCAAAGAGAAATGGGAAAGGGGTTATTTATGAAGGTGACTGAGGCCACAGCAATGTCACTAAGAGTCTCGTGGATATTACCACCTGTATTGGCAAACTTTCTTTCTTTCTATCTTTCTTTCTGTGGGGAGAATGAACTTTCCTTCACTGGAGAAACAGTGTGTCAGTTTCCTACGTGAGGAAGGCCACCACCCTCACATTCATTTTCACCTTCCCCGGGAAGAGTGCGATGGGCAGGCCTGCCTGCGGGGCTCACTCCGAGAGTGTTCCGGAACTGAGCCATGCTAAAGCGAGCAGGGAGAGATGAGGGCCATGCCGATACATGCTTACACACCAAAACAGAGTCTCAGTCTAAATCTTACTACTAAAGGGACCAGAATGCAAAAATATTGTAATAGCTTTTAAAAAAATATTATACAGATAAGATTTTGATACAAGGAAATGGAGAGATGAAAAGTATAGCAGGTACACAAAGGAAGCCGCTGGGAGATACTGCATTGTGCCAAGCCAGTAAGTCCTAAAGTAGCACTTTGTACATAATAATCACTGGGTTTTTCTGCATGATGCAGACCCCGACGGAGAGCACTTGGTCTCACTTGCCTCGTCCCCAGCCCACCTCCGATGGACAGCCGCCTTCAAACGGTGCTGCTTTGCAGTATCTGGGCCTCCTGCTTTCATCACTCACACGGAAGACAGGGATTAGCAGATCTGTTATTTAGAATCTACGTTCTTATACAGAAAGTGGTGACTATGCAGGTAATGGGTCTACAAATGACACATTGTTATATGAAACTTTACTCCTCTGTGCAAAATTATAATTTAGAAGCGATAGAAACATTCCGCTCTGGAACTGAACTAGCACAGAAATTACTGATCAGAAATCGTGCCACTGAGTGGTGCAATGAGCTATGTCCTAATCTGTGTGTCTCCCCCACCTATAAGATGCAGAGATAAAGACTGAGAGACAGACATGAACGCCTTGCTTAACGTTTGCCTTTGACGCACAGCCTGAGCATACTGTTTTAGCCGGAAAACGCCACATTTTATACTCTTCGGTTTGCTTTTCCCCTTGCGCTAGGCTGGCGCCCCGTCCTGGGTTGTTCCCTGCCTTGCTTCCATAACCTCCAGGACAGGCTCCAGACCTCCTGGTGACCCTGAACAGGACAAACAGGTCCCAAAAATGCATGGATTTATTTACCTCAAAACAGCTAAGAAAGAATCTCTGAATTCCACATAATGCCCGATTTTTTTGTCTCAAAGACAATCGATAATTTATATCTGATTAGGTAATATACTTGCAAGGTATTTTCAAGACATGGATGCATTTAAAACTGCGGCAGAAGACGTATGGAGAAGACTTGCGTCCTGATAGCGAATGCGTTGCGCGTCCAGTCTGCTTCCACAGAGCAAGGCAAGCTGCTCCTTGCAGGAATATATGCCGGGATGATAATGTAATTCATGTCAGTCAGTGGTTGCACAGATTATAGAAGAAGCAGAAGGTCATTCCAACAACAGGCCAGTCAGGCTAGCTATCAGTGTGCGGCCATTCAGTGACAGGCTAACGTTAGCATCGCTGGAAGCGATATGCAGAGGATGTTTGTCGTCACAACGTCTAAGGGGATGCGAGAAGTCAAATCAGATTCATGGACTGAGACCGTGGTGAACCTGTGGTCTACGGTCCCTGAGGGAGGAGGAGACACTGAAATGAGGAGAGAGGTCAGGATACCATTAGCCTGCTTTGGTTTGTATGCTAAAGAAAATCACCAGATCCGGAGTAATGGAATTGCAGGATTCCCTCGGTTACTGGCTACGGCTGTCGCCTGGGAAAATGAGCAGAGGGGGAGGAATGAGTCCCGTTTCGAAAGCTAAAGGGGCGCAGGTCAGGACTCGCCCTCCGCTGATTCCAGAAATTGCCAGAGAGGTGTGAAAAAATGAACCCGCTGAGATCGCGTACGGATGGGGACACCTAGCGTGTCGAAAATAAGCCGGGACACTTTCTCCCCCGTTTCCCCAAACTGGGAGTCGCATGGCAGGTACGGGCCAAGACCTGCAGGGGCAGCATGCTGATTTGTGAAGCATTTTCTAGAAGATTCCCTTCCTGAAAAGATGCCAATCCTTTCTTTACGCTCCGCCGTGGTGAATTTCAGGCGTGCAGGCAAACATTCTGGCCTTGAATTTTCCTTCTGTTCAATCACCGAACAGTTTTTAAAAATGACTTTTTAAAAAAATCCTTCCAAAAATGAGTTACAGTGCCTTTCTTAAATCTCACAATCACACACACATATTGAAGAAACGCTTCCCAGCTTACAGTGGCACATACAAAATCCACACAGTATCCTACAGTGTCCTGAGGTCTTGTTTTAATTCTTTTGGTTGCCAACACTTTCAAACATGGAAAAATACACCAGTGTTTAATCTCTGCAGCCAGATTTGGACCAGAGCGAGCGACTCCACGCAGCAGCGAAGCGAATAGTTAAAACAAGGCGACATCCCAGCGGTGGACTGGTACTTGCCGGGGGGGGGGGGGGGCAGGGGGACACACACGACTTGCCATTACTCCGTGGCACTTCCCCTGTTCCCCTGCTATGGGTGTCGCCATAACAGGACAGAGGATGAAATGCAATGAGGGCCTCTGCGATGCATTATTCATTCAAGGAAAAACGCCTGCGTGAAAAGCAAAGGAAGTGCAGTTTTTTATACCAAGCAGGCCAGACTGGAGTGTTTGCTATTCATTTACACAGAACAGCGTAAAATGCCCGAAAGCAGGGAACAGCACCTGTCCATACATCCAATTTCTGTACTTTCCCTCGTTTAATCTTATACCCATCGAATTAAGTCATGGATTTACACTTTAGTGTGTTGGATATTTTCAATACTGGGGAATAGCTCTGCCTGAATCTGCAGAGTGCGCACACACCCGGGAAAAAGTGCTTGCTCACTGCAGGATGCACTGTTAGTGCGAGGCAAAGATTCATAGCCCACAGCTGAAATACACTATATCTAACACAGTACTACAGCACAATACTACAGTGCAATATTACAGACAGACAAGCTAAACAAGCTGAAAATTAGTCAACAACATTTTGACTGTAAATTAAAAGCAACATGATTTATTATTATTATTATGCAATGTGAAAATGTAAAAAAATATATAAATGCTGTTTATATGCTGCCTAGTTTTGTAAATGATTTGGAGGATCATGTAAGATATGACAAATGGGAACATATGAAACAAAAATGCATTTAAGGACTGAGATCTTAGCTGCCTTTAATTAGAGTAAAATCCAAACAGATGATTTGTTCATTATTTCTCTTCAGTTGTCAGTCCTGAGAATCATCAAATTGTTTTGATTCTTTCACTGTTAGAATACAGCATATATTCCATTTATTGTAGATGTACTTTGAATGTCCGATTTTGTCAGATTTGTTTCCTGTGGTATAGGTGATGCGTTTATTAAAATCACCAGATATTAGCAAACCTAATGCAGAATGATTTGTGTCGCACATATTTTAAAAAAAGAATTGAAGTATGCAGTAATTTTATCAGCTTGCGCTGTACAGATACATGTATGAAATGTGTAAGAAAATGACTTCGTAGGATTTAACCTATAAAGGGACAGAGTGCGGAATCTGCAATGTTTTCCAACATGGTCATAATGAAACTGACAGCGCTGCCACCCGTCCTGCCACCCCGTCCTGCCACACGCCGCACATGCGGCGGTCATTGTGCTAATGGAAAGGCAAACTGGAATGCATCAGAAAGCCATTAAGCTTTCATTTCCCGGGCTGATGTAATGGGGAGAGGGTCCTGCCTCGCTCTCTGCCGTCACTGACACTGGCTGCCTGTCCGGTGCCGCTGATGAAATACCATCCCCACCCCCTCCACCCATCCCCTTTCACCACGGGCCCGAAACAACGGGACGCTCACTTCTGAATATCGAGTCGTCCTTTCTTGACACCTGCCATGAGATGGGAGAAGACAGTGAGCCGCCAAGGTCCTGTGACAGCACGGCCACTGAAGCGGGGATTTCAATGGAATCCTCCCTCTCTCTCTTTATTAAATGTGCAGTGACTATTGTAACCGTGGTCTTGTGTCACCAAAAATACAATTACATGCTGAAAATACTTAAGATTGAAGCTACATGCAAATAAAATTAAAAATAAATTAAGTGTACTGTAGCACACACACACACACACGATTCTATTCAAATCTTTGTGGGGACTCATTAATTTCTGTATTAAAAACCACAATCCAAACATGACAACCTTAACTTCTACCCAACCCTAACCTTAACCTAAACTTAACCATAAGTAACCAAACAAAATACGAGACTTTTGGCATTTTAAGTTTTTTGATTGCAGACACAGATTTTTAGAAAATTCAGTTTCCAGCTTGTTTCCCCCAAGGAATGGTCCCCACAACATCAAAATAAGACTTTTTAATCACATTCTGGGGACGTTTGGTCCCCACAATGTAATATATACGTGACCTCCCGCCCACACATGTACAAAAAATGTTTCCTAACCTGGCCAACAGAATTTAGTATGGCTAAACGGCCTAACCTTCTCCACGCATGAGGTCCTGAAATAGATACCCCAAAGTGTTCTGAAAAATAATGGCATAAATAGCTCTGATGTGAATTCCATATGGCCTGCGTTTGTGTGCAACTCCCAAATGCTTTTTAAAAACCTTGCTGTCTGAAATCTACACATTTAAAAATATCATTAGGGAGGGGGACAGCTCGACGAAATGAAAGCCAGACACGGAGACTTGCGGGCCTCGCCGACGGACGTGTCACGTGATCGCATTCGGGAAACTGATTCGGCTGCTCTCGTGTTCCAGCGTATGCAGATTTAAACTAGAACATTGCATATATCTAACATCTTATATATATACATACACACACACACACACACACACACACCAAGTAAATAACCATGCCGAATTGAAAAAGGTAAATATGGGTTCAGGGGTTTCTTCCTAATAATTTATAATGATTTTCTCGGTGGACAAAAGACATATCATGTGACAGAATGAAAGAATGACCAAGACAGATGACAGATACAAAAACATGCGTACTACATGCTTGATTCTGTCTTTTTAAAAGGAACCAGATGCACTTTACAGAAGAACTAACGAAATATAAAAATCCAGAAAGAGGGCACGTGCAAAATACGAAGATCACACCGCAGAAAAGCAAATGCAGGCCTGGTTTTGGACCATTCTGATTTCCTTTCAAACCATCCTCCAGGCAATTGCATTTAGTTTGAATCTGACCGCTATTGTGTTGTGTAGCTGCCCACTTGCACACTGGTCACGATAGAAAGCTGTTGTTACAGCCTCGGATTCTTGGTGCTGTGGCGACCGAGGCCCTCTGCGGTACCGAGAACCATCTACAGTGCTTGGAGAAATGTCGCCATGTAGCCGAATGGGAAAGAACCATCTTACCAGCCCGTCTGTACCGGTACACGCCGATTTCAAAGGCGGGTCGAGCGTAAGTTACCAGTCATTTTCTTGTTGGCCAACAGAGGGCAGCAAATGAGAGCCAGAACGGGGATGGAAAGAGAGACTTTGACAAGATCAAGGCTTTGTTATACACTGAAGAAAAATGAACAGATAAAAAAGAGCTAAGATTAAACAATTTAACATTCCGACGTGAATCCTTGTGCTCGAACAGTAATCAGTGTCACCCGCTTTCCCAGATACATACACCATTCCTGTCTTATTGTTATTGTAACTCTGCCCCTCCCCGCCCCAACCAGAGCAACGGTGGCCAAGACAGACATTTAGCAATTTATTTTATCGCTATCTTATCTCCTAGGGACGGTTTATGAATAGTGGCAAATTTAAGCCTTTAAGTCAAAATACATGCGCGCCTTAATGTAAATACCGGCCTCTCGAGTTGCGCGTGCAAAGGAAACCAACAGAAATCTTAAACTAAAAAATAAAACCTCAGACTAAAATCACAACTGTAGCCAAGGAATGTTTATCAGCTAGAATATTAATACTTTCAATTTTTCTTTAATCGCTTGTTTTCCGAAAAAAGAAAAACACTATAGGCATGAAATCACAGAGAGTTACTGCGGTGGAAATTCAAAAGCGGAGGTAGATACACAATCTGGGGAACATTTTTATTTTTGAAGGGAAAAATGACCAGATGTCTAAACATTGGGCCGGGAGATACTTTAATCTGACACCTGGCAACCGGCCATGACACCAGACGAATTTGGCTCGCCGTGCGACCCCGCCACATCTACATAATCACATACATATTTTATACTTCTGTTTTACATATTTTACTAGTGATCGTACATAATTCTAAAATCTGACATGTTGCATTTGTTTTAATAAATTATTCTGCTGCCGATCGGCAGTTGGGAGATCCCAAATCGATGCACTAAGCAAACATATAATCAAAGAATTGCTTTTGGAAACCTGACTTCTTAATTGCGTATTTAATATTTAATGCGTGGGTTAGCGTTACACTAATTACGGTGGCATAAAAAAGAGTGTTTAAAGTGGGATCGAGGGAGATGCTTAGAGAGTCGGCGCTCCGGCTGATGTCTAGCGCACTGAGATGCGGCCCTTTTCGGACGGGAATGAGAAGCAGAACCCGGGCGCCCAGCTGACGTTAAGAACATTAAAAATTCATCAGAGAGCCAATTAAAAGCTGCGGCGACGCTCGTTTATTTGGGCCAAATTAGGTGGTTTGTCAGGCTGATATACAGGGGAGCGAAGCTGTGCCAGCAGGGTGGGGGAAACGCGTCGGGCTGCTATTCTGGCAGCCGCCGCTATTTGTAAGGTGCCTTTGATTGTATGTAATGATCGAGCCCCTGTTATACGCTTACTTGCACATTTGGCACGAGTGACTGAAATGCTCGTTAAAGGCTGGAGAGAGTAAAAGATGCCTGTGGTCAGGATCTCATCCTGTCAAAAAATTGTTGCACCCCATCCACCAACCCCCCCTCCGATCCCTCTTTCCTCAGAGCCGGCATCCGCCCATCTATCCCTGCCGAGCCTAATTTTTCAGTCGATGCCCTTTTGATACGCATCCGGGAGAACCGCAGGGGGGGCAAAGTCCAGTAACTCTAAAAAAAAGTTGCAGGATTTTCCAGATTTAATGCTCCGTCTACTGTAATGTATTTAAAAGCATAAACAGACCTGTAAGAAAAACGCATCTTGCTTATAAACTGCTGTCAGATGGAAATGTGTATTAATTGCCGACACTTAAAAGATATCTACTGCAAACCTATAGTTTTACACATCATAAATGCCCACAATACATTAGACAATGTATACCCTTGATTACAATCCACTCTGAAGCACCACGTCCAAATCGAAGGTTCGTCTTCAGCTTCTCACCGTTAATGACTTGCGTGGAAATGCATTGGAATAGTTTGCTATGAGTCCTTGGGGAATTCGCCCTAATTGCACATCTTTATTTTTCCAGGGATTGCTTAACTACCGAGCAGGCAGAATTCCCCATTAGCTCGCTATTTGTCTGTGTACTGCGGCCAGGATCGTTAAATAACAGACCTAAGCATGTGAGGGTCAGAGCGCCACCCCTCCCCCCGTGCCGCCCTCACGCCGCCCCCGCACTTTCAAAGAGCCTTTGGCTCCCGACTCTCGCCTTGTGGTCAGGTGACTCAGACCGTGTAATGGCCTTCTGGGAGGTTGAGTCCTCAGGAAAGGGCGCAGGAATGCTTTGGAGTGTGTCCAAGGGAAATGTTCCCCAATCCCACATGGAAGTTTTTTTTTATATCTATGAAACAATTATTTTTTAATAAAGATAGCTAAAACATGTAAGATAACGTTAAAATAAACATCATCAAGCTGAATTTCTGTAAACTCTATCGTAACGGCAGATCATTCTATAATAATATTGTTATACTGAAGGTGTTATGAACATATTAGACCTTCCATAATCAAACAAACAGTAACACTAAATAAAATTTAGAATACACACACTCGGTCAGTGTTGTACTAAAATTACTGTACGCTCCTGACCGAACACACACAAAACTTGGGAATATTCATGACAGCACATGGCAGTGAGTCAGAGAAATACACACATTTCATTTTTAATACATTGGCAGGCATAAAAACACACTGCACACTGCTATGTTTTGCCAACACTTTAGCCAGTACTGATCTTATTCTGCCCCAGAGAAGAGCTCTTTTGGCAGACAACAAAATGCACTTTTGGCTTATATCCCACTGAGTTTCAGTTGTCATGGTAATATGAGCGTGTTCTTTAAGGCGGATGGAAACCGGGCCGCTAACAGCTGCTGGATTATCACTGATGTACTGCGCTGTAGAAAGTGTTCCAAAAAGCCTCGTGAAAAACAGTGCACAGGACAGAAAGCGGCGTTTACAATCACCAACCGACAAATCTGCACGACCTCGGATGCTTTCTGTCATTTATAATGCCGTGCTTATTGGCCCAGGACTATTCATCAATTACTTCTTGTCCTGGAAATGGTCAGGATAATGGTGAATCAAACCCGGGTACGATAATCGTAGGCATGAAAGAGGCCGGGCGGCACACGCGTTTGCCGAAGGGCACGGACACATCCACACAACGGGAGCGGTTTAAAAGCATATTTTCTGCAGGATGCTGCAGCGGTACGGGGGAGATGGAGGAGGAAAACAAAGGGGTTCCTCATGGGACCACCTGGGTCCCTTCTCGCACCCGCAGCCCAGGGGCTGTGACATCACAGTGCCACCCGCTAGGCCGCCCTGCATTAATGACCAAGAAGTCATTAACGAATACCGATAGCTGAAAAGTGACTTTATCGCGCCATTAACAAACGCGTTATCTTTTTGGCTCCTTTTGCTGGATGCGTGGGCATACTTATCTACATTTTCCCAGGTCATCCACCCTCCCAAGTTGAGCCACCAGCGTGGGATATTTTGCAGCATGAGGGAAGCGTTCAAGGTTGAATGGGGTGGGGGGGGGGGTGATGTTTTCAGGTTCCTGGGAGGGGGTAGCGAACACGGACTCCATCATCAGCTTCTCTATTTGATGTGCCAGTTTTTAATCAGGAGCTATCGGCTCAGGGCCCCATCCCACCCCACGAACTCCCATTTCTCTGGTACTTTCTGCAGGGAGGCGATAAGGACAAAGCTCTCATTTTTCCCCTTCACAGAGTCACACCTATGATGTCTCCCTGCAGAGAGGCAGCATATAGAAATAAATAAATGCAGCGCAAAGAAGGATAAAGGTCACCTTTCTGTAAGGGCCAGGCCGCCTCCTAGCCGCCTCCTGGCCGCCTTCTAGCCGCCTCCTGGCCGCCTGAAAGCCTGTCACGGTTTGGGGTT
>JAODJX010000124.1:272825-292054 GCA_026776945.1 Isichthys henryi | reverse complement strand
CCAGACAACATAGCTCCTGGGATCACTGTAACACGCAAACCCCTCCACCACGATAAGGTGTCGGCTCCAGGAGGGGCCAAAGGAACATAAAACATTTAAAAACATACTAAAAGTGAGAATGTGCATGCAAAATTGTGTGAAAGCAGAAGAGAATAAAACTATTTAGACTTAAAATTAGTGACGATTAGAAGTAGCATCCTGTAAAAGGAAGGGAGCGTCTTAGAGACGCTAAAGTTGGCGCAATTACAGTGGCGGGGCGGCCATATTGGCTCACAGACACTGTGGCTCAGTAGGGAAACCATCAGCTTTATCACTGTGTGGAGGAGGTTCCGTTTAGGGTTCTTGTCTGCGCGGGATAGGGGCGACTCCAGTATCTGACACTAGGGGGGGGATTTAAGGAGAGATCCCAACCATAAAGTTTGTATGAAATGTGGACGACAATATGGGACAAACTGCTAAAAAAATAAATATTCAGGGGGGCTGAGATAAAAAAATAGGATGGCTCAAGGACCCCCGTGATGTGGGGGCACAGAAATCACCCTCCCCACCTCAACCGCACAGGGTAAAAGCTGTCCCGGACAGAGGAGGGGGGCCCAGTCACACCCCTCTGTCCAATCACAGCGCCCGCTCTCTTCACATGTTCTTCATGAGGTTTCTCCAGACGCCATGACGAAGAGGTCAAAACGAAATGTTTCACGTATTTTACTGAAGGCGCAAAACAATCCAAATAAAGACGCGACGAGGGATGGTGATGATCTTCCGTTGGACCTAAAGCCACATCTACCACACAGCAATATATCCCATAATACCCCATCCCAGTGCCATTCCGAACTGGGCCCAGAGCAGTGGGTTCGAGACCAGCTTTAGCAAATCAGATAATGGCCACGCTGCTGCAGACAGACACAGCTATAAAAAGATGCGTATACTTCACGTTACAGCAATCGTACCGTCTACACCTATAACCTCACATTCCTCTTAGGATATACGGCTATCAGTATATACTGTAGTATCCTTTATGCATTTCATATATTTACTTTCAGAACAATTACACTAATTCAGATCATTTGTTTCTCTTTCAATGTGCTCGATATATAGTACATTTGAAATCAGTCAGTTGCTTAGAAAATAGGCAATTTGACTAAATGCTACAGTTCCTTATTACTGCTTCATTAGAGCCTCATTGTACTGACAACTAACTACATTAAACACAGAGTCTCAAAAGACTACTTTCTAAATTAGGCACATATGCAAATTTCATTTGTCATTTAAGTGTTACTGCCATGAATCATGTTCCCGCGAAGGATGCTGAACTCGTCGCTCTGCTCCTCTGAGTCGTCCTCGTCACACGGCTAAGGCTCATTATATTTGATTGAAAAGTTGCGGCGGTGCTGTGTCACGTAGTTAGCGAGATTAGCGGTAATAGTAATACCGCCTCAACCGAGCGTCCTCCATCAACCAAAAGCGGCCGCGCCTCTTATCGAGACCTTGGTACGCCACGCATTTCATTCACAGTCTGGTCAGTATTATTCCACATGCCTCTCATTTGCTTCAACGGCGCCTTGGTGACACGGCCTGGAACGTCACCGGTAAAGTTGGCTTTTGGGTAGGAATCCAGCTTGATGTCAACGTGACTGCAGTCAAGCCATTCTGCTGAATTTGCCCATTTAACAATATAAATTATATTTCGGCCGCAAGTCTAAAACTCAAACTTACTTGCAATGATGCCAAATTCAGCAGAATCACATATATAAATGTTTTAAAACATTTAGAAATTAGGAAAATAAAATGACGAACATATGAGTACCAGTATGTTAAAATTATTTGGCCTGTCGAAGACAAGACAGAGAATAACTAAGCGCATTTAGAAGCGTACGAAGATGAAGAAAGTAGAACTAATTGAGATGGATTTGAACTTTTTCCACTTTGCACTAATGAAAAAGTCACACAGATGCCAGCCAGCCTTCCCCGTGTCTACACCAAACGCTGACGGTCACAGACGGTTCCGCTTAGCCAACAGTTTAAGCAGAAGTCATACATCTTCTGCTGCTAGTAAGGTCCAGTTTGCATTGCTATTATGGTGCTAAAATCCTGCTATCGTTTGTTTTAAAACACGTCTTTGGTTAGATCCTCACTCCCAATGCAATGTTTCATCATTCCGGAGCAACCCAGGAACCACAACTGGCGTTTGTACTCGTAATCGCGTGGATTTTGCTAATTAGGAGCAGCTGATTCTGGCTGAACTTTACGATCACATGGTGACACATTTAATGGCTAAAATATGGCCGGCAGGCTGTCTGTTTGTCTCTGTCTGTGTCCCGCAGACGCTCGCTGCAGTACACAGATGCTCACTAGGAAACCAAAAGGAGAGCAGCAAGAACGGGAATGGCTCAGCGACTCATTGGGTAGCACTGTCACCTCACACCCCCAGGGTTCGGGGTTCGAGTCCCCTCAGTTCTGCAGCAGGTTAATAGCCATACTTACTTGGCTTCTTTGACTTTACACTCTGATCCTGGCTTCTCCAAAGACGCTATGTGCCCTCTGAGGCCGACCAGCATAACAGAGATGTGAGATCGGCAGATTCCTGCCCAATTCGACATGTTCTGCTTTCCCGTCTCTTTGCTGATAAGCTCTACTCCCCTAATCCCCTTTGCTCCCAGCTTTTCTGCGACCCTCTCATCCCTCTACAATTCACTCCCTTCCCCTTCTGCTGTCACCGGAGACCATGGGTGTTTTATCAATATGCCTACTTGTCCGTACTTGTGTTCTCGCGTACCCATTCGATGTCATCTTCCATTGCCGAAGACCAGTTCCAATACTTAACAGAAGCGTGGAAGACAGTAAAAATCCCTGAATGGTTGCACCCTTAGTGAACGAGATCAATCCCATGATTCATTGCACCCCAATTTAGCAAGACGGCTCTTGCCAAGACCACAAGTACGATCTTTGCGTTTGTGGTCTTGAGAAACACCCCATGTGAGCTTCGGAAGCACTTTAGCTCTGGTCACCAGACGCCTATCTCCAACCCAACACTCTCTCATATTCCCACTGCAGGATGAGCCTGAAGCCCAGATCTCAGTGGACTTATACCCGGCTGAAGCACAGTGCTGTTGGGACGGCTTCAGCTTACTAAGAAGTAGGGAAGATGTCCAACATCTAGAAGCTTCCTTACATCACAGAGATGTGTGGGGAATGGTAACCAAACTGCAACACGTTTCCATTGTACCTCAGCTTCAGAAAGTTTTCCTAGGAAATTGTTCAGGAAATTGTTATATGTTACTTTTACGTTTTTTTTTTTTTCTCTCTTTTCTGTACAAATAGACTTTGTAATTCATCTTTCGACTTTTCACAAAGAAGTTTTGGCCAATTGGAAACACTGAAAATGCGCCCCTTTCCTGTTCGAGTGTAATGTGTAATTTTTTCAACTAGAACTTTTTTTTTGTATGAATGTAAAAATGCGAGAAAGAGGCCACTTTCATGGTGTCTGCACAATTTTCTTCTGAGGCGTGTCATTTTCTGCCAGATCCCTGTGACCGCTAGTTTTCCAGTCTTTTTTTTCTTTAAAGGAACATGGAGAGGTTGAAGTCAGCCCAAGATGCAGATGTTAGCATTTCTGTTGTGTGGGACTTTCCTTCTCATGGGGAATGATGCTGAATGAACCATAATAGCAAGAAGACGAAGCTGAGAACTCATCTGTCCTCGGCAGCGCCTCCTGTTGGCTGCTGATGACAAAGACGATTAAGCTGCTTAAGGCTAAAAATAAAATATTAAGTACCAGCTTAAAACAATACTCAGGTTATCAGAGTAATAGTACTGTGACATGCTTAAACATTAAAAAAAAAAAAAAAAACACAAAAAGCTTAAACTTCAGAGACGTAATATAAACACGGTGAACGGAGCAGGAAACTGCGAGCGTAACGGAGCGCCTACCTGCTTGGGGACCCGCCATTCCTGCATAGCGAGCAGCCGAACGGGACGCGCAGACCTGCGCTGATTGAAATTCAGCACGCTTCTTCAAAGCAGACCCATGCCGGACAAAATGGAGTCCCCAGCTATTCCCAAGCGGCCGTTCATCACGGCCCCTGCCCGGCTCACGCTTAGCATATCCCGGCTTTGTGGCAGACAGCCCTCCAAAACTATGAATTAATTTTAAAGTGATGCAGTCAAGAAAAACCTCAGTGCAGCCCAAGAAAAAAGACAAGGCAGTTAAACATCTGGTATTTTCTTTTAGAAACGCGTCCTTTAGCATAAAAGCCATGAAATTCATGCACATTTTTCATCCATGTAAGTGAATTAATGAAGAAACGTTTTCAACATAAAATGGGGGGGGAATCTCAAAAAACAATCCCGGCACATGATGTGACACACTGCCACTTAATGCTTTCTGTTATTGAATCGAACTGCAATATATTAAGTTTAATTGAACCGATTCAAGAGTTTGACAATAAATAAAAATTACTCCTACTGAAATTTAAAACACACCGAGCACAATTCATGGTCCAAGCGACAATATAATAAACAACATCGCATATTGGAAGGATTTAAAACGTAAACTAAATCTATTACCTTCAGTTTTAGGGAAAAATACAAAACTAGAGAATTCATTAAAACATTAACCCTACTTTAACCCTCATTAGCACGCACGCCTTGGGCTGTCAGTATCATGGTGAAAATCATCACTATCGTGGTGAAAATCGTATCCTCTCAAATTAAATTGACCATTTTTTTTTTAATTTAGCTTCAGTTGGAGATTTTCAAAGTGAACAAAGCAAAGGCCAGTGATCTGTGATCTTTAGGCTAAACACTCCGGAAAACGCGAAGGTAAACATCCCTTAGCAGAGCTGATACGGTGCTCACAGACCGCGTTGGGGCACTGGCTTAATTCAGTAAAAATATTGCAAAATTATTGGTTTTCTAACAAAATTCATAACTTCATTTTTTTCCCCAAAAAATATATACCACATTATAAACAACCGGAAGTTTTAAAGTAAAACATTCATTTCAAGTAGCAATGAATTGAAACCCAAATTATAGTTCTGAATGAGCTGTTCTGAGTTTAAAAGTTCATTGCCAAGCAGTCTCATTGGGTGCTTTTTAATTAGCAACACCTTTGCAATAACACGAAACGCCAAATATTTGTGTTTAGTATCCCTGTGGACTACAATTGCTAATAGCAAAATGGCAAGAACAGAACTGAATGAGTCAAGTTCAACCTTCCAGATGATTTTCTTCTTTAATTAATTTAATTGAAAATGAATTTTAATTTTGGCGCGACTACACTGGGTGGTCTTCAGTCTGTACTGTACAGTGCAACCTGAGACACTGTTGTTGTTTATGAGGCAGAGAATAGATCTGGTTTATTGTAATCATGCACTGCACTGCCTTTCTGCTAGCAGGGGGTAGCTTGCTGTGACTCTAGGACGCGAATGGTTATGAATCGGAGGGGCGCAGCGCGCCAGGAATGGAGACCTACATATCTTGAGGAGGGCGGAGCCTCTCCGAATTGGCCTTCTCCACAACCGCCTCCCGTCAGTAGGTGCATTTGGACGCTACGTCCGCGCAGACAGTCGCTACATTAAGTTGCAGCTACTTCAGATGGGATCGCGATCAGATCAAAGGCACCGCAAAGTGCTGCCAACACGCCGTACCTCTGCCTTTTCAGCTCGGACAAAAATCAAGCCGTTTTTGCTCCCCTGCTTAAGTAACCAGGGCTTTCTGCCTGGATTAATGGACTCCACATGTTATTAAAAAAATGGCACTAGTCTCTCCTTGCATTAGGTGGAGTGGTTTATTATGCTAACCAGAGGCAAAGCCCTCGACAAACTCAACAGAGCCCCCCCCCCGCCCCCACACACACGATGCTGCAGACTGCACCGGGGCTCCTGGAACCTCCAGCCTCTGGTCATCCCAAATGATGCCCCTCACTCTGATTCTCTCTATTCCCCTGCACATGTTCTGTCCCTCATCCGGAAGGTTCCGGCCATGTGGCACAGGGACACTGAAGGCAAAGCATGCGGTCGTTCCGTCTGCTGAACAGCAGAATGTCAATTTAGGGTTATTTTTAATTTATAATTGGTGCATTGTTTTCTCCTAACTGTTAAGATTAATAAAACATAAAGGGACTTAATAATGGAGTGGGTTCTGTAATTGAATCTACTGTGGTCAATTAAAAATCTTTGTTTTTCTGGCATGGGAATCTAAGAAGCATAAATACTGAATACTTTGCTTACTGTCAAGTTTACAAAATTGGAAGCAAACAAGCAAACTACATAAACAAGCAGATCGAGTTTCACCAGATTTCCCAGGAATGTATTAAAATCGCTGCCGTGGACTAGCATCCAGCCCAGGGAAATTCTTGCCTCGTTCCCTGTGCTTCCTGGGACAGGCTCCAGGATAGCCAGGTGGGAGATGGATGGATGGATGGATGGATTTTTAGTAGCAATATCTCTGAACCCAAACGAAACTGAGTGATTTCACTGTCAGTTAATCTTCACCCGGTGCTTTTTTCTGCGCGAGCTAACATCCTGCACAGCTCCTTGATGAATCATTTTCATATGAGTTCAACATTCATGTACGGCACTTTTGTGGCTCTTCAGCTGTCGATGTGTTTCAGTTGGATGGATTTAAATTCATGGTTCCACCTAGGAGGAGAGCATGTAGGATGCACATCACAGCCCCCCCTCACACGCTGGATATTCTCCTACATGCTCCTGGAGGAGTCATATGAAAATAAAAATAATGTTATCAGAGATGAATGGATAAGCCTGGATTTTCCTCATTGAAAACCAGCACAGTGCAGTGAAGCTGGGAGTGAGACAGATAGATTATGACTCTGAAAGAAGCACAGTATCCTCCCACATCCAGAGACACGGGGGTGTCACATTGATGAATCACATTTGCACGTGTGGTCCGGCTGCTCTGCGCTCACCAGCTTCACGCACACACACACACACACACACACACACACACACGGAGTGACTATTGTAACCGTGGTCCTGTCACCAAAAATACAATTACATGCTGAACATACTAAGGTCGTAGTCATGAAAGGATACGTCAAAAACATGCAATCAAAATAAAAAACAAATGAAGTGCACTGCAGCACACACACACACACACACAGACACACACACACATTTGTATTCAAATCTTTGCGGGGACTCATTAATTTCTATGAGCAAAACCCTAATCCCAGCAATGACACCGTAACCTCTATCTAGCGTTTGGTCCCCACAATGTAATATATACAAGACCCCCCAATACACACACACACAGACACACACACACAATCCATCATGCTCTTCAAGGGATGTATGGTTTATTTAATTAAAATCCAATCACAAGTTTATCCTACAGAAAGTCTGCGTGTTAACTCTCAGGGGCCATCTGCCATCTATATTACACAGATCAAAGATCTCTTGATGCGACTGTGATTTATTATTTCGGCGGGTCCCGCTTAATATTTATGTGCACCGTTCAGAGCAGGAAGGCTTATCTCCTCTCGGCCGGGGCGATCACACGCGAAGCGTCTAGACGGCGCTAGTCAGCATCATTATCCCTAAACACACACAAAGCGCTTGTCCTGATCGACGCGACAGCCCTAACCATCCCTTCCTCCGCCGTTCACATCTCCGCTCACTTAATGAACATTTTCTCTGCACCTCACAGGCGATATTTTCCCCGTCAGGTGTGAAAACGTGCCGGTTTCTTAACGGGGAGCAGAGGAAGGTGCCGACGCGTTTCCGCGTCTCCGTAAGCGATAACATCACAATCCGCTGTCTCTAAATGACATAATATCCGTAGCGTTTAAGCCGAGCGCTACACGTCTCTACCTCTGCCAGAGCTCGGATTGGATCTCTGTGAACGTGCCAGCCACTCTTACGCTGATTCCCCATATTAGATGTTTACTATTTGAACAGCAGTATGTAAGAAAGAATTGAGATTAATTACAAGACTGATTATGTATAAAGAGTGATGAGATGTAAACAGAATCAACATGGCTTTGTCTGCAGTGGAGGGATCCTATAATAAGAATGAGTTTCCAGAAGCCTCCTGTACAGTACAGACCTAATTACTACAACAAAAATGACCCAGGAGGGACCGAGGTGCGTTGATGAAGTGAAAGATTATCAACATTAAACTGCAAAGACAGAAATCAGGATAACGACCCATTGGGGTATTATGGAGCTCTTTCTGTAACACATTACAAATATATTAATGACAGGACATGTTAAACAACATTTCGTTCCTGGTTTCCCTACAGATTTTAATAGCCATAATTACCAGCCTTAAAAAATGAATCTACAGCACACTTCCCTGTAATGCTTTCACCGGAAGGGCTTCCAGCGGCCTTTGGATTAGGGGAATGAAAATGCCGCTCTCAAAAGTCTAATTGTCACCGTGGTGTAAAATTGAAAAATTGATGCGTAAAAGGAAAACGATAAACCACACACACACACACACACACACACACAAATACACACACACACACAAATACATCTAGGCCATTCCAAACCAAAATGTATTTCCTAGACATAGGAGTCAGGGCAAATGCTATGAATGTAACAATTTGACATACTAATAATCAAACACGACATAGGTCACTTGGAACCAATTTCTGTATATCTTGCTAATAGCTAAGACCACCAAAATATCGTTGGATGGGGCCTTGGGTATGACATCATCACGGTGGAAGCGTGGAGGTTTGCTGGATTTACGCAATGCACCGCTAGCGACAGCGAAATGCAGTCCCGCTGTGCAAAGGACACACTGCCGTGCGCATTTAACCCTATCCTGGCCTTCAGCACACGGAGAGAAAATGCTGGAAGCAGCAAGAGAGAGTAGAGCACTGCGGAGCACAGGGCGGCATCAGACATGGGCTGCACTTATTTATTTATTACATAACTCTAAAATGGCCAGAGGTGCTATGATGCTGAATATCATATACAAGAATTAAAGTATCTATATCTCTTTTCAATAGTCAGTCCTCAACATTACATGAAAAATAAATCGCACCGTAAGGTCTATTTATACCACTGAACATCTAACTATATTGAACAATGTAACCAATTAAAACACCCCAATGGGTTCATTTAAATATGTATATAAATGATAAAATTATGGGCCTAAATATCTAATTTTGTAGAGGTCAGTCATTATTAAACTCTGTATTCATAATGACACTTAAATTCATAATTCATACTTACTGTAGCTAGTGCGGTTATATCCTACTGGGAATGACAGTTATTAAGCCGGTGTCACTGGAGGACGGAATGACACCTATTTATAGGTCTGATTAAAAATTCAATAGCAAACAGAAATACGCATGACCGAAATGAATAAAACGATTTACTAATGAAATATCCACTCATAGACTAAGCGTTGGTTCCACTGTTCACTAGCCCACACAGACAAAAACTATGAAAACTATTAAAAACGATGCTTCCACACAGGCAGTATTTTCCCTTACACTGTTTTAAAAAGGTTAATATTACTATGTATTAGAAAGATTTCTTTAAGTCTTAATGGAGTCTTAATGCCACTAGTGAATTTTAAAATACATTCTTAAAGCAATAATGTTATTTCCTCACTTTCAAAGCCAAGCTTCGTAAAATTCCCAGGAAGGGAACTAATTCCGAAATGATCCACCAGCAGACTGATCACATGGTAATGACTGTGGTTTATTTTGCCTAATTGATCAAACTCGCAGATTCCTGCGTTTACGAGCAGCCTCCGTCCATCGCTCCCGATTCCACCTTATAATGGTGAGTGAGCTCATGTTCCCCGGAATAACATTCCCAGAACCTTGAGACAGAATCTAGCCATTTACAGTAAGACTGCCTACATCAGAGTACAGCAAAGAAATTTCTAGAATACCTTAGAGCAACTGCAGATTTTTGTTGAGGTCAATGGTAGAATTTTTCACTTGTGGGAATATTACACAAACATGTTCTGAGGGCAGAAGGAAAAATGATTGGTTCAATGAGATAACCAATCAGACTGTAGATGAGGTAGTTCTAAGCAACTAGAGGAGACAGGACCAAAACATCTGATTGGTTGGTCCGGCCTCCACTAGCTGCTTGGACCCACCACCTACAAACAGAATTTTGTTTACAGTAAAAGTCGCATTTACAAGACTAATATAATGCAAATAACTTAACTGAACTGAATGACCTGTGAAATCACATTTACGGGAAGAGAATACAAGCGCCAAGTACTCAAAAGTTAGTGAACACCTATGTATAACCAGAGGTTGGGAGGAATTGCATGTATGTCATTATATTGCGGAGTGCATGGAAATTGCATCACAGTACAGAACAGCAAGACCGTTTACCACAAAAGACCCTCAAATTTAGTGACTTTTATAGAGCTGTACAGAGAGGATCTTTTGCCTCATCTACAGAGTATTGATTTTCAGGTACTAGTATCTTCTCAATGTGGGTCTCTGAATTGCAGGGAAACTCAGTAAATGTGCTCGGTACTCACCCAGCTTTCGCTAAAGACATTTGTATTACGGATTTATTTTACAAGCCGAAAGTGCCACACCATTCATTTTGAGTATGCAGCTTCATTAAGGTACAAGTTCTCGATGATCAACATTGAATTATGTATCAAGATTTCATTAGCTAACATTTTTAAATCATTCATTATGCATTATGAAGATATCTATAATGTAGCATGATGACTGCTTGAAGTAAAGTGTTACCAATATTTCAAATGGGAAAAAAAATTCTATCCTTGTGCCCCAAGTACTGGAAAGTGCGAGAGACAAGAAGCCAGCAGCCACTCTGAGTGGAGCTCAGCAGCTGGGAGGAGAGTAACGATGCATCAGTCAAGACCCCATTACTGAGAAAGAACCACAGCAAAACGTGCAGCAGCGACCCAGCCAAGACGCAGAAAGAAGGATGTTGCACAGATGGGACAGAGGTAGAGCTCTCCAGATACAGTTTACCAACAGCGTCAAATCAGAGGACTTTCAGAGAGCAGGCACTGGGAATCTCGTTAGAGGTAAAGGAAATATGGGTGACCCCCCCCCGCCCCGCCCCGCAAGACAAGGCACCGGAGCCGCTGTTAGCAACTCGCAAATTATTATTGTGGTGTTTTATCGCAGAACCACATTATTCAGTATTTAATAAGGATGAAGTAGGACCAGATTAAAGAAGAATGCCGCATGTACTCCGTACTTTAAATCGCACAAATACTGAATGCCAGTGCAGATTGAGTATGTCCAGCTAAACTGGCATTCCCTGTCGTCATTTGAAGAGTAATTATGAGGTAAAATCATATTATGTTTATCCTCATTTGACCTTTATCAAATGCCAATTTACTACAGCAAAAAAAAAAAAACAGTAAAAAAAAAATAAATGTTCCATCCCTAATCACAGTCCTTGGAATTCGCAATCCAATCAGAGGATTCTCAGCAGAACAGTCCAATCAGAAGAGGAGCCATCGCAGTAAAACCTGCCCAGTAAGAGGCCCGATCTCAGGGCGCAGAACCAGCGTAGGCCTATTTTCAAACCATCTATTCATCGCCATACACATCTGCGAATTTCTCACGTTTCTCACGTTAGTCAGTCAGATATTTCCGTGGATTATATGCTATAGGCACTGGCTGTTCTCAGAGGAATAAATTAAATTTCGTGCTTCTTTATACTCACTTTGAGTACAAGATAATCAAGGGTCGTCCATTTTAAAAGTAACGATCTTCCTTGATTTGGACCAGGCTCCCTAAATATAAATCTGAGTGGTTTTTGCCTCTTACCCTCTAAATACGGCATAATGCCCAGGTTTAGGGGGACACATTGGCAAAGGGTTACAAAATCGTTCATAGGGTCCATGGTCCAACAAACCACAAATAACACAAAGAAAGGTGAGGGCAGGACCTCCTAGAAGCAGCCATCTTGCTAAAATCCCTCAAGGAGAAATTAAATCATACAGGATGTTGCAAAGAACATTACAGCAACATCCAGGGCACCTGCAGGCCTGGGCTGAGTGAAAATGGTGGAGCCACCGACCACTAAGCATGGTCCTCATGGGACGGGATCCAATCTTCAATGGAAAGATGAGTCACAGTGTCATGTTTGGCAAAATCCAAAACGGTGCAAGAACCTCGCGCTAGCAGCCGCGCACAGCGGATGACAGTGATGTGGTGCTTTTCGCTTGTTTCGTGCATTTGGCAGGACTTGGATGGCAATGTGATGGAAGGAGCCACAAATTATATTCTGTAATGAGAGAATTTCAGACCATCTGTCCTTATACTGCCACAGTCATTCAGGAAGGCCCAAAACAAGGTGATCTACACTCACAAGGGAGAAGAACCCAGAAAAGGTATTAGAATTTAGGGATGGTTCAGTCAACGTCCTGCAATGGACAGCTTCTGCACAAATGCCAAAGGTGAACTGGGCTGAAATAGCTCCGTGGGGCTCAGAGAGAGCTTGTCAGAGTTTTACTTACACAAAAATGTTCTGAGGTCAGAAGGAGAAATGATTGGTTCAGAGAGATAACTGACCAATAACTACAGAGATTGTTTGGTTGCTATCACTGCTACTAAAGCTGGGGTAAATTGTTATTAATGTATGAGGGAACTGGATATTACAAAAATAAATGTCAATTAGTGTCTATTATCCATTATTAAAAAAATACAGGCATACTTTTCAAAATGCTGTATGTATACATGCCAGCCATAGAAATCAGTACAGAACTGAGAGTTAATTTCTGTGGATGACTAAGGGACTGAATGGTGTAATGAGCAGGTAACCGTTTCAGGTCCGCAGCTAGCTAAGCCACGGCCCCGCGATCCCAAGCCCCTCAGGAAGGGCCAAACAGAAGGGGGCGCCAACGACAGCCTACAGGAAGTTCAGCTAAAAGATAATCAATAGGGTTTCTGCCACAGGGACACCAGACACATGTGTAGTCAATCAATACAGGTCCACAGCCTCCAGATGTCACTGTGAGAAGCTGAAACATCTGGACAATGGTATGTGGGGGCTCGGTGGTGGGGGGAGGGTTCACTTACATGCCTCTCACCTGCGTGGATAGTGGTCAGATATCAGCCCCATTGCCATGGGTACGAGGTTGTGTTACCCAATCACCACTGCCCTGTGGTGGGATAAGCCATTGCTGAAGGGAGCGTAGCAGGTTTCAATGCCCAATAGGAAAAAAAACCACATTATTTTCCCCCTCTAAATACCAGGGATACTTAGACAATTTAGCAGGAAGTCTGCCGTGGAAAACTGCTTGCCTGGGTATTTATTTTTCTATGTGCATTTTTCCTACCAATAGATGGCGCACTTTAATTTCCACACCAACCATCATTCACAGGACGGCACCACATATTAAAATCCGAGGCGAAATAGGAAAATTCCCCAGCCGTTATGGTTATAGATTTAACAACTTGTCACATGACAATAAAACGGTAGGTTTTAGCACAACAAGAAGCAAGTGTCTTTTTCTTTTAATTTTTGTGTGTGTATGTGTAATGGGGGTGGGGGGGGAGTGTACAAAGGAATATTAACAGGGTAGGACATGATTAATTTATAACACAGCAGTAGCCCAGCTGTTTAAATTAGGGCTTCAGGAAATGGTAGGTCCATCCACCCTGAATATTCAATAGAGCACACACACGCACACAATATCCTACCGAGGATTCTATAGGCAAGCATAACGCTGCTGAACAATCCAAATAATCAATCTGCAATATTAAAAGATTCATTTCACGTTATGTTTAAAACCATTGGCTTGATCACAGATGCAATACAACTATCACTACAAACATCAACAATAAACACAAAATACTCATAACAATAACAACGATTAAAATAATAAATAATGATATTAAGAAGAATCAATAATAAACAACATCAGTACTACGGAACTAGAGGCAGGGTCTGGAATAACCGCCCACCTCCCCAATCCCATGGACTCTCCCACAAAGAAAACAGAAAATTCTGCGCCCTTAACAGCTTTTCGCTCATTTCACCCAAGTACTAGACCACAAAATGTGGTCCCTCAGAGATCGTCTGTATTCTGTCATCAGGCAGATTCAGCGAGACCCAGATTGGATTGCTTGCGTTTTTCAACCAATGCCAAAAAACCGGTCATCAAAGTTTAATTTTGACCCAAAATTGCAGGAGACCTGGAATCCGTGCTCAGCCAGTGGCTGCTGTTTCTTTATTTACAGGCGCTTTGATGGATTCCCAGCCGCCGCAGGCAGTAACACACTATCTAGTGTTCAAACTGTAAACTAATCTCATGTCAGACATGTTCCTTTGATATAATGCAATCAATACTTTCTGGAGAAGCAAAATGTTTCTGATGTTTGTGCATTTACTTCAGTAACATTACATAGGCTTATTTCATTTCGGGGTGACCCAAAAAAAATGCTCTTAACAAATGTACCACCACAAATTTCCAACACCAAATATTTCTGGATCAACACACTAACACAAAACACAGCAGCTAGAGTTTGTGTTGAATCACTGAGGAATTTGGCAGCAAAATTAATATCGTTAACATTGCAGAATTATTATATAAAGTCACAATTTTGCACACATAGTTTCCTACATTTGAGCTATAATATTTTTTCGATCTAACTAAAAAACAGCCTGGTAACATTGTATCATGCACAAAAACAAACCAACATAAAAATGGTACTTCTGTTCTTCTGAGAGTTGGTGGTATTGGACTGTCTCTCTCATTCATTGCATGCCGAGCTGCAGCTTACATGAGCTTCTAATGGTTTTTATTCATCACCCACTGGCATCAGCTGTTCATTTATCATGTTTATTTTGGCATCGGTACCCGTTGCATTTAAATGTTTTACAGTAAACATTATGCATTTTGGACTCTCCAATTAAAACGTGATGCATCATCCCTGGCAAATCTAACCCTCCGTAAGGCCAGACGGGCTGATGTGCCAAAAGTCCCATAAATCACTCTGTCACGGCGGACCAATCGGACAGCGGCGGGCCCGCGCAGTGCGTAGAGGTGTATCCCTGAAGATAATGCCTAATTTGCTTGCATATTCCACTGCCGCGCTAAACTGTGTGCTAAAAAATGAGCGGAGGACATCCAGGAAATGATGGGATCCTTGATGACTGGTGATTGGAAAGGAGGCTCGTAAACAAATTTAAAGTGTCGTCTGTAAATTAGGCAATTTAGTTCAAGCGCTAACATGAAACGAAATCTGCAATATGACAAACAGACCTGTAGGGGGCGAGCCCTTCCCTGAAGGCTTGCTTCAGCTAGGGATGCTGGGAGTCATGGAAAATTCAGAGCGATGGATTCATCCATCTGGAGTGATCCAGTGACTCACAAATTGCCACCTAGAGCCAAGTGCAGAATAAAAATGTACCGTGGGTTTGGTTCTGATTCAGCCCGGTGATTTTGACATGGTCACTCGCTCTCTCTCTGTCGTGGGCAGGGGTCCTTCAGTAATAAGCTTTAAGGTCAGCATTCCTTCCACATCACAGCCAGGCTTCTCCATTTACAAATTTAGCCTCCTGTATTATATCACAAAATCTAAAAAGCGCCATGGAATTGGAGGAAAAAAAATTGTCCACAAAAAAAAAAAACAATTAACACACAAATATTATACAGCTGGCATATAGCACTTTGTAGCACATGCTAGATGATTAAACTTTTAAGCGAAACGCTTTATAAGGGAAACACATTACTACCTTCCTGAAAGTGGAATCTGGAAGTTCTTTGAAGTCAAAGTGAGATGCAGGATGTAGGATAAGCAGGTACACTGAGTGCAGGAATGACCCAAATTTCAGAGAATTAACGCATGAGTGGATATCTAACAAAATACATCAGACAGAACCTCCTTTTAAATTTTTGATCTGTTTGATATTTTGATTATTGTCCAAGAGTAGGTGCTAGTATATATATATATATATATATATATAAAAAGATTTAGGCCAACGTGTTACATTTAATAAAAAGTAAAATGCTCTAAAGCACACAGTATTCTTATCACATTATGATAATTATAATGCAAACACTGGAGTCTGCAACATTGGTATGAAATAAAAGAATGATAAAGGAAGCACAGGAGGACACTGACAGTCATCACAGTGTGTGTGTGTGTGTGTTTGGGGGGGGGGTGTTAGTAATTATGGCGGCTGGTGTGCGCCCATCCACCAGGAAACTCCAGGGAGAGTAATTATGAGTCTACATACACCATCATTACACAGCGACAAAGGCTGCTGCGGGCGTACCTGCTGTCCCCACACAAGAGGACTCGCCGGCCATCACTCCCCCGCCAAGAGGAGAGGCACGGTCCATGCTCTCTGAGTAGGGGGCAAACGGAGCAGCTCACTGCAGAACCTGGGGGAGGGGGCAAAAGACAAGGTACAGACAACAGTCTCATTTAAAAAATGAAAAAGAAAGAAAAAAAAAAAACAGTACCTTCCACCTTCCACAGGTTCCTTTGTGAACACCAGAGTACTGGTCTTTCACAGAAAAAAATATAGATATGAGAAGATATGGGAAGGATAAAATATAAACATCAAAGACCTGAACTAATTAATATTACTGCTATTAACAGACGAAGAGATGGATGGATGGATAAATGGAAGGCTAAACAGAGCAACTTCATACAGCACTTGTTCAACTTTTTTATTCAGAAACATACCCACAGGCTTCTTATATAGCGGGCTGTTAATCTACCCACATTTACAAGTTAATACAAGTCGTGCTACTAAATAATTAAGAACGGGATTTGGGGGGAAACGACTGTGCTGACAGCAATCCTACGGCGTTCCGTCCTGTCATGTGACCGTAAGGGAGGCAGCCCCCCCTGGAGGCGCTCCACACCCCGCTTATTTATCACGCTCACTCATCTGTGGCCTAATTTGAATATGCAGAGTCCTTTCATGTCTTAATTGCTGTAAATTGCACTCCCCTGGCACCGTTCCCTAAATTAGTGCCAGTCAGTTGTTTTGGCCAAGCTATCAAAGCCGTGGGGATATCAATTAATGCCTTTAATGGATCTGCGTTTGAATTCCTTAAATACCGCGTTTTGAAGTTAAATCAGCACATGTGTGGGCCCGGGTGTTACGTTAGAAGACATCTGGCGCTATGGATTCTGCTGGGATGCCGCAGTCCGTTGGAAAGCAACAGTAAAGATCATCGTAGCGCGAATAAACCAACCACATTAGCGAGCGCATCAGCGCAAGCTGACGAGTGAAATGTCCATATCAATATTTAGCGGAAAAATAAATGTTATATGATATGTTTACTAACTGTTTAATAATTAACAACTATTGTCAAACGAGATCAATCATATCTGTCTGTTTATTCTCGATGCCCGTCCACATTCTAAATATCCTCGGGTGTAATAATGTTTGCGTTTAGGATTAAAAGTATAAAACATCAATAAACAGAAGGTTTTCCTGAAAGAAAAATACTATATAGCAGTGATTAATTTAAAATCTGTACATTATAGTGCCTGAAGCTTAATCAATATCTTGTCATCATCTGTACTGACATGTCTCATTAAATGATTAAAGGATTTTCAGAATCCATGATTGTTAAAAGACATTTTTTCCCCCTCAAGTACAAACCTCTCTCCATTTCATAACAATAAAAAACATAATAATACTAATAATAATAATAAAATAAGAACAAGTGTGGGTAGATCAGATTGGTAGGTGTGCTCAAAGACCAGCACAGATAGACCTCTTTGTGTTTGTGTCAGTAATCAGTCGTACGCTGACATTAAATTATACATCCACACATACATGATTGGAAGGATCATGGGTTCCGGAATGTTCTGCTCGGGGGGCTGGGCCACACCTCTCTGACACAGTGTTAATTTTGCCCTGAGATGGGTTACTACACCATCCTGGGTTATTCCCTGCCTTGCACCCGTAGCTTCTGGGACAGGCTCCAGACCCGACGACACTGAATAGGACACGCGGGTACAGAAGACGGATGGATGGATGGATGGATGGATGGATGGATGGATGGATTTTGATTTAGTTTTTGTCTTGGTCTTTGGGTGAAAATGCAATCTAGTTTTAGTCATATTTTAATCATCTGACTTTTTTGTTTTAGTTGACAAAAATGACATGATATTTAGTGAAGATTGTACTAATTCTAAAATGGCTTTATTTGAACTTAATTTATGAACTATAAAAAATTTTGTGTCAAACAAAACACTTGCATATGAGGCATTTAGGCCAATGAGAATAAAAACACACCAATGCAGAGAACCTGAACAAAGAAAACAGGCGTGTTCTCTCCTAAAAAACAGGCGTGTTCTCTCCTAAAAAACAGGCGTGTTCTCTCCTAAAAAACAGGCGTGTTCTCTCCTAAAAAACAGGCCTGCTCTCTCCTAAAAAACAGGCCTGCTCTCTCCCAAAAAACAGGCGCGTTCTCTCCCAAAAAACAGGCGCGTTCTCTCCCAAAAAACAGGCGCGTTCTCTCCCAAAAAACAGGCGCGTTCTCTCTCAAAAAACAGGCGCGTTCTCTCCCAAAAACATAAACAAGCATCAGACTAACTAGGCAGTACTTATTTCTACAACACTTCCAGTTCATACCTGAACTTTTCACGGACATTAAAGAAAAATCAGCTGTTTGTTTTTATTCATTCCATGGCGCTTCAAGTTTTTGCTGTTTTCACCAGTTAGTGCCGCTCCACACTTTCGCACTTTGTTTTGTATCAAATGTTAAATTTACCCATATTTCGGTATGTTTTTTCCTACTCTGGCACAGACTAAACTTGGGCAGGATATAATTTTTCATACCATCACAGCCTGCTGGACTGACATACCACAGTATATGGTATTTTGATGGTATTCTCAAAATAACAGTATTCCAGTACTTTTAATCGTGCAGATAAAATTTGCCAAGTGGGGAGCCAGGAGTGTCCTGATAAAAGGCGTCACCCAACCAATTTATACGTGTCAGGCTGCTGTATTTCTTTGGCGAAAGCATCAGTGGACTTCACCATAGTGTAAGTTTTATTTTATTATTCTCTCTTTTTCAGTAACGAAAAGTCTTCGTTAACGAATAATTTTTGTCACAGTTTTCATCAACGAAATTACCACTGAGCCTCATGTCCCTGCAGGCGAATTAGATTCATTCAGGAAAAGATACATGGTGGCTGATGGGCTGCAGTGCGTCCACCCCCCCACCCCCCCCCCCCCCCAGCCGGTATATCGGCCCCGGCGGGATTCCCCACACACCAGGGGCCCCAGGCCCACGGACCCCCCCACCGGCAGGGT
>JAODJX010000124.1:248193-272725 GCA_026776945.1 Isichthys henryi | reverse complement strand
TTGTTTCACAACCCCCTGCCGTTCCCTACCTGATCCCCGCAGTCGAGAAGGCTCAGAGAACTCGCAGGACGACGAGCAGTTCAAAGCCCGCAGGGAGTTCCTGAAGAGTGGCCTTCCCGAATCCTTCAGGAAGCAGCTCGCCAGGAGTGCAGCCAGTCGGGAAGCCTACTCTGCAGCCTGTGCCTCCTTCCAGGCCGTGGTCCATGTGCGCCAGAAGCCCCAGGGTGAGCCGGAACGCCGGGGAACGTCGCCAGTGAGACTCGGTGCTGTGCCTGCAGAGCGCCTATAAATGTCTTCTGCTTTCCATTGACCCTGCCTTAGATTGTGCGACTTGGAGTCTGCCGTGGCCTGGGTCAGCATTGTTAAAACACCTAGAGACATGTTGTCTAGAGCCCCCCAAACCCGTTCTGTCACCTGGACAGCTTGGTTACACCAAGACCCTTCCTGCGCTGAGAGCCCACAAAGACCAGGTGAGGCTCATCTTCTGTAGGGGGATCAGGTTGGGGGACCTTTCTGTTGTATATGTGTGGTTTAGTTTTGTATGGGCAAATCTAGATTGACATCTTAAAACACTGCATTTCACTGGTGTGCTCAGTGGAGTGCTGCTGCCGATGGCGTCTGGTTTTAATGATTGGCCCCGTGTTCCAGGTCCCCGGCTGGAGGGAGGATTTATCAGAGCAGGTCCGCAGATGTCTGCTTGAGGAAGTCAGGGCGTCCAACCCTCTATTTCCAGTTCAGAGGTTCTTTACCCGCTTCCTCAAAAAGCGCGCCGACCATCGGCTACAGTGCATGGCCTCAGGTGAATTTATGGTGCCTCCAGTGGTTGGGAGGTGTGTTGTACAATTAATCTTGCGGGCCCCTTTTTTATTCTGCTTTTTCTGCAATTTTACTAAATTTTGTCTGCACTCAAAAAAAAAAAAAAAAAAAAAGATTTTCAGCAGACCCATAGATAAAATCAGGTAAACTCTGACTGTCCTCTTTAGACTCGGATGAAAGCCCGACTGCTCCCAGTGTTCCTGCTCCATCCAAGGCCGCCGGCAAGAAGAGGAAGCACAGGGTGGAGGAAGAAGGTGGAGAGGGGCTGTCCAAGCGGCGGAGGTCCAGCCGGGGGCAGCCCATCGTGATTGAGGACAGTCCCCCAGCTGTGAGCGAGAGTGCCGGGACATCCTCAGAGTTGCAGGGGAGAAGCCGGCTGAGTCGAGCTCAGCGGCAGAGGAAGGATGATGGAAAGACACCTGCTGAAAATGGCCCTTTAATTGTGCTTGATACACCAGAACCACCAGGGAATTCTGGGAAAGGAGGTATTGCTGTTGCTCTTGTAATGTACTTATTGATTTAGACTGAAACCTTTTGTCTGCTACCCATGTTCACTTTTTTTTTCTAACCCACCTGGTTAATCAGTCATGTGGTTCTCTCTGGCATGTAGCCTGTGTGATGGAGGATGTGCTGTGGACGGAGAAATACCAGCCGCAGCACTCCAGCGAGGTCATCGGGAACTCCGCTGCAGTAAAAAAACTGCACAGGTGGGGGGCCATGAACCCTATTTGTCTTCATCGCATATAGCCAATTAGAAAAGTCTGTCTGAAACGTTTAGAAGCTGAATTGCATGGTTACCTGCTATGGTTTAAGAAGCAAACCTGTAATGAGTAATGTATTACTCTTAAATCTCCTGGCATTCCGATGGATTAGGGCAGTGTTTCCCAATCCGGTCCCTACCGGAAGGTGGGAAGCAACAAAACTATGGACTGTCTGGGAGGGAGCAAAAATGTGGACTGTGTTGGGGAAACACTGGGTTAAGGAATAAGCGTGCATGTGACTGTTTTCTGCCTCTGATCCAATGTGTCGCTGATCAGCTGGTTAAAGGACTGGAAGCTGAGGGCGGACCGGGAGGAGAAGAGGAATCAGAAGGAGAGGAAACGGGAGGATGACAGCTGCGGTAAGCTCCCGTCTCTTTGGGGAATGGGCCGAATGTGAAGTTGTAGGAATTTCAGTGATTACTGCCTCTTTAAAACATCAGAGTCCTGGGACTCCGGCGACTTCCGCGGGGAGGAGGAACCAAGCGAGGAGCAGTTGTGTAACACACTACTGATCACGGGCCCCTCGGGAGTGGGCAAGACGGCAGCGGTGTACGCCTGCGCTCAGGAGCTGGGCTTCAAGGTGCCGACCGCCGGCCCCTCATCGAGCTGTAGACTCATCGAGCTCCGCAGGCAGATATGAAGGATATCCGCTAATTAGTGGCGCTGGCATCGCCACAGATGGACCGTTAATCTCACTGCGTGTGATGGTGCTTACAGGTGTTTGAAGTAAACGCCTCCTCCCAGCGCAGTGGCCGTCAGATCCTGTCCCAGCTAAAGGAGGCCACCCAGTCCCACCAGGTGGACATCCAGGGGACTGGGATCTTCAAGCCGTCTTTCTTCAACAGCTCCAGTGCTGGGTCCGTCCGATGCGGCACATCCCCGAGTGAGTCGTTGTCTGCTTGCCATTCCCATGTCTTCTCCCATTTGTAGGAAGTCTTCCTCTTAATCTGGGCTTATTTGGTTTCCCTTGCTGATTTTATTTTTTGTCTTTGCTGGTAGAGACTTTTAATGGTCATAAGGGCAGCTGTTCTGCTCTTGTCCACTTGCAGGGAAGATAAACTCTCCCAGAAAGGTGGTCTCCTCTCCCAGAAAACCTCCCCAGTCCCCCAGGGGTGCAGCATCCAGAAGGGGCGGTCTGGCTCCCACCACACTGGCTGATTTCTTTAAGATGGCCAGACCGAAGGGCAAGAACCCTGACAGTCAGGCAGTGTGTCCACGGAGTGAGTGACCTGATTTGTAGAGGGTGTCTGGTGGGTATCGCCCGTCCGCCCGTTGTGTTGAGACGCCCTCTCTGTCCTACAGATGCTCGTGTTCAGGTTGCTGGGAAAGCAAAAGAGGGGATTTCGTCCAGCAAGCCAGCGGCGTCCAAGAAGGAGCCCACAGCAGAGGAGCAGAGCAAGAAAACAGCCACCTCGCTCATTCTGTTTGAGGAGGTAACCAGCAGAGGGCGCTGTGCTGCTGCCCTATGTCACTAGCAGAAAGAAAACAGGCAGACTAAAGAACTTGGTGTATTCAGTATACATTAACCACATAGTAAAGCTTTGCTCTGTGCCGTTCGTCTAGGTTGATGTCATATTTGAAGATGATTCAGGATTCCTTGCTGCTATTAAAACATTTATGACTACAACCAAGAGGCCGGTGATCTTGACCACCAGCGGTAAGCAGGTGTTAGACTTGAGTCACTATTTTTTTTTTTTCTAAAGTGCCGGTTGGAACTTTTAAACACGGTAACATTTTCTCTTTTGTAGATCCTACGTTTAGCACCATGTTTGATGGACAGTTTGAGGAAATCCATTTCGAAACTCCATCAGCGGTCAGTTGTCTGATGTGCTCGCACAATGTGGTATGGGAAGTAAGTCATGGGGCAACCTTGAGGCAAAACTTGCTGACCATTTATGTTGGTTTCAGGTGAATGTTGGAACCTACCTGCAGCTGGTGTGCCTGGCGGAGAACGTGCGGACCGATGCCGGTGACCTGTCCTCCCTGCTGCACTGGATGGGCTGCGACGTGCGGCAGAGCCTGCTGCAGCTGCAGTTCTGGGTGCGCAGTGGTGGGGGGCATCCGGCCCCACGGTCGTTCCTGGCTCCGCCCCCTGAAAGCGCAGGTACTGGTCCCTTGTGCTGTGCCAGGGCCTCTGCTGAGGGATAAAGCTTAGTGATGGGAGAAATAAGCCCCACCCACGCTCAGTTGTCACTTGGTTTACTCTCACTTCTGTTTTATTGGTTGCTGTAGATGATTGACTACACAGCACTGACCAGTGGTGTGGAATACCTTTTTTCCTCTTTGTTTTCCAGTTCCAGGTGATTCTGGTTCGGCTGTGGATAAAAAGGGACCGGCCAAGAATGTAGACCCGCCAGTTGACCTGCCTCCCTGTGACACCAACTGCACCGAAAGCCTGCTGGGCCTTTTAAACATCGAACCTGCACTGGATCTCCAGCATCTGTGCAAGGTAGGCCATCCGTCTCATTTCTGGGAAATTAAGCGTGGCTCTCATGTAGAGTTAAAGCTGTGAGTTCCTCATGGTTTTCCAGAAACTTTTATTTTACTCAGCATCCTCAAGGACGGAAAATATGATCTGAAAATGTATTGATCTTTGCAAGCAGATGAGTAACTTGCACGTTTGAATTTTTTTTATTTACTCAGTGCAAGTCATCTACTGAACCAGAGAGCCAAAGATTCTGGGAGGTGCTGTCGGATAGTTGGGGAAGGGGAGTAGACCTTCTTTACTCTAACATGGAGCACCTCCTGCCCCTGCCAATCGGTACCTTGAGAAGCCGTGGCCCCAATCCTCCAAAGGTACCTGACCCGGCGCCACAAGAGGAGGCAGGGCTGAGCCGACAGCACCCGTGGCTCGACGACCTGAGTGACGAGAGCCCTGTGAAGGTCTCCTCCAGCAGCAAGAGGAGGAAGGTCCGCTCAGGCCAAGTTGCCGTTGTGTCGGATGTGGACTCTGATGATGATTTCCTCTCGCTTTGTGAACCCTCTCAAAAGGCACCCTCAAATTCGGAGGAAACGTCCCAGTCAGAGGCTAGCAGAGAAGAGTCTCCGAAGTATTTAAGGGCTGGGACAAGGGCGGAGCGCTCGCCATCAGAACAGAAGGCTGATGAACTCGTATCCAGCTGTCTGGACTCCCTGGCTGGATTCCTGGATCACATGTCCTTCCTGGACTCTGCACTGGCTCGCACAGAACTGGAGAGCACCTTCCGGGGGGGAGCTCTCAGCTGGACGGGGGCTGGAGTGAAGAACGGCCTGATGGACGAACCAAGAATGGAGCCTGTAGTTGGTGTTGAGGGAAGGAGCTTGGCGAAGATCAGGGCCACCGTGGAGGCTGTGAGCTTCCAGCAGTGCCGGGCAGGAGTCGAGCGGGTGTGGGCGGACGCCCAGGAGCTAGAGCAGGAGGCGCGGGAGGAGGTCTTCAGGAGGCTCAGCTTGCCTGTGGCCCCACACAGACAGGGCTTTAGCCTTGGTCACACCGGATCCTGTGAGCCAAGGTGAGTAAATTTGATGGTTGGGGAAAATCACACAATCACAACTTGTGTATAGAGCAACATCAGACAGATGTTGGTAGCGAAGGAGGTAGTTGTGATCTAAAGAGGGTTCTGACTCAAGACTGCTGAAAAAGGAACTGCTTTTTACTGAAAGTAAAGAATTAAGTTGAGGGGGGCTTAAATCTCTCTTCCCTTTTACTGTAGTGTGGCCAAGAAGCGCTCTGAGGTGCTGAGGGCTGTTTCCAGCCGAATGTTTGGCATCCTGGGTAATAAGCCTGCCGCAGCCATGGATTACCTGCCCATGCTCCGCACCATCTGCAGGTCGGAGAGGCTGAGGGAGCAGGGAAAAGTCAAACGCAGGTGAGGAGCGCCACTATGGTGGCACACGAGCACTGACCAAGTGCACGAGTCAGACCAGTGACGCTGTGATGACAGTGTATTCATTGTTTACTTTATCAATTCTACTGACAGAATGACAGCAGCATTCAAAACCATTTACCAGGTGTGGGTTAATATCTTCTGATGGTTCTATTGCAATACATTTTTCATTTCATTTTAACAAACTTAGCTGACATGCTGTACACGTTAGCACTGCATTTCAGACACCCGGAGCTGCCAGTTCAGTGACATTGTGTGAAATAACAATGGGTCCCATGGTCAGTGCTGTGAGCATCTGCCCTTCTTCTTTTTGGCACTTCAGTACTTGAACCTTTTGTTTTCATGCCCCTTCACCCCCCTACCCGTGCGGTTGCCACTCTAAACTCCCCTGCCCACTTCCTCATGTTTTACCTTTTTTGGTATATGCGCTGACTGAAAATCTTTTGTAAAATTATGAAAAGATAGTCTCGGGCTAATCTCGGACACACTAATTAGTTTGGACTGTTGAGATTCTCTTAAACACTCTATGAGGGATCTGAGTCTTAGTTTGTAATCAGAACATCTATCATTATTAGGTGTTTTTCTCAAAAAATTTTGAAGGTAGTTGACAATGGGTGGTGTGGCTCTGTGGATTAGGACTCTGGCTGTATCCAGAAGGTCACTGGTTTGAATCCTGTGGTCATCAGGGAGTAATTGCATTAATCTTGGGCCCTTGAAGGTTCTTAACCCCAATAGCTGCTCTAGGGGGCCTAGATAAATGACTGCAGACGGTCACACACTCGTGTGTGTATATGTGTGACTGCTTCTAGGAGAGTGAGATGGAATATGTGAAAACCAACAAATCCCTCTAACACTTTCACAATAATGGTTTCCATCCAATTGATGCATATATTCTTAGTGACAACAAAATTTTAGTCAAACTTTAGCGAAATTTGTGATCACCTGTAGAGTAGTGGGAGAAACATTCGGTGTAGGCAAGAGGACAGAGGACGTCCCCCTGCTGTATTTATGCAGTCTGCATGTTTGTGTTTGCTGTAGGAAAGACGTGGTAAAAGTCCAATCACCTGTCAGAACTTTTGCATAAATGCAGCTCTTACTCGTATAGTTTCTACCATAGTTTTTCGCTAAATGTAAAGCTTCAGCAAAGACTTTATCTGCTAAAAATAAATGGTTTGTCGACATTTGGAAAATTTTAGTGGTAATGTTTCCATGGCCCACTTTTTAGCGTTAAAATGTTTTTGCCGTTATATTGCAAATTGTATTCCATCTTGGATGGAAACCTGCCAAATGACAATTATTTCTCGCCGATGTTTGTCGTCAGGGTGTATGGAGTGGGACGTGTGAAGTTCAGCTGTTTTTATTAATTCTCTCTCTAGGTTCTTGCACTACCTAGATGGCATTCATCTTAACCTCCCCAGAAACACAGTTCAGCACCTGGCAGAGGACTTCCCCTGAGAAGGTTACATCTTCCAGGCTTCTGGTGCTCCATCACAAACTGTGTAGTAGCTTAAACAGAATATTTTATGCATCCTGTTTCATTGCTGTGAGTTTGTACATTTTAAAGCAGCTAAACCATTTGTCAACATGTATTTTTGTACTATGCTTTAGATTTTGAAAAAGTTTTTTAAAGAAATAAATTTACATTTGTTATGGATGTTTCTGTACAATCATGTTCGAATCTAGTGTCTGAAAATGTACCAGTCTGTGGTACATATACTATTGAATCACACTTTGCTGTTTTAATGTATAACTTGGGCTTTGGAGAACTCATAAGGTGGAATGACCCCCCCCCCCCCAACACAAATAAATTCCATATTATGATGCTTTTCGTTTTGCAAACTTTTTAAATCTTCCCAAAGCAGAACACCGTAAGAATAAGGTATGGCCTTTATTGGCAAGTCCAGACTTGATTTTGGGTAAAACACAAAATTTCAGCAACAAAGTCTGCAGAGGAATCTAGGAAGTCTGTCCATGCAAGGAATCCTTATTTGCACCACCCACTACCAGTAGCATTCCCTAAGGGATGTTAATAGCAAGCTGACTGCTAAAACAGAATATTTTTGAATATACTCCAAAGTAGGCGAGAGCAGTTAGACGTAGACTGAAGTGCTCTAATGGGACTGAAAAGCAATTCAAAGATGCCGTATTTAGTCCGCAAATGCTTGCTGAGATGCCGAGTCTTCCACTGCAGTGACCTGTCTATTACTGGATCAGAGTGTGGGATTCTCTGCCAATGTAAGTCAGGATGTGTGCAAAGTCATGAGCACTGGAACAGCAGAAAGCAGGAAGAGTCCAAGTAGCACTTGAGTTTTTGTTCCCACCCTACTCACTGAGTAGCTCATAGAAGGCCACAGCCTGCAGCAGGGCGTCACACAGCTCCTCACCGTGGTTGCGCGTTCCCACCTGGAAGGCGTTCCTGTACCGCACCAGCAGCTCATGCGGGAAAGTGACGCGGGGGGCCTTCCGAGTGGCTGAGTCTGTCATCATGTCACGGACAGTCCGCGCCCCACTTGTCCGTGCCTCGCCCACCATCAGCCCAAAATGTCGCCCCACTCCCACACGCATCATGTTGACGACCTTTGGCGTAGCACCGGGTTCTCCTGGTGCAGCCAGCAGGGCAAACAGCATGGCCTCTACCGTGCGCAGGTGGGCCATCACGGAATACAGGGAGGTGTTCTGCAGTGAAATTCCCGGCTTCTCCACCACAAACAAATCTGCTGCAGGCATTCGCGAAACCACTGTGGTCACCTAAAGGGCAACAGACAAGGAAGCCGTCAATCTAACTTTAATGCTGATTCATCTCTAAGTAACTACATGACAGTGGATAAGCAAAAGGATGGGAAGCAAGATTGCATGTTCTAGGGCCATGGGCGCGAACAAGGTATGGCACAAGTTGTTACTATAGAAAGATGAATTTTTTAACTTCACAGAGAGGAAATGTAAGTGTCCCTCAACCCATATCAGTTAACCTTCTACAAACTGTCGGTTGAGAGTTTTAATTGTACTTTCTGAACTAGCCCCTAGTTCTCCCAGTGTTCATGGGATTTCCTATAGGTCTTCCAGTTCCCTCAGTTCAAAGTTCAAATACATATGATTAGGTGTAATAGGGTGTCTAAATTGCCCATAGTGTGTACGTGTGTGAGAAAGCACCTTCCCATCCAGGATGTCCCCTGCTTAGTCCCATCTGCTGTCTGGGACAGGCTCACTGCAACCATCAACTGGACAGGTGGTTAAAGAAAAATGAATGGATGACAATGTATGAGATGTGTCTTACTTACGTCTTCCAAGTATGCTGAGGCCATGTATGTTCCTCGCATAAAATTAGGACAGTCCTCCTGCTGCCAGTTCAGCACAGTTAGAGCACAGTCCACATGTGCCCAGGCAATCTTATTGGTGCCACATATGATGGACACAATAGAGTTCGCCTCCTGTAAGATGCACAGCACACTATTAAGCACAAGTTTGATGTGTTGTGTTCTAAGTCAACATAGTTACAGTAAACAATTCACCTTTAAAATACTGCGGTCAACTTCAGGCTTGATGAACTTGACAATCTGAACTTTTGGTTTCCTTTTATCTTTTTTCTCTTGGGGACAGATGATAGAGTTGAACACAACCGTAGCAGTCTTATGCTTCAGTAATGGCACATTTACAATGCTTTCAAGGTTCCTGAATGGCCCATTCCTGTTCCTATACTCCACTATATTAATTGCTTTTTGACCTCTCAGGAGTTTTACACCAGCCAGCTCGTCCTCTGACGCCGAGTTGAGAAGCTGCAGAATGGCAGCCCTCTGTTCCGGGGTGTAGCAGTCATCCAGCGACTTAGGTTCATCCTTACACACTGTCGAGTGTATGTCTGCTATTGAAATGCGGCTGCTCCAACAACACGTGCAGTGGAGGTATCTATGATATCGCTCAGGAAGGGAGCCCAAGGGGCGTCGCAATAAACCAGGGTGTCCTACGAAAAAATTAAAAGCATACAATACCAGAATCAACAAGAATATTAACTTGTTACACAAGCAATCATAGCACCAATTATATCAGTATGGACTCCAAATTTCGCTATTTGTATGTTTTTCAAATAAATACGTTTACACGATATTTACCTCTTTGAACTGTGACAGACAGTAGATAGCGAATGACCCACATTGTCTTTCTACTTGACAGTAATATCCACTTATGTATAAAAGAAATTTACTTCAGCCTGAGCGCATCCTTTTTTAACTAACCGATGTGCACACGACGACGATCAAACATTCGTTCCGTTTCCGCAGCTCTTCCTATTGGCGCACATTTAATGAAACAAGCGGACGGAGTTCTTCTCCAGCAGCGTTTTTAAAGATTAATAGCTGCTTGAAGCCAAATAAAATATCGTCCGCCACTTCTTATGTCTCTCTCTTATATCACAAATCTGAAGCGAATATGGCAGTTTACATTTGTTTAATTAAATGCTGCTAATTATCTATAGAAAAATATAAATAACACAATAGTTCGAAATCGCCTTTCTGTAACATGTAGGATTTTGTTCTTTTTTTGAAAAAAATGACTGTTGTAAAGCTGCGCTCCTCTCCCACTTAATAATAGTGTACAACCACACAGTTTTCCTTAAAATATGATACACATATTATATCTGGCGACGCGCATTTCACTTCCCCATCCCTTGTTTTTTTCTTTCTTTTTAAACCAGAGGCGTGCTTGACAATAATCGGCGTCTGTCGCACAGCCATTTGATGAAGCGGTCCTGAATTAGTCTCACGCAAAACTTTGGTGGCTGTGATACAATTGATCAGTTTGCAAATTCGACTATTTTCAGCACGTATGTATAAAACTACTATAATAAAATATGGATGTGCGGTCAAGATACTTAAGATGACAATGACCGAAGTCTGTTCGCTAGGAAGTTAGTTAACGAATGAAAGGACTATATTTTACTTATGGCTAACTGGGACCGAAATAAAAACATTTTACTGGAATTGGTGAAACTTCCCGACAACAGCCGATGCGCTGACTGTGGAACTCCGGGTGAGTGTTGGATATCCTGTCGGAATTTTACTTGTATTTAGGATTGTGCACCAGATTTACTTAATTACCGTGACTCAATTATTTACTTGTATTAAATAATATGTCTGCTCACAGACAGGCGTGCTTAGCCACAGTAATATTAGTGTAATTTGTGTATATAGGAGAAGAGAAACCGCCAACATGGACAGAATAGTTAAAAATAAATAAAACAATAGTTCGAAAGTTTGCTTCGAAATCGCCTTCGTGTGACATGCAGGATTTTGTTCATTTTCTGGAAAAAAAAATTATTCTTGTAAAGCTGTGCTCTCAATAGTTATACACGTTTGACCAAGTATTGTGTAGCGGAAGGCATATATTTGAAGTTTAGATGCAGTGCCGACGTCCGATATGAAACCTTACTTGAAAAGATTTAGAAGAAAGCTGTCCTTTTCAGACTTTTAAGGATGGGTTAGTAAAAAAGTACCATATTGAGATGTTCAGCCCTTTTGACAGGGGTCATTTTGGTGTGCCCATGATGAAAACAAGTGGTTTCATTGGGTTAAATCTGTTGAGGCCTTGAAGGTAACGTTGTTCTGTCAGTGGGGAGACCAGAATTGGTCACTGAGAACCTGTACAGTCATCACTGACCATAATCACAGTCGGGAATCAGTTACCTACAGTTTTTGAGAACATCAAGGATTTTTATTGTCCTTCTGTGGTTATACCAGTGGTTCTCAAACTCGGCTCCTCGGGACCCACTGCTCTGCTTGTTTGCCTGCTATCCCTGCCCCACACACTAGTCTCAGCTGTCTTTCAGCTTCTGATTGACTGAACACACCTGATCCAGGTAATCAGCAGTGTGTGGGGCAGGGATAGCTGGAAAACGAGCAGGGCAGTGGGGCCCGAGGACTGAGTTTGAGAACCTCTGCCCTAGCTGATGTATAATAAGTATAATAACAAAACAATAATAAGACTCTTAGTCCTATAATTGACCACTTTAGATATTAATATTATCTGTCATATTGTCTGTAAGCAGAGAGTGTAGAGCAGGGGGTGTCAATCTGAGGGGCGGAGCCCTGTGTAGCTTAGTTCTTTCCCTGTTCCACTATAAATGATTCAGCTCAAGAGCTGTGTGCTAATAAGCACATGGAGTTGAATCAGGTGTGTTAAATGAGGGGAAACCCAAAACTGTGCAGGGATCCGGCCCCCCAGGATTGAAGTTTGAGACCCCCGGTGTAGAGGCTGGCAAAGGCTGAGAAGCCGGTTGCCACTTCCAGAAAGTAATTCTCTGAGAGTGACACCACGGTGCTCAACATTCACAGCTGTTGCATTCTGTCCCTCATCTGGAAACCCCATCATCGGTGAATAAATGAAATGCTGGTATAATCCCTAAGGTTACACATCACTGACTGCTCACTGAACATACAGACCTTTCTCTTCAGCAAAGTCCGTCTGTGGACAGACTCTCTGAAGGTAATTTCAACTGAACTGACAGCATGCGGTTAATTCCTGATGACAGCTGATTGGCTAAGTTCCACTGATAACTCTTCATGGCAGCTGAATGGATGATGAAACTCAACAAAATCAAGTGCGCAACAAGTCATGGCCCCCCTCCCCGACCCCCACACTGCCTGTATAGCTGCGACGGAGACTTTCCCAAGACACATGGGGCACGAGGCCAAGGACACCCCAAAGGGGAATGCTGCAGGAAATAAATGAAAATATCTGCCAAAAACTTTTCCGAAGAAAAGGGACGGCATTTGCACGACATTCTTTTCCTTATCTCTTGTCACATAGCTAATCACAAAATAAAAAAATAAACTTTTTGCTTTAAAACAAACTCCTTTAAAATACACTGAATCATTTCAGAACACGATGACATTGATTTGAAGCAGAACAAAAAGCTGAATGCGAAATGACTAAAACGGTCCCCCGCCTCCCCAAAGTAAACCGCTCGTCGCAGAATATGCGCGGCTGCGCGGCGAGATAAAGTCGCAGAGGAGGGGATGACGCAGCGCTTATTTGGAGCCATCATACGTCCCGTCGCCATTGCCAGCTATAAGCAAGGTGCGCATACGGCTCACATTGGGGGGGGCTAGCATCTCCGACCTTGCCGTTGAGGCATGTGAGTAACGCACACCAGGCCCCATAACATGGCGGCAGAGAGAAACACGGCTTCAGCGACTGCAGACCGTGCTTCACCGTCAATCGCTTCTATGCTACCTACACAGCTAGACCGTGCGCGTCTCTGCTAAAACTCTGAGTCATTGTAAGACAAACAAGTACCATTTATAATTAGGTTAGGATGAGAGCTGGATTTTACAGCGAGGTGTAGAGGCGATGAGAATGAGTGCTTGAGACGTGTCTGACGTTACAGTCTAGAGTTACTGCCCATTAATGTTCATTATGATTTGTCGTGAGGTCAAAGTTGCATTCTGATGATTTTATCATATTTTGCAAAAAAGTTAACTAACAAACTCTATTTATAATACCCATCCATGTTCCATAACTGCTTATACATTACATGGTCTTCATGCAATTAATATCGTGTTTCTTTTAAATTTTATATTGTAGTCATGCTGAATAACACCGCTATTAATAAATACTGTATTCTCTTATAGAAACGCGATAAGGACATAGCATAGTAAGGACAGCTTACTTCTGGAAGTGCCAGTAGATATATCAAGAGCAAATTTCAATTCACATTTTATTATAATCGGAGATGGATATACGATTACTGGAATTTCTACATGACATTTCCAGAATATTTTGGGTGATGAGACAAGAGGGCAGGCACAATACAGAGCTCAGATTGGAGGAAAGCACAGAAGTGGGCGGGGCCTCCGTTTCTGGATGCCTGAGTGATGAGCAAGCCTTAGTTTCTCTGTGTCGTGCTGGATGCTGGGGGGGCACACAGACCGTGTCAGGCCCCCTACCTCCTTATTGGACATGCTCCCCCGCCGTTCAGGCCTAGGGCTCATGCATTGTCTCTAACACTGACACACACACACACACACTGCCAAGTTAGAAAACCATCTGTATTCACATCCCGCCAGCATAATGGTGCATATTCCAGGCTCCCCGCTCTGCTCATACATTTTTCATGGCCCAGTAAACAAATACCTTACACAAAGTCGAGACCCTTCAGTCCTGGAGGATAGTCGTTACATCGTACTCAACGGGCTATGGTAATCTGTGAGGGGGGGCGGGGGGGGATCCGATATTTCCTATACAGAAGCATCCCTACCTTTACCTCACTAAACACACTGCAGACACCCTAACCCTACCTTTACCTCACTAAATACACTGCAGACACCCTAACCCTACCTTTACCTCACTAAATACACTGCAGACACCCTAACCCTGACATAAAACTGCAAATATACGCCCAAAACACAGAAATGTGGCAAATAAAAGGAAGAAACATGATCTGATTTTCCCGCTCCCCCCCCTTTATATTATGATTTTATTTTCAGATCTGTGACAAAGCGCATGAGTGTTACACTTCCTGTCAGCTTGTACAATGTGAGCAAACTGGTCATTTGACACTGGCCTCCCTCATCTGAATTTCAGCTGCCAGGTGGGGAGGGGGCGGAGACCAGGAGGGTGTCTCCACGAAGCACGTCCTTGCAGCATTGTCCGACACAAATCGCTGTATCCGTCAGATACGTAACGGTGACAGTATTAGGGGAGTTGAACAGTCATTTGTAACTGTCTGGTGGATCGATAGAGTTCAGGTGGAGCTCCGGCCCCGTGCGAGGAACCGAAATACGCTAAAAATACGTACGGCCTGTGTCTGCACTGCAGAGCTCAGCCTGAGATGCTGTGCAAATACCTTTCAAGGTTTAAAAACTTACCGCGTGGCTACAAAGGACACTGCTATCTAAGAGGCTGTTCAGAGGTGAAGCGTGCTTTACACTACAGACGACCCTTTAGCTCGTAATCATGTGCATCAGATGCAATTCAAATGCTCTGAAGTTCTGAAGTATTCATTCTCGATGAAGGAATTTTCAAATATTTACTTTCATAGTTGCAATAATCAGTTAATAACTTTAAAAAACCATATCCACTTTTTGTTTTCAGTCACTATATAAGAGACATTTTTTTCTTAATGAAATTTAGTGCCTGGTTCATTTTAGAGTTCAAATAATATAATTATTGAGCAATTGTTTTCAAATTTACATGATCTAATTGTGAAGATATGCAGCATAGAAAATGCATCCTTCATTTTATAAACTATTTACTAAGCACTACTTATTTCTGCCTATTAAAAAGCAAGTAAATAATATTTTAATATATGAAAAGATAAGCATCATAATTAAACTACAGTTGAGCATGCAGTGCATTCCAAATGACAGTGTACTCAATGTAATTTCCTATTTATAATGCCTATTAAGAATCCATTTTATGTTGTTCACAAAATCATTGAAGTTTACCTAAAAATTATGAAAAGCTTCATTCATTGCATTCAGTCATAAGCCACTCTCAAGTAATTACTAATAACAATGCATTTCTTGTGCAACACTAATTAATATATCACATACACTATAAGAATATACATTACATTTGCTGGCCATTTGTAAAACCAGACAGACATATGTGGATTTCACATTCTCTCTTTGCATTCTGAGAGTTAGTCACATTATTTATTTAGAACGCCAAATTAAAAATTCCCAAGTTTGTAAGTACGACGTGGCATTCATGACAAATGACATTAATTTATATGATAAATATTTTAAAAGGATAAAAGCGAATGTCGTGGCGCTGAAGACAAACAGAGCTCCGGGTTATATTTCGCTAGTGCCTGGGACGTGGCGAGTATATCCCCATACACACATTGTGTTTAGCAATGCTAAGTCCTTGGCTGGCGAAGAACCGAGAATCAATACTGCGGAAAAATTCAGACAAAAACCTGTTTTGTTTCTATTTCTCTCTTATTTCTCTTAAACAAAACCCTGCCTTGTTTATGTTGGTCTTTAATAAACAAAATGTCTTAATAAATTTACGCCAATTTAATTTTTTAAGCGAATCATAAAACTGTGATGATCATGACAGAAGGAATGAAGGCATGGGTGAAGTAGCTAGACGTCGTCTAGCTTGGCTTTATTTATGGCTCTCTCTGCTGCGCTACCTGCCAGTGTGGGACCCGAGAGATATTCAGGCGCTACACACAGCTTGTGTAGACCTTCGCTTTTTACAGCTCTGCCCTTCTGCTTAAATATACAGTCGTTCTATTCCAGAATCTTGATACACATGTAACTGCATTCTTCCTGTATTTCGTTCGCATGAAAACTACGCAAATTTAATAAATATTCAAAAACGACGGTGCATTTTATAAAATTGCCAATAAGTATTATCTAGCAATTCTTCTATATTAAATTTTTTCCTGCATACTGAAATATAAAAAGTTATTGTCCTTCATTTTTACAGGTATAAATGATTAGCTGTGAGCAAGATAATTACACATGCAAAACCGGTGCCAATACAGGGCACTTAATTAGATAATGCAGCCAGAATTGGATACTGCTGAAGTAAACCCATTAAGTAATTAGGTTAATGATTCGATTGATCTTTTTTCAGGATATGGGAACTAATTATGGAAGATGATAATTTCACAGCTGCCAACGTCTCTCACTACAGGAGACAAGTGTGGCGGCCAGGATTACGAATGGCCGGGGGGGGGGGGACATCGGGCTGGTAAAAAGGCCATCATTCCAGACAGTATGAGGGAAGCAGAGAGGTATGTTCATTTTACAGGTGGGGGCTGAACTCACAAACCCTATTCGGACACCCTACAGTACAAGGTCATGATACTCGGTTTCACGGAAATGCAAAGTTCATTACTTTCCTTAATCTGAAAACATGAGTGATGAACCAAAAGCCATTTGAAGATTTACTCTTGGACACTGGTTAGTATGGAGCAGCCAATTCTACAAAAATGAGCAGGAATAGGCTTGTCTTAGGGATCCGATCGGCTGCAGCGTGACATTTTAAGAATATGATTAGAAATTGTTTTTGTTCATTCTTATAACTATTATCAATTCTCAGTAAGTTTCATTACAAAGATTTCAGAAACAAAATGCTGACTTTTAATTTCAGCAGCATTTCATAGCGCTCTGGCCGGAACGCCTGAATATCATGTCTAACCAAGGTTCCTGAATTTGGGCAGCAGTGAAGTCATTTCTGGAGCCGAAGGACAACATAAATCGCAGGAATATCCACCGGCGAGGCTGAAGAAGAGTACAGCAATGTGACTGCACATAGGGTAACACAGCTGGTTAGGGGTGGTCTCAGACAGGGAGCGGGGCTGTCTGCAGTTCTAAATCAGGCAGGAAATTTACTCGCATTGTTGGAAGGCTGTGCTTCATTCCAGTAAGAGGGAGAGCATCCACCTCATAAAAGCCAGGCCCCCAAAAAAGACCCTTTATTTACATGGATTAGACTTTTAAAGGGATGCAATGTCTGAGCAGAGTTTTAGGGAATCTGTACGAACGCGTACAGTGCCTCTCTACAGCGGAGACAAAGCACAGCACAGGGTTCTAGCAGAGACGTGGCTTTAGAGGCTGCAGGGGAAGTGCCAGGCGTGCCCGAGACTGACAGCAGTACAGAACAATAGAACCCAGCTTGGGTGGCACCATCATTTAATAGCAGGCCTGGGGCTTTGAACCCAGCTTTGGTGGCACGATCATTTAATAGCAGGCCAGTGGCTTTGAAAACAGCCTGGGTGGCACCATTGCATCATAGCAGGCCTCGGGCTTTGAACACAGCCCCACTGTGTATATGAAGTTTGCATGTTCATCCCATGCTACAGATTCCATCCCACAGTCCAAAAGACACGTATCAATGAGGCTGACATTTCTGAATTGCCCCCAGTGTCTCTGTGTATGTGCCCTGCTATCAGCTGATGTCCCATTCAGGATGTACCCCCAGCCCTGTGCCCCATGCTGCCTGGGAAAGGCACCAAGCCCCCCCCCTTAGGATAAGCAGTTAGAGAATTAATTAATGTAGTTCCTGTGTAAAGTCCGCTGGACAGCAAAGATGGCAGTAAGTGTGCGATGAGTCCCAAATCTCAGCTGATTAAAGTGGCCATTTGGATGGACAGAACATGACATTTTTGGTCATTACATACCGACTGGCCCACTCTCCAGGCAGATGCTACTTTTACCTGCAAAATGCCAGGTGACCTTAAGGAATGACGGAAATTCTCGGTGTAACAGGCAGGCGTTACCTGGCCAAAGGAGAAAAAAACAGATCAGCAGGCCTGTATGAAACAGAAGAACAAATTGCACGCACACACACACACACATCATAATCATTCGCTGTTACTCCGCACGACCCCATACAGAATAATCTGTCGGAAAATGGGCGGATTATTATAACTTTTTTAAAAAAAACCCAAAAGTTAGACTGGCTACTTTCCGGATCGTAGAATAACCTAGTTGCATTTGCTTCAAAATTACACCCGAAACTCTTGAGAAGTAGTGATTGCCCGCAGGTAGGAGCTGGCAAACATGGAGAACATTACAGCCGGCGTGGTTTACCCGAGCTGTCTGCCTTCTTGCGTTTCATTTCCACGCGCGATGCCTGCGACGCTCGGCTTTGACGGGGACGGCCGGACCCCGCGGCAGCGCGCCTCCGCGCCGCCGCGTTATTTCCGGCTCCCGGCGCTTCTCCGCTTGATAGCCGCCGAGAGCAGACATCTCCGGAGCGGGGAGAACGCGGCCACATGAGCCGCTGCAACTTTTGTTTCGTTTCATTTTTATAGCCCAATCAATTGTGCGGCATGTTTTCTGACTTGACATATATGTCCTTGTTAAAAGGGTTGGGGGGATCCAGACTGATTATCCAGTTCCCAACATAACAATCGCAGTCAACTGATTATTGTGGTGTAGGACAGTCAAGGTGACTGAAATTTAGTTCCTACATGCAGGCACAATAAATCCAATACATTTATGAACACAGATATCATTATTCAATGTCCTCAAAGCAAATGAAGGCATTCAACTGCTTAATATTCATATCCACTTAAAATTGATGCACTTAAAAGATTTGGAATCATTTTTCCGCTCGAATTATATTACCGTATTGTACTTAATATGCAGTGAAGCCAGCAAAGTCAACGTTACCCCTATGCTAAAAGCCTTCCATGAAAACGTAGATGTAAGCTATTTAGAAAATAAATGTTTAATACATAGCAATGACAGTCTAAAAGACTGAAAACAATATTCTGGGGGAAATGCACTTTATTATCGGGAGCGCATATATCGCCAGAATAATGAAATTAGCGTATGTAGGCTAATAATTAAAAATATGCAGAGGAGTGCTGATTTCACTAGATGCTGTCGATATGGGGCTGGACGAGCAAAAAAAAAAAAAGCCCGATGGTCTTCGGCGATACAAGCCATGTGGCGAAGCTATCGCAGTATTTATAGGTGTTTAATTGACGCGGCAAGGAAGGATAAAGGCGGGAAAGGCGCGTGGGTGACTCCCCCCGGCTACCTTCATAAATCACGGCGATGCTCAGACAAGCCACCCGGACGCAAATTCTGATGATAGATGACCCATTTAACTTTGATTTTTTTTGGAGGCAAACAGCTCGCCCAATACAACACGGAGCCACTTACGGACTCGTGAAAAAATCAATCGGCCGATCCGGACGCTGAAATAATCATACAAACGAAAGTTATTAAAATGTTGACGGGGCACGATGCGCAAACCCGCGCGGCCCTGGGCTTGGAGCCCCCCCAGCCGAGCAAATCCGGCTCTGTGTGTGCGATTGCAGGGGACAGGAAATTAAAACACGCCCGTCACGACAAGCTTGTACAAGTTACAGAATGCAAATAACTTTTATTATTTATCATTCGGGCCCAACGGCTGTCCTGCTTTTTGCCTGTAACCCCTCACTTCTGTTAAAGGGCGTTGATTTTCATCCTGAGAGATTATGGCTCACTTGCAAAATAGTCTATTCAGGTGTCCTAGCAGAAAGTAGTGAGCATATGACTAGATGGATGTCTGTTGAAGTCCCAAGGGGGCAGCCTTCCACCCCTGAGCAAGGTACTTAACCTGGAATTGGCTCAGTAACTATCCAGCTGTATAAATGACTAAAATTCAGGCCCAGAAGTTGTGTAACCTACTACCACAAGGATAATAATTACTTTTAAAAAGCGGGCCACTTCCATACGGTTCCATCAAATAGCCTGGGCTGGCTTTGCAATGCCGTCTGTGTGACCATGACTGTTTGCCACACTGTAATCTCACATGTGATATTATGACAGCAAATCGCAGGGACTGACATCGAACATCACACCGAGTCCACCCACAAGAAAAACGCGTATCCCTCATCTCCTGTCGACTCTCCCCCCCCACCCCCCACTGTTATCCGTTGTTTCCCTTCTCCCCGGTAACGGTAACGCACGTTGTCAGTGCCAGCGCACCTGTCTGCTCTAATTGCACGACTCTGCTAGAGGCAGCGGTGGTACACGAGACAGCAAGCAGCAAGGGCCGCAGGGAAGCCGGCTCCGGGACAGCCCATGCCCGCAGAGCCATGGCGGTCAGATCACATGACCTGGCCACAAAGCCCTGTCTCAGATGGGACTTGGGCGCCGTTGGCGTGACTCTGACATTCCACCCTCCCCCCGCCCCCGCACACCTGGGGCCCATGTGGTGTCCTCCAGCTAGGATGCACAGGAAAGAAAAAACTGCGATTAAGATGGATGGGGGGGGGGGGGCACCTGAAACAGCGCCCCTGTCTTCACATGCTTGATTTCACTCCTTAATTAGGGCCATTAATCAGCAGCTTTGCGATAGGAGGCCCAGTGACACGTCGTTGTGCCCCTTCTCAAACCCGAGCATGTCTCGGACATCCCGCGGCTCCCGATCGCCTCGGACGTGGCCCCTGACGCCACTGAGAGTGGAACAGCAGCCTGCAACACCGCCAGGGCTTATTAAATCCCAGATCAATTTAAACTGAAGGCCATAAGGAGTGCGGTAATTACAGCGGTTTTATAATGCAGCTAAACAAACAAGTGCTTGGCCTGAACCTTCAGTTCACGGGCAATAAAAGGTATTGGAAACACAGTGAAAACACACAAATCTAATTAAACACCACCAGTTTCGACACAAACGTAAAAAAAATAAATAAAAAAAAACTAATAAAATACCTCATAATATTGCATTATATCAATAAGGAAAACAGAGAACAATTACCATTTATTAAACTTGCTCACATGCATTGTCTAATATGAATCTTTTAAAGACATATTTGATTTTTATCGTAACAAAATAAAAAAATAATAATTAGCTATATTAGGTTGATTAAGTCAAGGTCTAACTTTACATAGTGGTTTGGAATTCATCCCCTTAATTTATATCGCTTAAATTATATGTGGATTCTTCTTCTTCTTCTTCATTATTGTTGTTATTATTATTATTTGTTTGTTTGTTTATTTATTATTAAAGAATGTGCCTTTTTGTCACGTGAATATGACCTGGCTTGCATGGACGGAAACAACCCAGCAGAATATGCCAGACCTGTGTGGCATGTCATGGCACATCTGATAACTTGGTTGACATTCATCATCTCCAAGGTGACAGCATGCTCTTCTTTTAACAAGTTTTTTCTGGTAGCAAAGCAAAACACAAGAGGCCCAACCAGTAATCACAGGAAAAACCTGTAGCTATTATGTCTCCATTTAATAAATGCCAATGCAGCCTCTTCCAGTCTCTGCCACAGCCTCTCCCGCAGTCTCTGCCAGAGTCTCTTCCGCGGCCTCTCTTGCGGTCTGTCCCACAGCCTCTGCCAGAGTCGCTCCCGCGGCCTCTCTTGCGGTCTCTCCCACAGCCTCTGCCAGAGTCTCTCCCGCGGCCTCTCTTGCGGTCTCTCCCATGATCTCTCTCGCGGTCTCTCTTGCGGCCTCTCCCACAGTCTCTGCCAGAGTCTCTCCTGCGGCCTCTCTTGCGGTCTCTCCCATGATCTCTCTCGCGGCCTCTCCCACAGCCTCTCCCGCAGTCTCTGCCAGAGTCTCTCCCGCAGCCTCTCTTGCGGTCTCTCCCATGATCTCTCTCGCAGTCTCTCTTGCGGCCTCTCCCACAGCCTCTCCTGCGGCCTCTGCCGCAGCCTCACCCAGTGAGCACAGGATAGGGGTGACAGCTGGGACCAACAATTTAAAGACACCTAAATAAAATATATTTCGATTTCGTTAGTAAACTGGAGTATTCAGATGAAACCCGCATAGACACAGCAGGGACTGGAATCGAACTTGCAGCCATGGAGTTGTGAAGCCAAGTTTTATAAAGCATATTTATTAAAAATAAAGATGATACAGGGTGCTTTGCACTAATATTGTACAGCAAGTGAAATCATTTCAGTTCGTCATGAAATGACATCTGAAAAACTGGTGCATTTCAGAGCCCATTTCAGAGGCACAAGAACAACTCAAACTGGGGCTTTACTGTTCCGGAACAATGTCTGCCAGTCATGCTCACAGAGAGCGCTGTTTACATATCAGCTGCTGCTCGCCGGACTCTCAGTCAGCAATGGATTTTAAAGAGCCCGTCATTCAAATCGGCCAGCCGCGAGACACCTGCCAGCCCTGCAGAAGGTGTGTCACTAGAAAATCGTTGACACCCACCCCCCCCATGCAACTTATAGATTCAATATCCACGTGTGTATGTCTCTGTCACTGAATAAACAAACGCATTCTAAAGTTCACATGCTAATATCTGACATTTAGCCAAACTTTACAGAGCAAATGGACATATTAAATAGATTTGATCCTTTTAATGTTTTCCATGAAAAGAATGATTATAAAGAATTCCTCAATACATATAATCGCAGAACCATATACATTATGAAGGATGCATGAAATAAACAGCATTCTCTCTCTCTCCCCCTCTCTCTCTCCCACACACGCATGTAAAATAAACACATACAAATATGTATATCCTTTCAATTTGTTGTTTTTACAACTTTATGTGGGATTAAATACATTTTTCAGAGAACGTCCTTGTTTATAAAATGGTACAAGCCATAAGATTTCACTGTTTATTATTTTATGCAACATGCTAAACAATATATTAGGATGAACTGAAAAATTTGTATAATCCTATACTGATGAGACATAAAATATGTTAATAATGGCAGTTATGTAGAAAAAATCTACAAGTTCTGATATGAAAATGATTGTCAGAAATACACAGAATGTATGAATATTACATGGGCTGACATTTGTAGTGATGTGGGAGGGTTTATTGTGTTTTAGAGAACACGTAGCCCCCCCTGAAGGTCCACTGGGAGACACTGACAGAAAGTTTATTTCATTGTCATTGGCTGTCTGGTGTCCAATCAGCACATCTGATTGTTCATCAATATTAACCCTAACCTCACATCAGCTACACTCCGACAGCCAGACATTCAAATACATTATGTGAGAACAAGCAGAATTCCCCAGAAAACATAAAATCTCTTGAACTTATTGTGCCTTTGTTTTTTATTTTATTTTTGACATGCTAGAATTTCAGAAGCAATGAAGTAGCTATAAGAAGCCCTTCAGCAGCAGAGCTTAGATGTCCTTCATGGGAACCGCTAAGATGATTTATTAATTCAACAATCCAAGAACTCAAGGTTACTATGGTGACCGTGTAGACGAAGTCAAGTAAGATGAGCAATTTGTATTTAGTGACCCTACATATCGACACTTTGTTTCTGAAAGGACTTCAAAGACACGCAAAAGAGGTTACAATATTGCAACTGGTCTAGCCTATAGATACGATAGATTCTCATGTAAGGATTATGGAAAAAGAGGCAATGGTTCTATCCATTTGGAGGGATAATTGCCTCCAATCTACCTTGAAAAATGTTTTCTACGGTGAACTTGAGCAGGAGAGAATAACCAAGGTCTGAAGAAATGGCTCCTTTGAAACATACAGGGATGCCTCGTTTGTCACGCTTTTGTACACAGGGCATCCAATGGCATCTGTTAATAAACCCCCCACACTGACGGCCCACGGGCCCCAGCGGTAGGAAGAGCTGGGCACGGCTGCCAGCACTGGCCCAGCAAAGTCACCTCTCACTGGGAGGAGCGCTGCGTTTTGAGGGTGCAGTGGGGATTAGAGAATACTGACCCAGCAAATCCAATTCATTATTATTCCATAAAGTTGTTACTGTCCCATACGAGCTCCTGAACCTGACAACCATTTCGCTGGCTGGACAGTTTTCCTCCCTTTTAAAGCCTAGTAAATAACGCAAATATCAAAAGAGAGTGCCCATTATAGATAATGGACACTTATGCAAAGTAGATTCGGCGGGGTCGGGGTAGCATTTCCACAACAGGATCAAAGCGTGCTAGCATGCTAGCACGTGGGAGTGAACTGCGATCGCATTACAAGGGGGTAACAGAGAGGCCTTCTAGCATAACGAGAGCTGCAGATTACGCTGATTTAATCAATGCTTACATTTTTTTAAAAATCCCCACAGGAAAATCTGCTTTCCTGAATGTTCTCCATTGACTTTGATTTAATCTTATAAGACGCTGTTGCCCATTAACCAGTTAGCACAACAGCTTGCTTTAACAGCACTGCCTTAGCCTGCAAATTAGCACATTACGCTTTAACATTTAATCTGCATCATCGTATCATTAGCAAGCTGCATCCCGAAAGCAGCAGTTAAAGACATTTTAAAAACACATGGTGCCTGCGGCAAATTTGCATTGGAATTTGCTTCCATTCTATGCATTCAGAGAAAGTCACTGGGAAATTACAGAGGGGAAGTAATTTCAAGGACTTATTCCTTATGATGTACCCAGCGACGGACCGGCATCCCTTCCAGGGTGTCCAGTGCCCAGAGACGAACCGGCAACCCTTCCAGGGAGTCCTCCGCCCAGCGACGTACCGGCATCCCTTCCAGGGAGTCCTCCGCCCAGCGACGGACCGGCATCCCTTCCAGGGAGTCCTCCGCCCAGCGACGTACCGGCATCCCTTCCAGGGAGTCCTCCGCCCAGCGACGGACCGGCATCCCTTCCAGGGAGTCCTCCGCCCAGCGACGTACCGGCATCCCTTCCAGGGAGTCCTCCGCCCAGCGACGGACCGGCA
>JAODJX010000124.1:221859-234531 GCA_026776945.1 Isichthys henryi | reverse complement strand
CGAGGCATACGTTAAAATAACAAAAAACACCCCCCCCCCCCCAGAATTATTTCATACGTTGTATGCTGTGCCCAAATACACGCCGCCAGGTTTTTATAAATAAAACTTCCAAAAATTTCATACTCGTTAAGCTCGTTTTTGCCCAGTGGGTGTATTCGCAGTCAGTTCATACAATTAATTATGTGAAAAGTAAACATGCAGATTGCCCCAGTGGACCTGGAATCAGTGTATTTTCCTGTTAAAATAAATAAATGTATGTAAACTGAAGGACGACTTGCAGGCCATTACATAATGCCACAAACAAGCCCTTTTTTCTTCCATAGGCCAGAAAAAATTGATCAATCATCCCCCCCCCCACCAGAAAACACAATTTTCGCTGCAAAACGTCGGTTATTTCTAACCACTTAAGAAGTCAGGCTTATATCGGTGGTGCACGACGTATTTAAAAAATAATAAGGCGAGTGCGCTGAAAGCGGCGCTGCTTATTTAAATGAGGACGTCACTCGCGGTCTCATCTGTTCGCTTCAATAACGGCGAGATGGTGCAGGCGCTCCGGCTGCCTGCGTCCGCACTGACGATGCCTGCCAATTCCGTTTTATTTGAAAAGTCTAGACATGCAAGATTTTTTTTTTTTTTTTACTTTTTTATTTCTCAATCCTTTTAAACAAATGCCCCTTGTGAGCCTGACGTGAAGCAATGTGCATATAAAATATAAAACGCTCACCGGAGAGCAGGGAGATACTATATAGTAATAATGAAAGCAAAACGGAGCCGGCTTATTTTATGATGTGATTAAGCGGAGAGCGCCGTTTCCCGGCAAGGCCTGGCGGGTGCCCCCCCTACCCCTCCCAAATAAAGGTGACACAGGTGCATTTCCTTGGCCATTATGAAAGGGGCAGTTATGGGCATCAGGGACACACGCTGAGATGCTGGTACCACCGCTTGCAAAGACACAGCACTGTCTGGCTCTGAAGCACATCAGCATCTCGACATTTAACATTAAAGTCAATGAATATGAAACAGATCGCATGCTTTACTTACCCTGCCATATCGAATTAGAGGCACACATAATAACCATACGCAATTTAGCGTATTTTCCAGTAAACTTCAATGAAGTTGAGCAACTATACTGAAATCGAGATAGCGAGACAGTTTGGGCGGCACGTGTAATTACTGAAAAGTACATTTAAAAAAACTGTAAACGTAAAAAGTGGAGAAAATTTAATTCTCTGCTTACAAGTAGAACAATGATAAATATCCTAAATAAATTCCTAGATCCCCCCCCCCCCAAATTAACAGCAGGGATTCAGGCAGAACAGAATGACTGCATTTATGATGCTGATAACAAAAAGTCCAAAATGGAAAGCAATAAAAAGGGAAAGCGGGGGGGCATGGAAGCAGAGCCGCCCGTCGATTGCTCTGTGTCACCTATAAGTGGGGGCGGAGACGGGATGGATGGAGAAATAATGGTGATCAAAGGCCGGCGCTGTCAGATCAGACGGCCCTCGTACATGTTCTCAGCCGAGTGAAAACAAAGGACCGCCGTGTTCCCGCCATCACCAGCAGCGCCCACATGCAACGTCGCCTGCCCGCGCTCTCAGGAATTATAAAGCCTTAGTGAAGCGACCAAACCACGTATTCAGACTTATAATTCAGAGACGACAAATAAAATATAAAAATAGAGTCACAGTTATGGGACGATCGGCTCCCCCCGAATTAACTTTTCATGATGGCTGAGTCGCACCCGAGCCTCGCTGCTGGCGGCCTGATGGCCCGGGAACTCGCGCACGCAGGAGCGGCAGGAACGCCTCGGCCTCCCCCATGTTCTCCGAATCGGGGAGGCGCCTGTAAAGAGCTGGAAAGCTGTTGAACGCTCTTAAAAAGCTGAAGCCATGTTACGAGAAGGTGACATATTTATTGCAGTTACCATGGCACTGTATCCAGCGCGAGAAACAAATTAGATATAAAATGCCTTTTGTTGAAGGGCCGAGCGCGCGGAGTAAATGCGGCATGATTCCGCAATAATTAAGGCATCACTGCGGCGGGGGCTGTTAAACAGGTACGGTAAAATAACGGCGAAGGGGAGGGCCTCTGCAAATAATAAAAAATGCATTAAAGGTCATAAATTTAAAAAGTTCACATCACAATTGGCCGGAACTACTTTCCTTTCAAAGTCGAACCATTTCTCCTTTTCTAGCAAACACTGTTTCTAAAGCTGTATCCGTTTGTGTAGCAAACATGGCGGACTTCACACATGCGTCATCCATGGGGGCTGTTCGCGCAGAACGGTTACTGCCCTGTGGTTACTGCACCAATATGAGCGGCAGAACTCCTGACAAATATTTTTACTTTCAGAACAAAATGTATGCCCTTAAAAGACAGTAGGAAAAGTATTCTAAAGTTGTATCTTTAAATTCAGTAGAATATTGCCTGGCAATTACTCGTCTCCCATGTTGTATCAAAATTAGTTTAAAGTTTTGCACTAAATCGACCATTTTCCAATTCCTGTGAATTCTATATAGCAGGATTATGGGAATCTACTGAAATGTAACAATGTTATTTGGCAGGAAAATTAAGAAGAATGAGGCACACCTGTTAAGTGTACACACACACACACACACACACAGTAAACGAATTCCATTTTACATCATTATTACTATTATCATTGTCAATAATAATAACAATGATTATAATAAAGGGCGTAGGAGAATATTGCAGGTTTCCCTTTGGGAATATGCAAGGACCACTTCGATATGGTAGGGACCACCAAAAAAAAGACTCATTAATGAACACATTTTCAGATGTTACATTCAGTGGTTACAGACCTCCTTTACCCATTACACTGAGGGTGCCTCTGGGACGCCCCCTGGAACAGCCCCCTCTATTGTCGCATCCCGGGAAGCTCAGAGCCAAGGTATAAACCATTAAATGCTGTTCCCTTCTGGCAGAATAGCCAAAAAGCAGGGCTCTCTCTCTCTCTCCCTCTGCCTGGCGACGGAATCTGCATCTTTATGGGTAAATAGTTCTCTCTCTCTCTCTGCAGTATCGACAAACTGCAGAACAGCGTCCAGTGCATGCTTCTTAATCCACAATGATGGACAAAATACGCAGAAAAGTGCCATTTTCCAGAACAGTCTTCCTCCTAACACAGAAACTAAAATAAGTGAACAAGTCTGATACAAGTAAAGTTACTTATAAACCGCATATACATGAAGTTTAGGTTACATAAACCTTAAAAATGTGTCGGTTGTGCACGCAGTACCGAGGTTACATGCTATGTAAATATAGGACCATCTGTATTTCCAAAACATCTAATCTGCCCTAGTCAACCACAGTACTCAGAGAGCAGATGGGGTCTTCAATTACTATTTAAAAAAATTAGTGTCTGTGCCTGCATATGTGTGGAATGACCAGCTGTGTGCATGATCCTTGGATATACACTTATACATATATTATTATGTATTATACATACACTTTTAAATACATCCTGCATTAGTGTGGCCTTTCGGGTTTGTTTTACATTCTTCGAGGTGGCAGAGGTCTATCTTCCTGTGATCTGTCTGTATAAAATAAGCTCACAGTTTGACTTGCATAGCTAATTTCACAGTCTGCTGAGCAGACACCAGCTCCAGAAACCCCTGTCATTTACACAGGCTCTGCAAGCCACTGTGGCAAATTATTTAACATATAAGCAAAATAATTGTCGACTGTGAGTTTTCAGGGAATCACACAACGTCAAAAAGAGTCGCTACAATAAGCCTAGTACTATACAGAGTTTCATGCTTAATAATAAAAATACACTGGAAACTGAAGAGAATTAACTAAAATGTCAATACAAACGAAATAGTGTAGCAATATAGTAAAGAATAAAAACTATTATGTATATATAGAACTTTGCTCTTCCCTATTTTTTACTGTAAAGGTTGAAAGCACATGTTCTCAAAAATGGAGAAATTGTGAGCTGCAGGAAAGGTGATTTATTTGTACAGAACCGAATGGCAGATGTGGTCTGGAGTCAGACACCATGTGACTCGGGTTATAGTGCAGAAAGATGACACAGTGTTGCAGTTCAAACACAGCACACATCTGGGTCAAATCAAATGAGCTCCGTGATTGAAATGTCAGCGAGGATCAACAGAAGGCATCGCGAAACAGGCAGATGACAGGAATAAAAAAGTACAGAGGGGGAAAATTATAATGGAGCTTCTTTCAGAACTGTTCTCTGCAAAGGTCAGACACAATTGAATTACCCCAACATGGCCACCTTTCGATGCGTCTGAGGAAATGTATGAGGTGGTTCTTTGGAGCAATATCAGGAACGAGATTAAACAGAGATGGGCTCATATTATGGGATATTTCCGCCAAGGTCAAGAAGCCCCCCTCTCAAAAAAAAGCATGCACATCTGAAATTATTTCAAAATTACACACTTCTGTATGTGACTTTAATCATGTAATTATGTAAAGATCAGTGACTTATTTGCTGAAAAAGAAAATAAAAAAATTACAAGATTAAATATTGCTCTCAGATTAACAGAAAGACAATATACCTTGTAGGGAAAATTTGATTTATACTCTTGCAACATGTCACATATACGAGTCATTTATCAAGCAAATATTTTTTTAAGACTCACAATATACCTCAACTGAAAAAATGAGATTTTTCATCACAAAAGCTAGTAAATGTCAGACACGCAGGCACAGAGCTCAGAGGACGCCAAAACCGTACCTATGTCACCCTCGTATACCGGCAGGCGGACTGGAGTTAGAGCCTCAGTTTTAACCCCCATATCAGCCTCTTGCTTTGGATCTTTCACAAGCAAATGGAATTAACAGTTCATATGTTAAGCATCAGACTGCGTCCTGCCTTCTACAAACCAGAGGCGAGCCACATTTGCTTATACAGGACTTCAGTAAATCACGTACAAATTAAAAGCAGATGTCTCCATCCAGCGGTGATGATGATTTAAAAGCGCCACGGCCTCCTCGCATTTAAGCTGCCGATTACCGTTCACGGGGGTATCGAAAAAAGAAGGCAAAGACAGTGAGATGGAAGGCGTGCACGCGCACGCACACACACGCAGAGACCTGGTTTGCAGATAGACTTTAATGTATCACACTGAATAACAGACATACTGAAGTAACCGTCGCCTTCCAATGGAAGCGGGTTCGAATACCATCTACGATAAACATCATTTCAACTATGACAACAGGTCTGTGACAAAATGAAAAGAATTTTCAAAATCATGTTTAACTGTAATACAGTACAGTTGAGACTTTCAACATTACAGTAACAAAAACTAGTGTGACTACTCTATATATATATTTATATATTTATAAACATCAATAACATTTTTGGTTTCGTTTATTTAAAGTTCTCGCCAGATGGACAGCTCTTTAATAAAACCTCAGGATGCATTTTCTTACGTTACTCAGGCATGGAAAGGATTTTTTTGTACTTTTTCTTTTTGGATAATTGCGCTGCGTTAATCCCTTTGATGTCCAGGACAGCACCCTCACATCACCATTTGAAAGCTGTCCTCTTTAGGTTGACACTATCCATCCCTAGAAAGTTTTTGGTTCAGTTGCAATGTGTATACATTTATTTATTGGACCGTTATACAAGTTTCGGTTCGTTTACCAGTCCTTTACGTGGGAAGCAATCTGTTCCATGCCAACACACCTATCTGCTGTGTTAACGGACAGCACAGTCTCAGACTGCTGACCCACATTCAAGAGAAAGGCAAACCCTATGCAGAGACCCTTTGGAATTAGGACAGTGCCCCCTACTTTTAGAGAGGCAAAATTGCACCCAAGACATCTCTTGAAACAATCAAAAAGTGTCGTCAGGATTAAAATTAATGTAAAAATACTAAAAATACAAATAAGAACATTAAAAAGTTCACATAAAAATGCGGAGAATAAAAATCGCTGTGACAATAGCACTCAAAACTTCAACAAAACAACCTGTACAATATAAAAAAAAAAATGAAAATGTTATTTGATTTTTATTATAAGCAAAATTTGATGTATCCTGTCAAACAGTTGCATTACATGCTACTTGTTCATCTCAGAATAGGAATATCAAAAGCGATACAGGTTTGCGTTTCTTCATAATTAATACATTTGTACCATGCACGGCCGACCACAAATATGTACAACTGCTAACTTCTCTTTGTCCAAAAGCCTTTTACTTTCGTATAAATGGCCATCCATTACTTTGGAATGAGTCGCGTTGACCAGCCTCGCAGAACCAGAAGGCTGTTCGTAAAACTGAACAGCCTCGACAGCTTTCACATTGTTTAAGATCCACGGCAAAAAAAAGAAAAATGAAAAAAAAGCCAACCAAAGCATTTCATGAGTCAGTCGTATGTCAAATAGAAAGTCGAAAATCCAAGGCAAGCAGAAACTATGTTGCAGAGTAGCAGCAAAATGTCGGTAAAGGATAATAATACTTTATACATGATGAAATGAGACAGGAAAATCAACGGGGGGCAGAGTATTGAGGAAAGTACAATTAGCTATCCGCTAAATGACACTGTGTATTTGGAAGTGTGTTTGGCTGACAAACAGCAGGAGGAAAATTAAAATCACTGACAAAAGAACCATTTTAGTCCCCTTTCTCAAAGCAGCTTCTTTGCTTTCAAGAAGTAAATATTTATAGCATTATAAATATTCTTTGTTCAACTTGTACTTATGTAGTTTCAAGTATGTGGTTCTACTTTGTTAAATTTTTAAATATGTCTTTGAAATGCTATGAGTCAAAATGACAAAGAAAAGACCAAAATGTTGCTTTGCTACACTTACAAATAAGTATAAACACACACACGAAAAAAAAAAAACACTATTAAATTATGAACAATCTACAGAAAAGTTACAAATAAATTAAAATCTAGGTGAAATTAAAGATGATAAATTAAGTGCACTGTAGTCCAGACACAAGCACGCACCTTGACTGGGTAGCAGTTCACCAAGGAATAAAAATGTCCACGTCATTCTGTCAAAGTCTATCAAAACTAGGATTATTACCTCTTTGGAAAAGGGTGTTATCAGAGGTAAAGAGAGAAAAAAAAACAAGTGTTGCCACAGGTGTTAGTACAGTCTATGGTGGGGGGGGGGTGCTTTACAGATATACAAGAAACACGCTCGTGGGACTGAAAAGTGACACGGGGGCATATATTTCAACGCCATTCCAGAATCTTCCTCAGTTGTACAACTTACTGCTTTGGAGGGGGATGCAAAAAGATATGTTGTTCAGTAACAGTTACATTACCCACATATTTAATGCTTCTGATAATGCCGGACGTGTTTTGGTAAAGCCAAGCCCTGGCTTCTTGCTGCTCTTTACAAATGAGAAAATGTTGTTCCGACCTGAGAATTTAAAGCTACTGAATCACCACCTAACTAAAGCACGAGAAACTTCTCTTCAAAAAAATTTTCCGGATCATCAGCCCCATACAGCCCACGTAAGCATCTGGAAACCAGTCCAGCTTATGTGCAACTTGCTATCATGAGTGTTTTGGTTTGAAACAAGTTCGGCATGAACTTGTGGGATTTTATTTTCTCCCTCTCCCCTCCTCTGTATATTCATACAGTAATAACTCAGTCAAGCATATGCAACTTTGTCCATCAATCCATAGCTTACCAGCTTTATCAATATGGGAACAACAATCCTGAGTCAATCATTTGGTACTGTGAATATTTTTGGGATAGAGAAACTTTGGAACTGCAGTTTAAGTCTTATTTCTTTTTTAAAGCAATGGATCCCATTTTCACTCCTATACACTGAACATATCCATCCGTATACTGTTGAAACTACCATCCATGCCGGCTGACGGCTTTGACTTGACCTCCAGCAAATTTTCTAGCTCTTCCAGCTTCTGGCTTAGTTTGCTGTCGGATTCTTCCGAGCAGCTTCTGCCGGGTACGGAGGTCTGGGTGCCTGAGGAGCTGCACAGAGTTGAGGTAACCATTGAAGGCAATGAGATGGGCGGAGAAGGTGATGGAGAAGAAGCGGCCGTCCTGGCGGACGCTGGGAAGAGGGTGCTGGGCCAGGCCGCTGTGGTCAGGTGGGAAAGGTGCGGATAGGTGTTATTAGAAGAAGCTGCAGACTGCGAGGTAGATGTGGTGTTAGGGTTAGGGGAGCAGACAGAGTGAGGTAATAATCTAGCATGCTCTTTGGCATTTCTCATTGCTTGTTTGATTGTTTTCTCCTTGTGCGAGCTCGACTGAAGGTGTTGGCTGAGCGCTTCATTCCCGCCGATGGACACGTTGCAGGCTTGGCAGTCGTATCTGCTCGCCGCCCTGCACAACACGGTCTCCTGCAGTGCGGCCGTCGGCTGGCCAAAGTAGCAGAAGGATGTCTGGTGGCGCCGTGCCGACTCCTCATCGGCGAATGGCGTCTCGCACTTTCGGCAAATGAATTCGTGCTTCACGGAGGGAAGGATGAAAGTGTCCAGGAAGTCTAAGGTTTTGGTATCGGTGCGGGGCTCGTCTTTTGTGCTTTCAGCTGTGGCAGCTTTCCCCTCCTCTTTTGGTCTGAGGGCTTCGCTCTGCATGCTCGGTTGCCGGGTCAGACTGGGTTTCTGCTGCTGAGGCTCCTGCGTAGCGTGATCCTGCAGTTGCTGCGGCTGCTGTCTCTGCTGTCTTTGCTGCGATTGCTGCTGCTTTTGCAGGGAGTCTTGCAGGGAGCGTTGATACTGCAGAATAGCAGTAGGGGAGAGGCCAGTGACGGCTTGCGGCACAGCCGGGCCATATGGGAAAAGGCTCTCCATCCCGCAAAAGGGTGGGAAGTATCCGGCCTGCACTCCGGCCGGAAGCTGGGGCGAGAAACACGACGCGAGTCCGGGAAGGAAGTAGGGCAGTAAATGTCCCCCTAAGAAGGACCCAGGATCACCAGCGACGGCGCTTTGCAGTGCCTGCAGCTGTGCCGGATCCACTGGCACCTCACCACCTTTGACTTTAGCTGAATGCATGGTCGAGGACCTCATTCTCTTTTTTATGTCTGGGCTCTTGATGTCTGCTTCCTTCTCCTCGGCTTTCCTCTGATTCTCAGCCTTCTTTTCCACCTCGGGCTCTTTACTCTTCTGCTCATTGGGATTGTTGGCTGGAGTTATAGGGGGAGGTGGAGGTGGAGGACTCAACATGGCCTTGGTTGGGGTACTGCTCAGAGGCCTGGCGGTAGAGGTGGTTGTAGTGGGAAACCCAAGAATACCAGCACCGTGGGCTGCTAAAGCTGAAATAAAGCGATAAAGACATTGCAGACATTGATGAAATACACTAACCTTGAAATCTATTTATATCTGAATATGGGGAGGTCTTGAAAAGTACCAAGTTTTTTTTTTGTTATAGACCAGAACTGACACAAACTTCACAAAACACAAAACAATATCCATACAACTACAAAATTATAATAAAAAAGATATGGTTTTTCTAGAAATATCTGAACAGAAAACATAGTGTGTCCCCTCACTGTATGCACTAAGCATCCTCCCTTATTTCAAGTGTCTAAAGCATTGTCATAAGCTTAGAAGAGACATGTGATGCGTGAGGTGGCCTTTCATCGTACGGCGAACTCACCAGGTATGTTTGGCGGAAAGAGGGGGAGGGGTAGGGGGCCATTTACCCCAGGCAGCTGCACAGGTGCTATGGCGGAGATTCCTGTGTAGCCTGTAGGCCCATTATGGCCCTGAAGTGCATTCTTTTCAGTCACTGTTTGCTGTTGGCCCGTCATGCCGAGGACATCCGTGGCCTTCTTTAAGCGGTCCAGCTCCTGTTGTGCCATCAGCTGCCGGACAGTCGTAGGAGTAAGGTAATCTTTCTCTCTGTCAATCTGGTGTCCTAGGGTTTCTTGCACTTTGGCAATATGCTGCTTTGAGAATATATGATCTCGGATGGAAAAGCGAGCGGAATACTTGGTGCCACACAAAGTACACTCGGGCCTTGGGCCTTCCGGGGAGTTCTGACTGATCATGAATGGCTTGCCAATGTTAATCTTGAACTTCTTCTCTTTAGCGCGGGCATTCTGGAACCAGACCTGCACAACCCTCTTGGGGAGACCGATTTCGTTTCCCAGCATCTCGCATTCCTGCATGGTGGGTGTTCGATAGTCACTAAAGCAAGCCTTGAGAACCTTGACTTGCTGGTTGCTCATTTGGGTCCTGAAGCGCTTGTGGCTAAGCTTCTCTCCACCTGACTTTCCTGGCTTCATGGGGTTACCATTACCGAAAGGACTCGGGGAGCTTGGATCCGCTAAGCTTGATGTTTCACTCTTATCCGCATTGTCATCTTGGTCATCCAGAATAATATAACCCTGCTCACCTTCCCTACCAGAAAAACCAAAGGAGGGGCTCGCCAGGTTATAAAGAAAACGTTCATCATAACCATTGGGATTCTGGGATGGATGTGTTTTGGCTTCTATCTGTTTTTCAGCTCCAGTGCCATTGACACTCTCATTTTCATTGTGTCCCTCATCTGCTGTCGTTGCATCACTCATGGCGGTGTTCACCGAAGATGTCTCATCAAAATCAGTTTTGTTCTGATCTAGGAAAATATCTGTGGAATTAATGTTGAGAATATCGTAATCATTATGGTTTTCCATTTTCAGTGAAAGGTTCAAGATGTTCTTTCTTTGTGATTCAGGCGGTTTGACTGGAGTTGAGGATGCAGCAGGAAGCTCATATTCATTAGTCTCTGATTTCATGGACACCTGTGGATAGTCAAAGTAACCACACCTACTCGGGCTCTCTGCTTCATCTTGCATCACCAGGGGACTTGGGGGCAAGCTGAAGCCGGCCTGTTTCGCTTCATGCCAGTGCCGGGAGCGGATGTGACTTTCGAGGGCCGACTTGGCTTTGAAGAGTGCTCTACAGAAAGGGCACTTCTTGTGAGACTGTGGCGATCCGACGGCTCGGAATTGTCCCTTCCTCTCCCTCGCGCGGGTGTTCTGAAACCAGACTTGCACCACCCTTTTCTTCAGGCCCACTTCATGAGCGATGTGGTCCAACATTTTTCGAGTTGGGTTGGAATCAATGAGGTACTTCTCATACAGGACCTCCAGCTGCTCTGGTGTAATGGTGGTCCGAAGTCGTTTATCCCTGTGCTGGTCCTCTAGACTGTTTCCGCTGTCTTTTTCATTGGAACAGCTCTCGTCTTTTTCTTCAATCTTGCGTTTCAATGAGTTGGAACCGGAACCAGAACCAGAACATGTGGAGAGGGCCATGCTGTTCTGCGTTGCCATCTGGGAGAGAGCTCCTGAGAGTAGCTGCCCAGTCATGAGGGCATTATTTGGGTCAAATATCATATACGGCATGTCTGTGGGCCTTTCCAGGAACTGGGTGTGGAGAAACTGGTTTTGGGCTGCCAGAAAATGCATGTGTTGATGCTCCTGCCACAGCTCTGCAGAAGGCAATGCAATTTTGCATTGTTCACATTGATACTGTAACATGGGAGGAGGTAAACTGTTGGTTATCGAGGAGATGGCCATGGATAAAGGACTAGAGGTGATGACTGTTGATTGAGGTTGTGAGTGAGGCCTGGCGACATTTTGGTGGGAGGCTGTTTTCTGAAGGTGCTGAGGAGTCTGGGATGGCTGGGACTCTGACAGCAACTTTGCCATTTGGGAAGGAACAGTCTCAACTTGCTTTGGTTTTTCAGTGCTTAGGTCAGGTTTTGGTGAAGCCTTTTCCATACAAGACTGTGCTGCAGGAATTATGGGAGAGCTGGACCCAGAGCTAGTGGCTGTTATTACAGGGGTTTTAGATGCATTTGTGAACCCCAAAAACTTTGGCAAGTTCATGTCACTGGTATCCATCAGTTCTTCAAGTTGGCCATCATCCTTTTCTTCATCGTCTTCGTCTTTGTAACACTGCTTTTTCTGGTGGGTGATCAGGTCAAAGATGCGTGGGAAAACCACCAAGCACTTCTTACACTGATACTGCATGTTACTGGTCCTGATGTAACGCTCATTTGTCCTCTCCTTCTCATTGTCCTTGCCATCTGCCTGATTCTCGTAAGTCTTGCGAGCCTTCTGACGAGCATTTTGAAACCAGACAACAATCACCCGACTTGGCAGATTGAGAACAACGGAAAGCTGCTCGATCTCGTCATCCTTAGGGTAAGCATTGGTATCAAAAAAATCCTGAAGAACCCTTAACTGGTAGTCTGTGAAGCGAGTTCTGGAGGACCTCTTATTTACCGTGCCATCCGTTTTGTAATACTCCATTGAGCTAACCTGAGGATCCAGCCGGAAGTCCTCTAGCGTGGTGATGGGTGGAATGTTGAAATTGTACGGACAATCTTTGCTCCGCTGCCTCTCTTTGAAGAGCGTATTGCGAAACCAGTGCTTGATCACTTTCTGTTGAAGGCCAGACTTCTCTGCCATTTCCTGGATCTGCTCGTCATTCGGGGAGTTGTTGATGTCAAAGTAAGTGCGAAGGATCTTTAGCTGGTCATCGGTGATCCGTGTGCGAGGCCGCTTGAACTGCGACTGCCGCAGGAACTCAGGATCCAGTCCCAGTTGCTGCTGGTAGAGCTGCGCTAACTCTGCCTGAGATAATGAATCCAGGGAGGGGATGTGGAGGGCCAGCTGCGGGGGCAGGCCAGGGTGCTGCATCATCAGCGGAGGAAAGAAAGGGAGGTCCAAGGAGGGCAGCTGGGACATATATATATATATAT
>JAODJX010000124.1:153984-165787 GCA_026776945.1 Isichthys henryi | reverse complement strand
GAGTGGCGAGGCAGAAGCTGCCAACACCGGCGCGGACGGTTACAGAGGCTGGAGTGGCGAGGCAGAAGCTGCCAACAGACAATCGCTCTGGACCGTCGCTACAACCTCACCCTCACTTCCTGTCCCACGCTGGCAGCGGCCCAGACGGGCGCAAGATTGAAACAAAGGGCACCGTCACTCTCCTGAAACGGTGCCTCCTGGGATGAGAAGCCGGGCTCTGGCCCACAGAAGGCCGGTGACATGATACCCCATCTAATGAAAACACTCTGTGGACTTCAGTTAGCCGACAATACAGCCGGCCAGTGACGTCGCTCCCATGGGCTGCTCCTGCATTTCTGCACTTCAGCTTCACCCCAATACACTGCAAAGTTTTAAATAAAAAAAACAATGTATTCAATCTAAAACAGTGTTTACTTGTCAATTTCACGACAAAAACATTGGCCTGATATTATCGCAGAACCCATCTGACCCCGCTTTAATCTGGTCTCATGCACGGAAAACTTAATACGCATTCCCTCACGCGACACTGAAATGCTGGGTCACTTTGGACAGCGAGGTTATGGGGAAATGTTAGTTCCCTAAAGTTCGACACATATGGGAAAGGCATCGCATAAAATAAAGGGAACGGCAGCATGCCGCACTGCTCTTTAATCTCGCCCATTCAGCAGGCCGCGGCCATCTCCATTCAGCGCCGTTTGATTATGCAAAAAAATGCTAATCCGTTTCTGACGCTTTCACACTCGCATAAACTGCCGTTCCCGCCGATGAAAGGCAGCGGTATCCGTTGACGTTTTGTCAAAAATAAATAAATAAATAAATAAATAAAAAACACGGCTGTCACAGAAATATTAGCATTTCTTTGGGGTTCACCGATTCTGCCCGAAGGAAACCAGAGATTATCGGAAGGAGTTTGTGGCCAAGGCATGTCAGGTCTGCTTAGGCCGAGACTTAATAGGCCAACAGGCGGAGGAGGAGAAAAATGCCGGAGTTGCTGTGGAAACACTTTTTTTTTTTTTTTTGACAACAGAGCTGACCTTCCCTTTACAAGAGGCTGAACAGAATGGGGCCAATCGGGCCTATTAATCAGAAACAAACGATAAAAGAATTCCTTTGAAGGAGATGATACCACAGAGCCTCAGAGGGAGACGGGATTGGCCAAGAGCGTAACGAGGAGTCACGGCAAACGAGACTGCGACACAATGGGAGATATGTACAAGCATGTGTCACCGCGAGGGGGATTAGCCGCGCCGCGCTAGCATTTTTCGGGCCGCACGACGGCCAGGGGACATTAGTCAGCACAATTAAAAGGAGTCACCATGGAAACTAATGAAATGTTGCTATGGTGTGGATGGCTAAATGAGATGTCTTCTTATGAGTTTTCCACAGTCCGACTCGAGACTGTTGTTTTGAGCGGAAACAATGGGCTTCCCGTGGCCCAGCTGATCCCATCCAACCGAAAGGTCCCGCAGGCAGCCCATTTGCATATGTTAATATAATTAAGTACTAATTGTGTGAAGCTCATGCATGTTCCAATGCACTCTGTCTGGGCACTTTGAGCCCCGTCCAACTCTTTAACCCTTGCCACGCCAGCAAAAGGAGGAACGAGCCACGCACTGAAGTGACATCCCGCCCCCCCTCCTCCCCGGCCATCCCGAAGCGAGGCATTAAGCCCCCGCTCGACTCCTCATCTTTCAGCCGCTAGTCCGCAGCTCACGGACACGCTCTGGAACCTCCGGCGCGGTCAAGTTTAATTTACAGGGGATCAAATGCCCCCGGCTGCGAGGACGGCGAGCCGTAAATGATAATCAATCCTCAAACTCCGTCTCGGTTCAATACTTTGATTGCCAGACAGGTTCAAGTCCTAGCAGCTGGCAGGCTTCTGTTTAAGGCCTGACACCATTTGTAAGGGCCTGTGCATAAAACCTCAGTTTAAAGAAGCGACTTTCTTCATCAAGGCCTGAGCCCTAATCCTGGGGCTCAAGCAGGTCTGATTGACATCTTACACTGATGCAAACTCACCCTTGCCGTGTCCAGCTGAGTTTATCAAGACAAAAAGGAAAATAAATAAATCCTGTCTGCAATTCGTTTAACACAAGAAAAAAATACAGGCACAATGAAATAGAACCCTTAAAAATACCAAATATATTCTTTTAATTATTAATACTTAGTATTACTAGAATTCCATGGCTTATAGGCCAAAAACACTGAACTATAAACAGTAACGACACCAAAAATATGAACGCGAGTTCATAACAAAGAGTACAGTGGCTGAACTCAGCAGTGTTCAGTATTAATACACCGCGCCAGAGCAGAACCTTTAAGCGGAGAACACGCATTCCGTGTAAAGCTGACTCCGTAAGGACATTCTGACGAGACCAGGTTACGGCAGATAGCCGGCCTAATTTACACTCTCAATACAATGTCTGCACAGGCGAATGCTGTTAATGATTAATACTGTGCAAAGCTGGCTCAAGCTACCTTGTGCCGGCTCCTTAAAAACAGATCTGTATTTATTAGTAATGCTGTGCTACAGTATTTGTCACTGACACATAAGGAGAGGTAACCTACACAGCTGCGTGACAGAAAAAAGTGCCAGGGAGAGCATGAGTAGTACATTATTATTATTATTATTATTATTATTATTTTGTAGTATGGGGACATGTTTTTAAAATGTTCACACGGATGTAGAGCGCACACACACTGTCCCTTTGCATTTGCAAAGACGCTTCCTTAACATTCAAACATAAGAGCCTGACCGGGACCCCTCAGGAATTAACACTGGAAAAGTAAAAAAAATAAAATAAATAAATACACAAATCCCACTGCAGAGTAACGGCTTCTCTCTATCAGATTTGAGACCTGAGGTATAAACCATAAGAAAATTAAGGAGGGGAATTTAAGCCCTGAAATATTGATTTCCACATTAATATCATACTGGCAGAGAGCAATTTAGCTTCATGGAAATGACATACGGTGGACCTCTGGAGATGCCTCAGCCAAGAGAGTAGAGTACGTCTGAATCTCTGGAGTTATTAAGGGTTTTCCTCCTTATATTTATGAGATACATTATTCTTCACTGCTTGTCTTTGCAGTTAAATATATTGCCGCAAAACAGGAAAATAGAGCTAAACGCATTTGAATAATTTAATAGGCCTAACTGAATTAACAGAATTATCTGGTTAACTGTGAACACAGACCATCCAAAACCGTATTAATACATATTCATAAATACAACGTGAATTACCATGAAAATGGCCGGTAACACAGCTTAAACAACGCAGTGTCACAGAACGAATCATTTTATTTCACAGAAAGTTAATGTTTCTTCGCCTTTATTTGCAAATATTTTTTGCTCAAAATAACAACTTTAAAGTACAATAAAAACGATGACATAAAATACTACGATGTATAATGGTAAAAATATTAATTGTTGTAGGCCTAACTTGAAAATGTTCTTCAAACGATTGTGTATAAAAGGAGAAAGCGTACATTAAATTGTGCTTTAAAACCTAATTTTGTACTGTAGAACTACAAATCACTCTCTAAGAACTTTGTATAAATCAGAAAAAACAAATGTATACATATTGTATTATTAATGTACTATGCATTAGAAAATTGTAAAATTACTTGAAAGGGGCGCGAGAAAACAGTGCGACCCGGATCGCTACACACCCACTACACTCCGCTATACTCCCGGCTACACACCCCACTACACTCCGCTATACTCCCGCCTACATACCCGACTACACTTCGCTATACTCCCAGCTACACCCCCCCACCACACTCCGCTACACTCCCAGCTACACCCCCCCACCACACTCCGCTACACTCCCGGCCGCACACCGCTATACTCCCGGCTACACACCCCACTACACTCCTGGTTACACACCCCGACTACACTCCGCTATACTCCCGGCTACACAACCCCACTACACTCCCGGCTACACAACCCCACTACACTCCGCTATACTTACTCCCGGCTACACTCCGCTATACTCCCAGCTACACACCCCGAGCGCGGCTCCGCTCCGCTACTGGCCCCTAACGCGAGCGATCGATGCCGCTGTCACTGCGGCTCTCACGCCGGAACCCGGCTTCATACAAACAGCCAGCAGCCCAAAAGGCAGCACAGCCTCCGCAATTTCCAGATTCTCTTCCCGTCAAGTGAATCAAAACAAAACAAAAGGAGAAAAAAGAAATTATAATGGCATCACACCGTTGGGAGACAGAGGTCGGGCTGCGTTTCAGCAACTAAAAGCATGAAAGAAGCGTTTGGAAAATGGAGATTACAGCAGACAGAGCCGGTCGAAAAACCGGAGGATTTGCAGCGTAAAGTTTCGGACAGCCATGCCTACAAAAACATCCATTTAGCCGCGTCGTCATCCTCCCGGAGCTGGTCTCTAACCCAGCGACCAGACACTATTGTCGGATATACGGTCACCCAAAGAACCGTAAAGAATCACTGGCAACCAGGTAACAGCCGCAGCCCCGACATCACCATTTCAACACAGTATCTAATATTTCTTTTCCGTGGATTTTCTCACAGGATGCCCTTATTATTATTAATAATAATAATAATATAATTATCATCCTTCTTGTCGCTGCCGCTCCTTTAAAGATTAAGCGCAATAGCGTTAAACGTTCATTTTAAAGTACAGCATACCGCTTAATATACGGGGGGAGACAGGCTGTCATCCTAAGCTCCCATGAATTCACCCCGTTAGCTTTACTGCCTGCCACTTGATGTTTATGACTCTGCATCGGGTCAAGTCAAGTGCCCAAGGCTGCCTTACTAATAATTTCGTTTCATTTCATTCCATTTCATATATAATCGGTCTTTATTATTCCAGTATTGAAATACTAACACAACGCTTCTTTTGGGATAATGCAATTCTTTCTTGGGTATAATATACAAATAGACCCCTGAAACTCGAATAAACTTGCATAATTCGCTTACTTAGACTATCTAAAGTACCTCTGCCAATGATTCATTATTCCTTTAGAATAAATAAAACTCGTATTTAATAGTTCAAAGACCTTAAACCGATATAATGTTATCGGCAGTATAAATCACACTCAACAGCTGTGATCTAGAGAGCGGAATATCAGGGCTTGAACTGGATCAACGCAGAAAGATGATCGATACCGACATATCTTTAACGAGAAGTGCTCAATAAAGTTAAGAGGGAAAAAAACTTACTTTCTCTCCCCTCGATGTCTCCTCGCTGGCGTGTTCTGCTTTTTTCTGTAGTTATAGTCAGTCAAATCCAGTGACCGCGAAAGTTAACAAAAACGGGGGGGAAAATGGCAAAAAAATAATAATCCTTGAACTTTATAGGGAAAAAAATTAAACAGAAACGATGAGAATATGAAGCGATCCTTTGGGTCCGGCTATTAAAGCGTGTGTCGACCGCCGCCTCGCAGTTTAGCTTGTGCGAGGCTGGGAAAAGGGAGGAAAGGAAATGAAAATCCGATATGTCTTTATTCTGCTAATTATTATCGTTTTAGCCCTGTTTAAAAAAATGGCTGATTAAGTTGAGTGCGCATGTCTTTGTGTGTCTATTCCCGATATGCACTCTGGGAATGAGAGAGAGAGGGAGAGAGAGAGAGGGGGTGGGAGAGAGAGAGAGAGAGAGAGAGAGGGAGCAGGAGCTGTAATTAGCGAGATGATCAACAGCATCTCATTACATATTATGGTCTTTTAAAATAGGAGTAGTAAGCCACGCCGGGAAATGATTATACATACATAAAAATATTAACAAATATAAAGATGCGCGGTGAAAAATCCTCACTTGACAATCCTGCCTCTATAAACACGAACGCGTACAGCGCTCAACGAAAAGACACCAGCGGCTCCGGGGACCTAAAATAAAAGTGACCGGGAAAATGACTGACCCTGTCCGGATCACAGCGAAGGATGTGAGCGTCAGCAAACGGCTGCGTTTAATACCGTACGACTAAACGTGAAGTGCAAGCCACTCCGAGCTCTTCAGTCCGAGGCTTTAAAGCAGCCTAACAATAAATCTTTATTTTAAAACGTTTACGTCAATGCACCAGAGATATTAGAAATGATGGGATTCCCATTAACGTCTTACACATTTCACTGGTGGCTACAGTAAAACCAGGCAGTTCATGCAGTGGTCTGAACTGCAAACTATAGGCTACTGTTAAACCCACAGGATGATTTTAGTGACACCGTGTAACATGTTAATTTTTAAAACTGAAGTATGAAATGCCGTATATACTCGACATTTCCATTCCACTTTAATATAAAAGGCCTAACATTTTCAGTTTCAGGTACCTGCATACAATCTATTGTTGTTCTTATGTTTAATATGACCCCAATGCCTTTTTCAGGTAAATGTTCATAAATGAATCGCAGGTGTGCTGTATGAAAACTGCAACTGAATGTAAAATGTAAACCACTTGTGTGGTGTGAAATATTCATTTGAAAGTCTTTAAATTTTTCTAAGACTTGTCTGGTCCGAGGTAAAACAACGGAGAATCATTCGTGTCTCGGGTACCCGCAAAGTTTTTTAAATTAACAAAAATCCTTGCAAATCTCAGTTGAGGATGCGATCAGTGTGAGTGAGTGAGTTTTTTTTTCATGAATGGGGGGGTTCGTCTCTCCATTGCGAAAAAAGGTGAGTTGAGTGAGCTGTTCTTTCAGAGACCTTATGATAAGGCGCGGCAGACGCGGCCATGGACCCGCCCTTAGCCTTTCTCTGCGCCCGACATGCAGCCGATCATCTCAGGCTCTGCCGAAAGCGGCCAGCAGCCCGTACAGGCGATACTGTCGCCGCTCCGGTGGAACCAGCTACGCGACGGCGCGAAAGCTACGAGCACAGATAAGAAACGATTTTTTATTGTGATGGAATAAGATCATCAGAGAGGCGACTCACTTCGGATGTTGCATGAAAATATTGGATCATGAAGTAGGCTTTGCACTGTGCGAACGATGTGTCTGAATAAAAATATCACATTTAGATATTTATTGGTAAAACACATATCCATATATTACGCTTGATGTAATTCGTCTGTTACTTTTTCAGTTAGATGCTCTTCTACGCGTGTTTTCACGGTGAAAATCAAATGATAAAAATATCTCTCCGAGCGTGAAATTTGAACTGTTTATATTTTGTAACCCCAAGTCACAGGATATCAGTAAAACATATCCACATTACTGTTGTTGTTCTGTACCCGATGAAATAAAACGCTTTGCATATTTCCCCCAGTCTATTTCAAGTGCATGTGCTCTTTCGAAGGCATTTAAATTATACTTAAAAATTTAAATCGTGTTTAAACGACAACGTAAAATGTAATATAGATGTGTGCTACCTTTTACGTAGTCTACTATATAAACTGCCTAGTTTAGAGCTATTTTTTTTTTTTACCGAAAAGCACATTAAATGCATGTAAGTGCACAAGTTATTTGTTGTAGAAAATTGCAGTAAAGTAAAACGATAATTAAATAAACCTATGTTCCTGATAAACAAATGCTATTTAACAGAATTAGGAGGCAGTCTAAAAATTAAGTACAGGGTGTTTTTTTCTCGAATCCAGCGGCCTAGCGCCCCCTGGGGCGGAGCAGCTCAGTGCCATAGGCAGGGCGCTTCGCCGGGGTAACAGCCCTCGGAAAATCGCATCTCTAAAAGAATGGCGAACGGATAATGATGACAACGACATCGACAAACGCCATATACACATATACCTCGGGACAAGAAGCAAAACACTCCAATGAAACAATTTTCCCTAACATACAGTTATATTTGCAGAATAAAACGATTATAATTACAGCACTAAAATTACGTTGTAAAAAGCAACCCACTAATTTGAGAAGTTTACCTTAGGTGTAAGAAAACTTGAGTTTATGACTATTGCTGTCATAAACCCCAAAGCTTTGAAAATAAGTTAATAGAAGGCAACTTACACGAATTGCGAATTTTCCTTTACCTTTCCGATCCCGTCTGTAGAACACTTCCTTCTTTCACAACAACGTCTTTAAAACAGGAATACAAGAAATTCTAACCCTCACATCTCGTAATAATAACTGCTATATAAAATAACTAGAAATATTAATTAAAAACTAATTTCAATACAACAGCTGGAATATCCATTCCGCACTATCTTCCATAAGTCAACAATATATTGTAAAGCAATCATCCGTACTATATCCATTTAGTGACAATAACAAATATTCTTTTTAGTTTCCTTATACTTTATATAAAACATCGCCAACGAAAAAAATTTAAATGTACCTTTTATATATAAGAGAACTGCTTTCTTCTTCTGCCTTCCTAAAGCACGTGAGGAAGGTTTTCAAAACGCCTTGATTTGTCACATTGTCATTGAGAACAGCGCAGTGATGCGGTCATAGAAAACAGCAAATAAGTTTGAGTCTAGGTCCTGTCTCTCTTAAAGAGGATTTCACCAACTTAAATCTAACATTTCAAAATCATTTGCATTCGGCATAATTCTGGGAGACCTGCGTATGGGGAAAACGCTTAGCATTTTTAACGTACCAAAACACAATCGTTAGCCTAAATCAGTATTTTTTTTTCGGATCTCTCTATTTCTCTATATGTATTATTTTAACCCGGCGACTGAACACAATTTTGAATATGCATCAGCGGTGGTAATGTTTGCTTTAATGCTGAAATATCCGTTTTGAAATCGAATATGAGAGTAAGTGGGGACTTGTAAAACACTAAACATTAATCGATGTATTGGATCCCACCAATCGATTAGAAAAACGAAAATCTATATAAAACTTATCCAGATGGGTAAACTCGGTTACCGATCAAATTGCAGAACACTTCACACATGGCAAACCTGCTTTAAAACGTTACCGGTGCTTTTTTAATGCAGTCAGTTAGTATTGTTAGCGCAACGCGCGACCACAACAGTTCCGACGTGACAATAACACAGTTAGGTTATTACATGTCAGATTTTTAAACAAAGTTCTGCTTTTAATACGGCTTGGGTTGCATTGTCAAGTTTTCAGAAGAGCCACAGAAAGGGATCGGTGATAAACGGAGACACGCCGAAGTGGGCGTTGTACAAATTTACATGAAATCAAAGAGGCCTCGGCTCCCCCAGGGCGAGTAAGCTGGGCGCGTTTGCTGCCCGGGGGGCATCTGTTTGTTTGATAAAGAAAGCAAATGAAAGTGAGCCTCTGCTCTATTTCGGAGCTGGTTTTATGGGAAGGGGCCTCGATCGCGCCAGGTAGCCACGTTAAATACTCACCTGACACCTGCCTCTTCAATCCTTCCCTGTACTTTTCTATGGTTTACAGTAAAGATGGGCTCTTTTAATAGTCGATGCCTTTTAAGCCAGTCTGTGTTTTGTAGTTTTCCCCCCAGTAAATATTGTAGGTTACAATTAATTCCGAGTTAAGCGCTTTAAAATGCCCGCGCATATAAAACTACTCGTTAAGCAATTTGGCAAATTGTAGTTCATACCATACAGGCAGTTTAGTTGGTTCGCGCCATGATTTCACGGCAATTTTTTTTTGTCAAAAATATTTTGGTTCTATTGATATACGTATTTTTAAGTGTTATGTGATTTCTTCCAAAATTTAAATTTCAGTGTCGAAGGGGGGATTCTTAATCGTTACTCGTTACTAGGAAGTCTTTAAATAATAATATTCAAAATAATAATTTTGTTGATTACTACATGGATCCCAGAAGGAAATGAAGTACCGAGTCAGTAGATCCCACTTATTAAGCGTTCCCCCCATTTTCTGCTCGCGGTCTATCTGGTGACTTACACATGGCACCGAAGCCTCACCCTTAAGAGTACATTAATTTCCCGCTGCTTGGCAGCATTGTAAAGGCAGGACGTGAACTGCAAGGACACACGTTCACACGGAGGCCAGTATTCAGGACAAGATTATGGGAAAATCATTTTGGTAATGGAAAAAATACATTTAAGCATGTCAAGAGTTTACAACTGATGCGCAATGTACTATAATGTTTGGCTGTTAATATAATTGTAATTTAGCAGTGAAAATATATACGGTTATGAAACATTATATAATCCTTTTGGCAAAAAAATAGATAAGAAAAACACGTCAACATTATACTAATTTAGCTTCATTACTGATTTATGAAAAATATCTTTTTCCGTTTTTGAAGGTATTGCTCTAACACACGTACGTTCACATATTTTGCATGTGAATATTGTACATAAACGCGACGGACGTCTGGTTTCATGATGATCTAATGACACAGGCGTATTCTTATGATGAAATGAAACAGAAAAACGCCGTCTTTTTGCCCGTGCGCCATCGTAATACGAGAGTTAATGTAGCGCATGTCTGCACTGAAGCTCACCCTGCAGCGCCCACTCTGTCACTTGGCACATACAGCAGGCCGGACGTATTTCACACCGGCCGCATTTCTCCTTTTTCTGAGTCAGTAGGACTTACTGAGAGGGGAAAAACGGAAACAGGGTTCGCGGCGATCAAAATGCGTATCTCTTCCTTGAATTAAATTTTACATGCTCCGATTTCTGACGCAGGTCCTGCATGGGTTAATCCCTTTCTAAGACTTTCTGTTTCATTTCGTTATGGAGATGTGCAAGGACTCCGGTGTGACCAAATTCACGTTCATTATCATATCAGGGAAAAAAGATACTGCTGCAAAATATCAGATAAATCTTACTGGGGCGTCACGTAAAGCTGGTTTTGTATCTTTTGACACTGGAAATACTGTAACTGAGAACGTACCTTCGGCGCTTCAGGAAGGGCCCCGAACACACCTTCAGCTTTGTTAGCCAAATGAAAGTTAAATTACTTTTAACAAATATAGCCTACCGCTTTCCGGTGTGTTAATTTGTTCGCTTCTGGCAGAGCTAGTTGTCTTGTCGATACAAGCTCTCTTTGAAAATTCCCTGAGCTGTGTAATGTTATGTTAAACACATTTTTAAAATATCAGTTTTTATAATGTTAATGTTTTGGTAAAAAATGATCATGTCACATATGATTTTTAATCCGTTTGTTCCGATGAAAGTTAGAATGGATTCGAAGCGTGCATTCTTTTGTTATACTGTCATGTAATATTTCTTACATGGGCCTTAGTTGAAATACATTCCTAAAGTTAATAAGCAATGTGTACATTTGTGCGTATGTCCGTCCTTGTTATGCATACTGATGAGTCATTAAGTGTATGCTTGATTAATGTTTATATGTGATTAACACCGGAAAAAACGTTAGAGTCAATTAAAAGACAGCAGATACCAGTATTAATACCGGAATTCATTTGGACATCAGTGGACACGCATCTGAGCAGCTGCATGAGGACGGCTGCAGACAAGCGGCCGCGCGGGCCCGCAGGGCTGTGAGATCCCGCTTCATAGCCGCCGCCCGGAGCCCCCCAGATACGCGGCTACCTGCCTGCTCCCCACACAGCCCGCCATTCTCCGCGGTGGCCCGGTACAGCGACACGCATGACAGACAGGCAGATAGCGGCCCGTTTTTACACAAAGCCTGGTCATGTGCACCGCTCGAAGATGCAAAAATAATCCATCAATACATAACAAACTAGGACCAGTTTTAGATAAATTTTGATTAAAGGTTCTCCATTTTCATTCAGTATTAAGTATAATGCCAAGCACATACAGTGAGGGTCTCAAATGAATTCCTGAAAACAATCACGTGATCCATCGGATGTCAGATATTCCACACAGAATAAGTAGGGCTGTCCATGTTTTTTTTTTTTTTGATTCATCTAAATTTTATCATACTGGAAGCTATCAGATACTATAAAGCACATGCTTTATAGTATCTGATAGCTTCCAGTAT
>JAODJX010000124.1:137959-153884 GCA_026776945.1 Isichthys henryi | reverse complement strand
AAGCTATCAGATACTATAAAGCACATGCTTTATAGTATCTGATAGCTTCCAGTATGATAAAATTTAGATGAATCAAAAAAAAAAAAAAACGATATCTATGTCCAAGTCGTATTTGGTTTTCTCATATAAAATGTGTTTTCACATGCATCAAGGAAATATTGTTCTCCACAATGGTCTGGAGAACATCTTTCACAACATATTAAGGGGCCACCTGCAGAAACACATACTCAGATTGAAAAGTTAACATATTATTGCACAGAGACAGAAACATATAGATCATCTGCTGGATAGCTTGACCTAGCAGGCATTTCCTGATCGCCGTCAATGGCAGATGATGTTGTACTGTAGCTGTCTTTGGGAGCCACACCCAGCCCCATTCATGTTAAAGCCAAGCCGCTCGCTGTCAAATGTAAGATCTGACATGAGTAATACAGCATCATCCCTGTCCTGAATATTATCGTACTGAAAATGCATGGATGTATTAATTGAAAACAATCGTTCAGTTTTGGTGGATGGATATTTTAAGAAAAAGGATTGGGAATTCCGAAATGCAATTTGTGTAATATATGAAATATTTGTGTTATATAACAAATATTTGCAGTATATAATGTATATAAAACACATGTGTGTTTATAACGTGAGTGCATTATTGACAGCTTAAAAATGTTAAGTATCTTCTGCTGAGGGAATAATTTTAATGGCCAAAACATTTGCATGGTTCGTATGTGGATGGAAGCTAGATTACGGCGTCTGATGAGCTGATTCACTGAAAAGGTCAAGCCTTTTTCAGGGGATTCAGCCTGTTTATATTTTAAATAAAATATAATGTCTGAGACTGATTGCATGTCATTGCATGTGATGGTTAGGAGATCCTGTGATAGGGATAGAGGCAGAAAATGCGGAAGAGAAGCATAAAGCGAGAGCTGCGTTTAAGGGCTCGTCTCAGTAAGTCAGCCGCGCCACGACGGCAAACTACGTGAAGTAATGTAGAGACTGCATTTCCTAAGATGCCTGCATTGTCTCCAGATTTACAGGAGAAAAACGTCGGAGGAAAGGCAGACACCTCGATGACTCCTGCTACCGGCCAGAGATTACAGGCTCGGAAACAAGGGAAGGAAGGAATAGACGACTCGGCCCGGGTTTGCTTCCACAGACACCAAACTTGTGGAGTGCGGGGGCACGGTGCCCCCTCAGCTCTGCGGCCCCCATGCCGTCTCCCTGAATCGCTATTCCTGTCATTCCAGTAGCAGCTTCTCGCTGGGTTTCTTTCCTATAAAAATCACTGACGGCAGCATTCGGTCGCCCTCAGATTGGCAGTAGTGTGGCAGCGCGAGGCCGGCCAGATGCTCCGGCTTTGGGTGGGTGTCCGCGGTCTCCACACCCGCCCAGCAGCAGTGGGGGAGTCGGAAAAACACTTCATGCAAAATGCATAAGGTCTGTTTTGAAATGATTTAATTCTTGAACCCCATCTCGTCACACAAAGAGTTCCTGACACATCCTGTCAGTGCTCCCTTCTCACAAAAGAAGTTTCTATTCCCCCCAAAAAAGAGAAAACTGCGCGCACACACACTCACACGCTCATACGGACACACACACACACACACTCATACGGACACACACACACTCATACGGACACACACACACACTCATACGGACACACACACACACACACACACTTATACGGACACGGACACACACACACACTCATACGGACACACACACACACTCATACGGACACACACACACACTCATACGGACACACACACACACACACACACTCATACGGACACACACAAATATACTTTTACATTTCCTATAACAAATAAATTCAAAACCCAAAATATGCTTTTAGTGTAATTTCCTTTTAGTTTATTTATTTAGAAAATTATTCAGTTTTAAAATCACTAAATGTAAGAATTTTTTTAAAATATGCTCCCAAACATACAGTACAGGTAAATGTGTAATTATAGATAATTATATAAAGTGTGTCCTTGTGAACCTGATCTGAATACACAGATGAATGGATAGAAAGTCTCTTTGATTTTAAGCTTCCTTCTGTTCTGTTCATGTCACTGTTATTTAAGAACATTTGTATCTGTCACCCAGACTACCGACAATAAAAATGTGTATGTCTGCAGGTCAGTTTGACGTGTGTGCTGTGGCAGAGTGACGTTGCTGTGTGGCACCTTCTCCTGGCTGGATGGGTATCAATGTCCGAATGACCCAGAAGCCCAATCCCCTGGAGAAAGACGCGTACGCGCAGGCAGACAGGAAGACGTGGAATGTGCGTCGCGTGTGCGTGTGCGTCGCGTGTGCGTGTGCTCCGAACCAAAGCAGCTCTGATGCATAAATGACAAGCCCCCCCACCAGTTAAAAGCACATTCACATCACCTCATGTGCCCCTAACCCCAATTAACATCGCCGTCCTCTCGGTACAGTAGCACAATAGCAGCGGTACTTACAGCCGACGGTTCCTTACAGTTTGTATCCGTCTGCTAGCAATCTGTGGTTTATCAGACATGACAAAAGACCTGCGGTAAGTTGATAATAAAAGCGTTTTCTTTATTTAGCATATTAATGGCGTCACCCGCACACGCTTATGAGCGTAATGCGTACGATACATCAGACTCGCGTGAAAGAAGCTGGGAGAGAGGGACTGCTGGGAGACATCCCAGTGTAAGCGGCCAGTAACAGCCGCAGAAACACGCCCTTCACTGCGATCTTTACAGGCAGCCCGTCCCTCAAGCCTTTGTGGGCTCCACTGGGAGAACAAATAAGATTGATTAGAGGGTTAATTAGCGCAAGACAACCTAATTGATCCCAGTTCACAATAAGGAACAAGCTGATGTTTGTTGATGTCCTCAGGAGGACACAATAGCGAGCCGAGCTTGCCAAGTCAGACGGCATATGGGAGAAGGTGCAGCCTGTTCACTGACACACACGGAGAGCCTGACCTTCACCACTGCAGCATAATGCCTGACACACACTAGAAGGGAGTTTTTACCCCCTTACTAGAGAACATTCTAGAAGGCCCTTCGGTGCAAGATACTGCGAAGCATTCATCTGTGGAGGAAAAAAAACAAAAAAAACAAAAATGGTGCCTGTGGGTACCTGAGTGCAGTGAGGAGGACAGCGAAAGGTCCTAGAGCACGCCGGCCGGATGTGACAGCACAGCGATGGCGGGCTCTGGAAGCCCAGAAGTGCACGGCGCCTCACAGGGAGCTCACTCCCAGCTGCTAGAATCACAACGAGAATCAGATTTACTGGCCAGGTCTGTTAAGTCACAAGGAAATTGGTTCCGGCCGACGGTGTCTGTCAAGTGAGACACACAACATACAGACAATGAACATTTACATTTACCTTTGCTTCTAGTGCAGACGTGAGTGGCACCCTTTTCAGCAGCTCTGTCCTAAATTTCCTTCGGGATCAATAAAGTATATATGTATCTATAATTTATAGACAATACACAACATACAAGCCATACACAGATAAACACAAGACATGTGATATACATTAAGTGCCAACAGCAGTAATGATCATTATGTATGGGAATGAAATTGTACAATACAGTATTTGTAGATGGAAGGCGGGGTGTACAGCCAAGAACATGAGGACAGAAACTGCCCCTTTGCTGAGTACTTTTGGTACAGATGCAGGGGTCTGTAACTTCTAGATCACCGGGATGGAAAAATGTTGATGCACTTAGACAAATGACACAGAGACAAAGGCAGTGAAATATCTGAATGGAAATAAGTGTGGGTGGCTTTGTTTTTAACAGTAAACTTTATGACTGTGAATGTTACAGCTGTGATCAGTTTCCCTGAAAGTGCACATAGGATCATTTGGAAGTAGCATAATGACAGAAGGGAACAAGGGTGTGGAGGGTGAGCACTATCCTCTCATGCGTCATTACCATACAGCCCCTGTCCCCAGGGCTTTGCACGCTCTCCTGCAATCCGCAGCTCTCCCTTTCAAGCTGACGGGCACGCAGCTTCACGCGTCGCCGTCATCGTCTGGCCGTGACACGTCGCGGCGCTCGGGCTTGTGAACCGCCGGCAGTGTTCCCATTTGTTTTGAAATGTCGTCGGCGAATTTCGGGAAAACAGGAAAATAAATAAATAAGCAAGCCTCACTATCTGTTGCAGTATTGCGTACAATGTGCCTTTATGTCGTGTGCATATCCACTATCTGAAAGGTGTACCTCAAATGTTAGCCTAGGCTAATGTCTAGGCTTTAAATAATTCAACAAAAACACAGACTGGCGTGTAACTCATGATATATGATGGCATGACAGAATGTATGGGAAGCATCTCTGAATTACTGGCAAGGCACTGAGCTTAGATTTATGGGCGAGGCTGACTTACAATAACGTGGCATCTATACTATGACGTGTAGGTTACCACAATAAGCACAGGCCCTTTGTCTGAACAAGCACCTGTGATTTGCATCAGCTTGAGGCACAATAAAAGATTAGCAAATGTAAAATGTAATTTTCTCCTTATGGTTTTCATTTTTTCCCTGGAGGCGTAATAAAATATTACATGAAAACGGAGCCACTTTAAATTCAGGCTCCTTCGTTCGCTGTACAATGTAAAACTCACCTTGGAAAATCTCAGGTTATACTTTGAAATTAGTCGGAGGGCCTGTAGGATTCATCAGATATTCATTCTGCTGCAGCATTCCCTGCACTTCCAAGACCACAACTTTAGCGTGTGTTTGGTAAAATGCCGAACACCCACGGATTCACCCCCCCAACTGCCCCTCTCAGCAGTAATTAATTGTTCAATTAGACATGAAACCCCAAACTGATCCAGATCAGAACCAGGAATTTATTTCGATTTTCCAATAACTGAGGCAATATAATTCTGTTTCTATGCTGTTTCCTTCGCCAGCATTGCCTTCAAGATCACACTTTTGTAAAACAACAGTTTTACTTTGTACAGCTGAATACCAAACATGTTATTTGACCTCAGACATTTACAGGACTTAAGGATAAATTCTTCATTATATTCCTCAGAGTTCTGTTAGTATCTGAGCAGTGATTTAATTATTCTGCCTGTAATGAAGTTCTGAGCATTGTAAGGGAATCTCATAAGACCACAGCAACCATATCAAAAAGGAACCGATCACAGGATGTGATGTCATACTGGCAACAGCAAGACATCCCTGAAAATATAGGATACATATATAGGATAAAATAAATGAAAAGACCAATGTCAGATTTTTAAATTAGAAGATGTTTGTCTTTGTTTTTGCACTGTGTATATTTTCACTCCAGTATTTGGGTGTCATGGCATCAATCAAATTAGGGTAGCTGCAGCATTGTTAATTATAATATATTTACAGAATTTGTTATGAAACTTAATGATACAAAATTACCTCTAGAAACATAAAATAAGACCAAGTTAAGTCTTACATCAGTGTTATGTGACTAAGAAAAGGAAAGTTGTTTTTAAGCTATTAAAATGTGAGGTTTGACTCATCATGTTAATTTAAACATTCCCTAGTGGGTCATTCCACTGCAAATGCATTAATGTGAAATAGTCTATATGATGTGAAAAATATGCATAAAGTTACACTGGGAAAAATCAGCAGTACATATTGGTGTTTCCACTTCAGTACTGGGTGCATCATACTACACTGGGAGTGTTAATTCCAACTTACTCTGACAGCAGTATCCTTTTACCCTTGTAACTATCATAAAATAACATTTCTAAAAGCAATTTAGTCTTTAACTTAAATCCCAAATATGGCTCTTATTTATTCACCATAAACCATTAAAAAGCAAACTGTTGTTTTCCAGTCTGACTCATTGCCCCAGCCTGTTCCGGAGCACCAATCAAAACAGTAGGCGACACAATAATTAGTCCTCTGGCCTGAGGCTGGGATGAAGCCTGTTTCTAACTGGCAGCCATTAAGCATCTTACATTCATCTGAATACAGCTCCAAACAATAAAAGCGGAATTATACATCAGCTGTGCCTGTATCTCACTGTGCTTATTATTTCCCTTTAATAGTGAAAAATCTGTGATGTCTTGTGTCTTTGTCTCGTTAAGTAGTTAATTAAAGGACACAAGTGTGACTGAGAAATAATTTAATTAACTGGGGTAGATGGCATCTTGCCAGCACGGGCTCTGGGACGGCCAATCGGCCTTAATTTTACTAGTCTGCTCAGTAGTCAATAAGATTTGAATTTGCAGTCTGATAACCAGCAGCCTGCCCAGACCTCCACGGGCACTCGAGTCGCCCATATGACTAAGACATGCACCCTTTTCTGCCTTGCCGCTTCTGCGCCCTCCCGGATCCCGACCACAAACGAGTCCGACGTCTCGCCGGTTTGGCAGCTTTTCCCAGCATGGGACACTCTTGGACCTGCTCACAGGAAAGTCCCTCAGAACCTCTAAATTTGACTCTGGTGATGTTGGACAAACCGTGGGCTGGTCCCTGCCTCACAGAAATGCACGTTTATCCTATTTCTACATTTTTTTTATCAACACCAACCATCCTTTGCAAGCTATGGAACAATGGGAATTTATACTCAACTTTATAATATATATATACACACACACACACACACACGCGCGCGACATATAAAATTAACATATGAAGTCTGAAAGTCCTCTGTCAGATCTACAGACATTGTTTGCTATACAAATTAAATCAGAACTTGCTGACTGTGTAAAACTGAAATAATCATTTCATTCACCCAAAAGCAAATGTAAAAAAAGCCCAGTGTGTGGCTAGCCTGGAAAGGGAGGGGGGAGGAGGATCAGGATGGTGGAAATGGATGCACCCCTCCCTTTAAAATGCACATACATTTCCATACATTTCCGGGCCTAAAACGTGCTTAGACCCATTTTTGCACCCACACAAAACAACACCACAGTGAAGATAAATGTATCCACCCGATTCTCTCCCCCCCCCCGCTATATTTATCTTAATGAGATAGGGGTCCGGTGACAGTCGCTATTTCAAGGGAGAATTTCACCTGCATAATTTTTAATTCTGTATTTCATTAACATAAGCCCTGGATGGACCAAAATGAACAGACGCCCCCCAATCCAAGGATCAGTTTTGCCGTATCTGCTGCCTCCAGCCTGCCTCGTCATGGATGTTCCACTGCGTGTTTACTGTCCGGCTATTTTATTATTGCACTGCATTATTTATTGCTTTCATTTTAAAAGAAGGAACAGGCGTGATTATTATTCAAATTACATGCGCAATGCAATGTGGTTATATCGCTTTTTTACAAATGTAAAAAAACATGACTAATACTTAGCGTTACACTAAATTACTATGACTTTTAAAAAGCAACATTTACAATGTAACAATTTTTAATTATTTTACCATTACTGTCATTTTATTTGATATATTTTTTCGTCTTTATAAAGCAACCGTAGGCTTAAGACACTATACAAATGTAATTTATTATTATTATTTTATATGTAGTATTAAAATTAAGATGTTTATGCAAGGAAAACAATTTTTAAACACTGATGCTTAAAACAATAAACATACACATAGACCATTTTTATCATTATTTTACGTTATGCAGATTGTCCCTTAATCTGTAAAGTGCAGAAAAATTCTGAATTTCATAGCATAAATGAACCATCCCAAAACATGTGCCTGCAATTTTGAACGCTTGTGACTCAATTTTTAAAAAATTCTTTAAACTGGCAAAAAACCTTATAGAGCCTTGTGCTGTTTGCAAGAGCTGTCTTCTACAGAGCTTCAGATGTTATTTATTTTCATGATTATAATGTAATTATTTCTTTATTATTTATTTTTTTTATCCTGAGTAATATTTTAGCATTTGGAAGTCATGCCTTGGCAAAGTGGTGTGACGCCGAGAAAACAGCAGAGAGCAACAACGGCAAGATGCCACAAATATATCTGTCAGATAGTGAAGTGCATTGCGTTTGAGAGAAAACAGCGAGGTGTTTAGCTATTTAAATGTGTAGAAGGACTGGTCCGGCCTGCTGGCTGTCTCCCTAACAGAGCTGCCTAGTGGCCGTCAGCACTGAACAGTTCGGCCACGATGCAGTGACCACTGTCCTGAAGTAAACCATGACGTGTTGTATGACACAATCAAAATGTTTAAAATATAATAGCTAATTTTAATCAAACTGCACCAACTTTCAGTTATTCCTCAGATCGACTGCGCGATTCAAAGTTTTACATTTTTGACTGGCCAGCTTGATGTTTACTCAAGGATTTCCTGCTTGATGGTACAACAGCAGTTAACCTTCCAGGATTTTATCCTTAGCTGCATCTCTCTCTGCAGCACAACCACTTTTTTCGCTGTCACCATAGAAATGTTAGGTCTGGTGATCACCATCTTTGCAGTGCAGGTAACCTTTGTAACCAGCTGTGTTCAGAATCAGAATCCTTTTTATTAGCCAAGTATTTTCCGTACGAGGAATTTGCCTTTGTGGAGCTTTGATAAGATCATTCTGTAATAGACTTACACACAGAAAGGTCTGCTGTTTACTCTTCTGTGAACCAGAGAAGTAACAGAAAATTTATTCTGAATTAGCCAAGTTCTACTGGTTGATGAAATTCCAGACTGTTTCGTGTGGCCGTAATGTACACCTCCTTATCAGTGAATGCCATGTGTTTCCATAAAACATTTACCTGTCACAAGCTTAACTACATTCATGTAGAAAGACAGATGCTTTTCAGAGGCCATTCTGATACAGATCAAAGCTAATGTACTAATTTCAGAGGCTGAAAAACATTAAATAACAAAGGGTCATTAGTGGTACTAATGATCACTTTCAGATGGTCTGATAGAAAACAGGCACATATATTCTATACATACACACATAGTACACAGGGCATGTTTTCCTGTGATATATACTGTATGTAAAGGATGGAACCAGCCTATCAGCCCATTAGAATACTCAAAGGATCAATTCACTTATATTTAAATAACATATTAAGATAAAATGCAATGAACAAAAACTGTGAGGGTGTAAAATCCTCACTTTTTCAGCAAGCAATATTTTTTCACTGACATTTCCTGAAATATAAAGGTTAAAAAGATAAAAATAAAATTGTATAGCTGATGTAGGATTTAGTCAGGCCTGGTTATAATTCATAGTTTATACGACGTAACTGGCTAAAGGCTGCACTGTCAATTAAGCTTAGATAAGTTTTAAGGTATTACACTATAATTGGATAGCATTATAAAATAATGTAAAAGTTAGTGTAAAAGTCCATGTCAAAATATGGATTTGGATCATATTTTACAATTATATTCCAAAATTTAAATGTATATTTATGTATTTAAATGTATTCAGAGCAATACCATCACCATATTCTTTTAAAGGCTTTTCCTGAAAATATAAATCATTTGAAACTGCTTGCCTTGGCAAACTAGTGGTAAACGCAAATTAGGAGTGTGGGGGGCGTGATGTGTATGTGGCTTCCTTGATGAGGCGAAGTTTAGGCTCAAGCCTTTATGTCGTTAAAAGAGCCTACACCCCCCCCCGCCCCATCTCTCTTACGGAGACCTCGAACCGCTGTCTGCTCGAGGCTACTCACAAACCTCATACATCTGCAAGGGCTGTAAGTCACAGCCACTCATCGCCAATGACAGGCAGCACCAAAGCCAGAAACAGCAGTCTCCTGTTGCTGTGCTATTTGTGATGAGCTGGGAGGAGGAAGAAGACGAGGAGGAAGACGAGGAGAAGGAGTGGACGGGGGACGGGAAACCTTCTCATTTTCTGCAAGCTGGTCCCAGAATAGGCCCTAAATATTAGAGGCAGCAGGCCGGCTGTCCGCTAGTCTGCAATGCACACCGAGGCCTATTCTGTCAACCGCAAGGCTGTTTGTTAGCATGACTGCAGCTTCGTCTTTAGAAAAGACTTTTTACATACTTTGTTTACTTTAGACAAAACTGCTGGATGCTGGCAACATATGCTAGAATTTACAGCTACTTATGCTGAAACCTCTGTATATTTAGCTCCTGGTCTTTGACATGACGGAAATAAACAAGTTGGAGGCTAAGCGACGGTTCCCACATCCTGGAATAACTGTAATCCCCACGTAGCTCAACTGCCTGCATCCACTGACAGAAGACAGCCTTTGACCTTGGGGCATGGAGGTTTAAAGATGAACTGAGCTCCTTCTCCAAAGAGCCTCTACAGGACACACAGAATTCCTGGGACATGCTTGCTGAAAGAGAGAGAGAGAGAGAGAGAAGGAAGGAGAAAGGGAGAGACCCAATGACAGAAGAGAAGGAGGGCAAGCAGCAAACCTCAATCATAAGAAACACACAGATTGCTTAGCACCAGCATGTTAATGTTGTTATAAGTACGCTTAATGTCAGCAAGCCACAGAAAATACGCATTTAAGTTTATTACATGAAGAGAAATTAGACAAAAACTTTTCCTTCACGACTCATCTGGTCTAAATTTGATTATTTAATTAATTTCAGGGATAGAGACAAAACACATCTCATCTTTTTAAGTAGGTGTCCTCAGCCCTGCGATGGACCGGCATCCCGTCCAGGGTGTCCGCTGCCCTGCGATGGACCGGCATCCCGTCCAGGGTGTCCGCTGCCCTGCGATGGACCGGCACCCCGTCCAGGGTGTCCCCTGCCCTGCGATGGACCGGCATCCCGTCCAGGGTGTCCGCTGCCCTGCGATGGACCGGCATCTCGTCCCGGGTGTTTCCGGGTGTCCACTGCCCTGCGATGGACCGGCATCCCGTCCAGGGTGTCCGCTGCCCTGCGATAGACTGGCACACCATCCAGTGTGTCCGCTGCCCTGTGATGGACTGGCACACCATCCAGGGTGTCCGCTGCCCTGCTGTCATCTGAAGATACGGTTTGTTTCACTTCATAACTTTGTACAAAAGTGTGCACTAAATAAAGTAAATGCAAATATCTGTCTGTTTTTCCCCAACAATGGACCCAAAGACGACTGCATGATACGAGGAGGAAGTCCTTCCATCACTGCTACTATCAGTCTTCCTCCTCTGTAAATAAGTTGCTTCCATGTTACATCAATTCACATGCAGTATTTGTGCCCTGGTGTCACAGAAGTAGCGTCTTCTACAAAAACATAATCTTTCTCACGTTGAAGTGTAGGCATCAAAGCGGCATCCACAACAGAAAGTGCAGAAGATGACAACACAAAAAGATACAGACACCAGCATGTTGATATTTCAGCTGGAGGTGGGGCATTTTCTGGCAGCGGGATGGGAGGCCTGAGGAACGGCCGGGGGCATGACGGCGCAACAGGAGATCTGCTTTGTCCTGCAGCGCAAATGCAGGGGATGAAAATGCAATAACCCGGTATTTAAAGCGTGTTGCAGCGTTTGGGTATGTACAAAGAAAGCGGTTAGTGCTATCACATGCCGAGGATTAACATCTGCATTGATTTGTATAGCTCAGAGCAAAATGGATAATCGCATTTCATTTCACATTGGTGTTAATTGTTTTTTGCATTGTAAAGGCTGATGAGTGTAAGTGGAGAGAAGATGCAGAGAACAGTGTCACAACCTGGCCATGTTAAGCGAAATGCAGCGGCACGTCTGCTCCCTACACCGAGCATAAACATTCTTTTTCTTTATTAAGGTGACTTATTTCAGCCTGTGCGAAAGATCCATGTCTGCCCAAGTGGAAATTCCAGTAGAGATTTCCAGGGCAATTCTGGTGGAATTTAGTTTTTTCCAGAATTTCAAAATGTAAAAGGTCAGCTGAACTGCTATGTTGGTTTTGTCTAACAATACTATTAATGCATAAGTACCTAGACCAGTTGATCTGCTGTGAGTTACTGGTAAGTAATGTTAAGCAGCTTGTAACAGGGTTATACCGGCCAAGACCCACTAAGCATGTTTACTGGATAATTCTATGCAGCACCTAACAATTTACTAAAACTAGACGACTGCTAATTACAAGCACCCAAGGAACATGAAACGCCTGTCCCACCCACCTACACACACACCCACATACACCCATACACACACCCACCCATACCTATACACACACACCCACCTACACACACACCCACCCACCCATACACATACCCATCTATACACACACACACACAATGTCATATCAACACATGGTGAATGGTGATTTTTAATCCAGACAATAAATACATAATAAAGGTAATTGCTTTTATGAGAAGAGCCCTCTGCACTGTTTGGGACTATAACATTTGAAAAAGTTGAAGGAAAAAAGAGCATGAGGTCAACCAACACAAAGATGGATGGACTCATTCAGGCAAACAAAGAACACGGTGCTGGGATCAGTGGGAAGCCTGAAACGATGGACCGGAGGCAGCACATTCTGGGTGAATGTCAAATGTAAGGCTGCTGGGAGTCAACAGTGACGTTACAGTGACGTTACAGTGCCTAATAAAAAGATAACAATCATAATCAATCTCATTTCAGGGCCACGGAGAGCTTCAGTGTATGTATTTGTAAACAAAGGAATCCTCGCACTAAAACTTTTTGTTGACTACATTTGACCAAAACCTTACCTACACAGGCATGAGCTTTACTCCAGACTTAGGTGTTGAGCGATACTGGACACGGCTGGAGACCCTCACGACGAAACAGTCGGCTATGAGCATCATTGTGCTTCTTTTATTTCCGCTGTTCTGCACCCCCACCGCACCAAAATGAAAAGTTGGGAAATTGGCTCTCCCTCTGCTCTTAGCTTATTAGCTAAAAAAGAATTCTCTGCTGTTCCTCACCCAGGAAAATGTCGCGCAACAGTGCAACTGGACTCATTGCCTTCATTAGTGTTAACCAGTAGCATCTCTGCTTCGGAACATGTTCGCAGCTCCGCGACATCGCTGCGCTTTCTCAGGGAATGTAAATTTAGTAATTAATTCAAAGTATGTCTCTGTAGGCACTTCTGTGTCCATTAGACCAAGAATGCATGTTCTACTATCTCTAAAAATAGGGGGGGGGGCATGATGTCTTAATGAGCATATCCATTGACGAACATACCTCCTTCTGCTTTTCGCCTCAATTATTTGGGTTGTTTATAGCTGAAACAATCGCTCGTTCATTTTGCAAGGTAACTGAAATGGCATTTGTTTTGACAAACGGTCGCTGTTACTTTCACAGAAAACAAAAACAACGTTGTTTTGTTATCGTCGGTAAAAGCCCGCCCACAGACCGAGGCCCGAGAAACCCTGCCTCGTCCTAGTGCAATCAGCATTTATTTATGGCCGCAGTTTCTATTTAATCTCATTTGTGCATGGCGTTGCATTCCTGCTCCGTTTACCGAGATGTATGAATGACTCCTTCTACTGTCTTAATTACTCCATAAAACTGTTTCACTGGCATATTACCCATGAGTGCATTCCAGTGAGACTGCAGCACCGTCTTAATTGCCAACTGACAGACACAATTAAACAAATGGGCCAAACAAGAAAAAGAAAAGAAAATTTTATTTTTATAAGAATAACTATATACTTCCTACCAGAAACAAAGCATAGAGACAAGACACTTCTCTTAATACGTCACTGATATTAATAAGTAGAGCCCATTAATGAAATACTCCAGTAAATCAGAATGTTGTTTTCTGTTCAAAACATTTCTAAATAATAATGTGTATATATGATCAAATGAAAGGATGTGTTCTACGGAGCACAAAGAACCACTTTACAAACCATTGTTTAAGAGTCTAGAGCACTTTTCAATACAGCCTATTAGAAAATTATCTTAAGCCCATCCGATGTTTACATGCGATTATTTTGTGCAGACAAAACCCTAATGATTACGAAAAGGAATTATGGGTCCTGGTGAAATAAAACAAGACACCCATTACACACTCTCAAAGAGACATCTTAAGAGAGGAAAGCAAATTATACAGGAGATGCAGCCTCTCATCTGAAAATGGCGAACAGCTAAGTCCCTTTAATGGTTATCATGGTGCAGAGCAGAGCACGTGCCTCTGCTGAAGACTCATACTGCTGTACCGAAGAGGCCTGTAATCTTATCCATGTGAGAAAAGACGAAACAGCATGTTTACAGTGCATTTTAGAGGTTATACCCCAAAATGACCCTGTTTTCATGATTCCCAGGACATTTTTGATCATGTTTTGGAAATATGAAACTTCATATAAAAGACCTCAACAAAAAAAGGGTGACTGCTTTCAGAAATATGTCCTGGTTAACATATGTAACATACAGTATATGCACAACATATTTTACAATATTCAGCTGTGAGGTGTTCTTTACAACATTTAGAGCTGTTTAATATTTTTTGCATAAATCAAGATCGTTGTTTTTTCTTGCTCAGTAAACTGCAAACAGGACATGCGTAGTCATCATTCATAATTTAATTCGATTAAATCTTGGAACAACATTTGATGATTTTAAAAACAGCAATCTGGTTTTATTTTCTGTCCGGCCCTCTTCAGCATGACAAATGGGTGGAAATTACATGTGTGTTGGGCAGGAATCATTGTCTGAAGTTCTGAATGTCTGCCAATATAACTGCTGGCTAGGACATACATATGCACACGCGCGCACACACACACACGCACGCACACACACACTCATAGACGTGCTGGGACAGGGCCTGGATCCTGGATGTCAAACAGGCCAATTTCTGATCCTGACATGCCAAATTCTGCAATGGCCTGGCTGGCCTGCGGAGTCTTTTTTCCGAAAGTAAAGCAGGGGAATTCCTGTTTCTTCCCGTCAGAGACAGAGGCTTCATTCCCCTGGCAGCTTTCAGCGATGCAACGTCACGACCTCCTTCAGTGCATGGAAGATCTCTGGAGTGGGCCAAGCCATCGTACACGGGGGGGGGGGGGGGTTGAAGTGACCAAAAAATAAAATGCTTGTTACTCTGACCTCCCGACCCACCGATCATGATTTACATGCAAATTATGCACCACAGTCCAGGGTGTGAAATGAGAGTTTCTCTGACAATAATGACACTGCAGCCAAGGTCAATAAAACACACACACACATACACTTTGTATATGGTACCTAATGAAAATGTCGTTTCTGCTTTTTAAGTTTAAAAAATGTTCTGTACCTTGTGATCATTATTTATATATTATTTTAAAGAATAACTCCCTTATTGCGGCCAATGTGCACATGTAATGATATATCTACATGGCTTTCTAGGATTGCCTAGGAGGATATTATATTATGGAAACAGGAGCAGTCTGTTAGCCCGGGAGGATGACAGGCCAGTGACAGGTATTGTTAACACCGGGGCGAAAAAGCCTGTACATACAGCTACTTCCTTCCATCTGCCCCTTCAAATCATAGGCTCCCCGGCCTGAAACTCCATTTCTCTTTCACTGTTTTTAAACCGCATCCTATTTAAAGCAGATATGTGAATAAAAGGATAGCCTATCGCTCTTACTTCATGTGGAGATTACTGCTGGCGAGCCTTTTGTCGCTACAAAGCCAGGTTTGAATTGAACTGCATTTCCGCGAACCTCGTCTCGTCCCCTTCGCTACCGGGCAGAAAATTAAATCCATTTCATCCAATTAGGATCTGAATAGTAAACAGAAAAATTGGCCTCCGTCATTCGTGTGGACACTCGAGGGCCCTTTACATGCACTGGTTAATGTTGGGACGCAATGTCGAAAATGCGGGATGCCTTTTAGAAGGCACTGGCCTTATTTGTAGCAAACAGGTGCAAGGAGAGGATTAAAAAGTGGTATTTATGGGAAGATTTATGAAGGGTTAGGGGCCCATCGAGGGGAAATGGTCATGAAGCTGAGAGAGACGCCCTCGCCTTCCCAGAGTGCTCTGCTCCAGAAACAGTATGAAACTTCCCATGGTGCCTCTGGAGCCGTGAGGTGTGCTATATAGAGTGGAAGTGAAAGCGAGTGAAATCGGCCTTTCGTTTGCACACGTGAACCGGCAGGGGGGGGGGGGGGGGGCACCAGGGAGCAGTAGATGGGCGGGGGGGGGGGGGGGGGGGGG
>JAODJX010000124.1:120787-137776 GCA_026776945.1 Isichthys henryi | reverse complement strand
ACAAAACAACAACAAAAACATTACTGAACTCCACCATAATATCCCTGATGTATATTGGATCCGAGCAAATAAATAAACTAAGGCAAAGGGAAAAGACCCATTGAAATGTATTTCATATTTCATACCCATAAAAGAATTCTTCCTTATTCCAGTAACAAATAAACAACACATATTATGCATTGTATTTTGCTTATTTACTTAGTAACTTTTCCCAAAAGATGTAGCCTTTCTTGTTCAAACATATTAAACAGAAAATATGTTATGAAATTCATATTTCTATTCTCTCGCCCAATATAAAAAGAACGTGAATATAAAACTGATAATGAGCTCTACATATGCAGGGTTCTACACGTTCAGTGTTCTGATGTAACTTTTTGTTTATATGTGGTCACACATTTGTATATATCAAAGCATCAGGGCCTGATGGCACACAAAAGCTAGTTCTGCACTCAGATCATTGAAGGGCTCATAATTAAGACCATTCATTACAGCCTGGCCTTCTGTGATATGACCAAGTGCATCTTTTATGACCACTGACACTGCAGTCCCGGGGCAGGAACAGCATTGATGTCAGAGTCAAAACGCCAGAATATAGCTCCTTTAGACATCTTTAATAATTAACAAAGGGCTTTCAGGTCCTTGTACAACATACCAAACAACATTCTTTCCCGGTCTTTTCCAGCATCATTTAATGTGGACCTCAGTCCTGGCATGAAGTTGTGAAACATCCTCCTCTGGTGTCGACCATGCTGTGGAAATTGTGTTTTTATAAACGGCTACAGGCAGAGCAAGCAGTGAGCTGTTAGCAGACCGGGAAGCTGTTCAGATGACGATGGACAGACGGGGAAGCTTGTGCGCCGTGCTTTAACCTCTAGGCATTTAGTGTAGGGAATTTATGTCATAGATGTAATGAAATTAGTAAACAATGAATTGATCACTTGAGGCCATGCTGTAGAGCAGAGATCTCCCCACCACATGGTGTCTGCCAGGGAAACACCAAAACCCCAGGCCAGGCAGTGCAGAAAGCATATGCAAATCCAAGCCATTAATCACGGGAATCCCGGGCTCTCTCCCTCAGAGATGCAGTCTGATTAAAGCGCCCCTCTCGCAACGACCCTCGGCTTCAGCTTCCCGATGCGCCCCCGTCGCCGGAGCCCATTTTGCGGGCACTGGTTTTTATCAGCGGGACCGCAAGGCCCCCCTGCCCCCCCTCCAGCATGGTGAACAACTGCGGGGTTTATGTTGCATACATATGACCTTGGGTAACGGAGACTTTGAGGAGGCAGGCCAGCGGTGCGGCCAGAGCCGGGATCTGCAGTGGGTGAGAGTCATGAGCCGCCATCCGAGACAATCATTTAATGTATCACTCACAGTGCTAGATTGCCACTGTCCCACACTCCATTGTCTCCAGCCTCGCTGTACCGTGAATGATAAACTAGCAAATATTCTTCACTGCCGTGTCCTGATCTCATCCTTCATCCCCTCCTCCCTGCTTTCTCACACTAGAAATAAAAAAAAAAATAAAGTAGTGCATTCTAACACACGCGCGCGCACACACATAACAAAGTGCGTAATGACACATGGGATATCGTATATGCATTTTGGTACGCGGCACTGGCTCCAGGGGAAGAATTTCACATCAGAAGGGAGGCGGAGCTCATGCTGGCTTTCCGATAATAAGCATGACCATTTGGTATGTGCTGCGGCTCCGTAAAACAGGCTGCCTACATCCTTTCAGGTACATTTAACATCTGACCATTATTAGATAGGAAATATCCCATTTACTAATGTGAAGCCTAGTCGGCTTCCGAAAGACGAAGGATAATAGTCTGAAAAAGAGTGTGAATGTGAGAGGTACGGATTCCACATAAATGTGGCTCCTGAAGGGAACGACAGCCATGTTGAGAGGAGGACTCGTTAAAACCAGATCATCGGCCTCCATTAGAGTGAGAAGCTCCGAGCAGTTCTGGAGGTTCTCATCACGAATGGTGAGGAAGGCTCCAGAGTGCTGCTCTTAAGGGACGTGTCACTCCTCAAGGTGAGAGTGTTCTGCAGAGAAACACAATTACTCACCACAATGAATATACATGCAGAACCCCAGCTAGCTGGAGCTGACCCAAACCATACGTCTTCACAATACTGTGGGGGGCAGGGGGTTCTGTCTTTATCGGGGAAGGAAAATGCTGACAGAGATGGGTTGGTTTTGGCATGTTTGACCTTCATTTAAAACTCCAGTACGGCAGGTATATCATATATGGCTCTAAATATCTTTAGGGTCCAGTGCAATAGATGAATTGAAAAAAAAAACATTATGTCACATCAGGTCCTGGAGAAAGCTGTATGGAAGGAAGATGAACTCTGAAAAATCAAAGGGCAGATTTATGGGTGAAATTTACTTCCTGATGGGTCATCTATTACTGAAGAAAGAACAATCACAGAGAGTCATTTCATAACGTGGGTGACCATAACCTCATTTAAGACTTTTTAATTCAACATATCGGTTCCATGAAATAAGATCATTTGGAAATATCTATATATTTTAAATTTTACATAAGGTGCGATGTGACAATTGAATCTAAAGCATATATGGTACCTTCAGTAAGTAGCGTCACCACTACACAGAAGAATGCAAGTGTGGGTCAGAAAATCTCAGTACAATTAAGAAACACGTTGTTTTTATGAGACCAATCAATCTGTTTGTGTTAGGCAGGTTCCATATTTAGTATTTATCTTTTGAGCACATTAATCACATGTAATCAAGTTTTAATTACACAAGTGAATGATGAAATTTGCAAACAGATTGCACGTCTGAAATTCATTAGCTGATCGGGAGCGAGATCAAGCTACATGGAGAAATATGTTTGAGTGAGTGAGAAAATCCATCATGGCTATCGCGGTCATATTTGGAAAAGGCGACCTGTCGGCCAGGTGTCCGATTAATACGGGTTCCCCATAATAGCCGCACATAGGGGATTAGAGATTTAAATTACGCACGTGTGGGTAGCTTTACTGAATTGGCAAATGTGGTAGAGCTTCGATAAAAAGGAGGTGGGGCTAACCCAGAGTGAGATTTATAATGTGACATGAGAAATCGCCTAAATTAATTTTCCCATATTCAGCTGACGCGCCACCGCCTCCCCCATGTCCCCATCCCCACCCCCCCATTGGGCGTTACGTGTCTTATCTAGCTACTGCTGACAAAGGTTTCACAACTGAATGAAAAATGCGATCCGGCGCCAGAGAGAACCCGGGAAAGATCCGCGTAGCTCACCGGCTCCGCCGTACTCCTGTCCACGAAGGAGCTTAATAATCGATTGCTTAGCAGCAGGCGACGAGCAGCCTTCCTCCCAGCCGTCACTGAATATTCCTTCTGATTAGCCTGCAGTTGGCCTGAGGAGACTGACATTCCCCCTGCACTGACATTTACAGTTTTGTTAAGGTTTTCCTGGTTGTATTGTGTGCCTCTCCAGAACCCTGCCACCTCTTATTGTGTGAGGTGTTTTTCAATGGGTGCCATGTGGTGCCAGGCGATGTGACTGGCTTGACTTTCATTTGTGGAGGGGTCCTGACAGAGCCAGAGCCACTACAATTAGCTGACCTGTCAGTGTTCTCATTGTCCTGCCCTCTCCAGCCACAAGAGTCACCCTTTCAATAGTGTTTCAATAGCGATTTGAGCTTTTCTCTGTAAGGCGACCCTAGGCTCACTGCTTGTTCACTGTGCCTCGGCACGATATTCTTTGTTTTTATACAGCAGAATGCTTGGATGTGGAGGATTCTTCAGAGCAGACAAGCATTGCAAAGACAACCTTCATCCTGCCAACCAGTCATGGGATCAGTGTGTTTTGCATGAATGTTGCCCTTTTGGTAGCCCATCATTGAAACTATTGCATTCGTAACTAAAGGAAATATATGCATTTTATAAAATAAAAACGTGCTACCTTCTCCAGCAAGATCGGTGTCAGTAACTGCACTATCCTTACAGGATACCATGTAGTGAATGCAGCTATTTGTAAAAATGCTATTTTGTGACTTGTAGCTGACCTTTGCATAAAAACGTTCCCCTGGGTTACGATGTTACGGTATTTCGACTTTACGATGCCTATGATTATTGAATAACATGAGATATTCAACCTTTAATTATAAAACAGGCTTTGTGTTAATGATTTTGCCCAACTGTAGGCTAATGCAAGTGTGCTAAGTATGTTTAAGGTAGACTAGGCTAGGCTATGTGTAACATCGCGGCGTGGCGTAGTCAGGAAGAGGTCATCATCCACTAGCGGTTTCAAGACAATGGGGGTTTATTGGGGAAAACGGAACACACTGGGGTTAACTATAAAACAAAAGGACCACGAAGGGTCAGAACGATACAGGAGGGAAAAACACAGATTAACAATTAAAGAAACCATAACTTAACACAACTGGGAAGCAGGACTATGGAAACCAAGCAGAACACCATTAGCACTGGCCTCTAATACACAGACATACAGCTACATTTACAATGGGAGACTGAGGAGCAGGACAAAGGCAGGCACTTAAATACACAAATAATGAGCACTAACAAAAGGCAGGTGTAAATCATCAAGACAATTAACCATCAAGCACAGTACATGGAAACAGGCCGCAAGTGGAGAAACTTAACTAACAATTAACATGCAGAGAAACTGAGGAATTAAATTAAATGCTGGGAAATAAATACTAAGAATAATGACACACAATAGAGGGCTAACACTAGGATGCAGAAAGGAATCAAAATGGACAAAGAGGATAAACTAAAACAAGGAAACAAAAGTAAAACCTTAGAAAAACAGAAGACGCAGGCCTCGAACTCATACATGTAGGGTTTCAGCCATGGTGCCACACGCTCAACACACTGAGCTTTGTGGTGGCAATCCAAGAAACAAAGAAAACGCACTAGGGCAGGGGTCTCCAACTCTGGTCCTGGAGAGCTACTATCCAGTAGGTTTTCTATCCTACCCCAGCTTCTGATGAGCCACACCTGTTCCTGGTATTTACCTGAGAGCAGGTGTAGCTCATCAGAAGCCGGGTAGGATGGAAAACCTACTGGACCTCTGCACTAGGGGCTAGTAAGAAGACAGAGGGAATAGGAGGGCCAGCAACACCTGCTGGCCAAACGGGGACTGAACATAGTACAGGGATGGACGGGCACCGACCCTGACACTATGTTTCTTAGGTTTGACGTACTGTACTGTTACTGTATTTTTACCTTACAATATTTTCGCTTTACAATTTATCGTAAAGGATTATCGGAATGTAACCCTATCGTAACCATGTGAGCACAGTAAGCACAAGAGTCACCACTATCTTGACCGATACAGTTAACGGGAAAAGCCTCACATCAGAATCAGCTCTCTCAGCAAATTCTGTTTACACGTACAAAGAGTTTGTCTCCAAAAGGAGTTTTTAGTCACTGTCAATGTACTTAAACAGAACAGACATACAATAAACACAAGATTACAAAAAGCAATGAAGTGCAGGATGTACAATAGAGACTTAAGCCAAAGGGCAACAGTGCAAAGATGCAGGTTACCATATATACATGAAGTACAATGGATGTTGGTGACAACAGGATTATTGCACATTGTCTCTGACACTGTCTGACTGCTATAAGTATTCATCAGAGCGACGGCCTGTGGAAAGAAACTGTTCAGATACTTCGTCCAGATGCCACTAGTCATATAACATGTAAGACGTTTGACTCAAAATTCCTAATTTCACATCCTCATTCAGACAGCTAGCAACAGTAATTGTGAATGATAATGAACTTGCAGAGGTACTAGTTCAGAACAAAAAAACAGCGGCCCTTTTCCATGATGATAATTTGGATGCACAGTTCTTTGTCAAAAACATTACGCATATGAACTCTTTGCCATGGGTCAGCAAATGAGAGATTGGTGTATATTAGGAGGGACATTTCCATGTGATGGGAAAACGGGGAGGGAAAGGGGAGTTTATTAGCTTCCTCGGGGTATTTTGGGATGGGACAGCACAGCGGACATGCAAATAAGCCGTTTCAGCTCTAAGAAAAGGCAGAAGGGCCAGGACACTAAGAGCCAGCACATAACTCCAGTGTCTCTTGCTGGTCTTCCATAAAAAGGGCTGCTTTTTATCCTCAACAATTAATTGATTATGGATTGGAGGGTTCTGTCAACTGACCTCACCGCTCCTCTGGAACATCCCTGTTCCCCCCCCCACCCCCTCACCACACACAGGGCTAGCTACAGCATCTGGGCTACCCACAACATGAGGTAATCTTGTACAATCATTTGCATCATCTTTGACCTGCAGAGGCTGAAATCCATTCAGTGAACTCCAGCCCAAAGCCTCTTCATGTAAAATGTCCAAGTATTTCCATCTGCCTCATATATCTCACATCACATGTTATGCATAGAGGTCTGCAATATAAAAACTAAACTCACATCATTATTATACAACCGTAACATATAATGTAATTACCAAACCGTGCAAGCATGCCTTTATTGCACAGGCATAAAGGGTGCAATTCCCAAATGCGACACAGCACTGTGGCAGTCGAAGGAGTTCAACGTAGTTCGAAGGAGTTCAATGCAGTTCGAAGGAGTTCAATGCAGTTCGTTGGACCTCAACGCTGCTTCAGAAACACGGTACTCTGGGGAAACCGACCCGTGGTCAACAGCGGTCAGGATGTTGTTTTGCAACATTAAATCAAATTATTCTTTCATCTTTGCACACCAGAAAAAATACAGAATGCCTAAATGCATCAAGGCAGTTCATTTTCCAGGCTCTGGTGCGTGCAAAATTAAATTGCATGATTGTGCACACTAAACGCACACACACACTCAAAGAGACGGGTATCCCAGTTAGTGCTGAGTCTTCACTAGTCGTCGACCCTGATTCTGAAAAGGCCGCTCTGCACCGCCACCTTCCCACTGCAGCATCCAGAGAGGCTCAGACGCCACTTTGAAACACGACAAAACAATGATGACAGGCTTACATCCCATAATTGCCCCGCATTTTAGACTGCAGACCGTTTGAAGTGGCTATTAGTGAAAATCAAAGCTTCGGTGTGCCCTCTTCCGTCTGCCCTTCTACGATATTCATAAACGATTTGAGGCTTTTGTCTTTTGCCTGAAAAAATAAATCAACAAGCCATTTATTTGGAGTGATTTCGTCTCTTGTCAGGTACATTTTCATCAGCATCATCTATCATTAATGGGAGGCCAGTCCTTTTATTTCTGTGCCATTTGTCAGTCTTTTCAAATATCTCTGTTTCATTATTGAAGATGCCGGGGCGCTAACGTAAATAAGTTGCAGTCCAGGCGATCCGATTCTTTTTCAAATTCTCTTGGATGTGTTTGAAATAACCGCGAGCGGCTCTTAATTTCAGCTGCCGTTTCATCCTCCTCCGTAGGTGTCTGTTTTATGGCTAAAGGTCAGGCTCATTTGTGTGGCGCAACAAAGGCAACCCTTAAGGTTAGCAGCGGTTTCGAAGGGCTGTGGTCTCCAAACGGCCGCGGACAAGAGGGCAGGCCCGTCACAGAGAGATGGCCACAACAGCTGGGGGAGCAAAGCCGACCTTTCCACTGACGAACTCGCTACAAACGACAACCAGTCACGACTTACCGCTTGCTCCGTCAAACCGTCAGAGCTGCTGTGTTGCCATTCACATCGATTACACTCTCTTTATGAATATAAAGATATATTGCATATCAATATTCAGATTGAAAACTGGAGTCTTTAAATCTACGTACAAGATTTCACAGAGCTATTTAATTAAATGTACCTCATAAATTTTTAGAAATACATTATGCTTTAAAGGAAGATGTTTACCTCATGATTCTTTCTATTGCACAAATATGTGGTATCTTTATGAAGCAAGTTAAGAATTGTGTGGCAAACTAAACAAGATGGCTTTTTTGTTATTTTTTCTCCATTCAGACACTTTCTGGGAAGATTGCACATAGAAAATGAACTCTCAACTCTCCTCAAATCATGCCACGTATGCCACAAACTCGTGGCTAAGCAAACCCTTATTCACTAACTCAGTTAATGACTTCTTACAGACAGGCCATTCAAAAAACATAATAGAACTTCTGACAGTACTTCTCTTCATAAGCGCGTCTCACTGTTAAAATATGCAGGGCTGCACTTCAAAAACATGCTGGCCAAGCATAAACCTGCAAAGGATTTTTGAGTAATTTCCTTTTGAAACAAACCAGCATTGTGTTCAGCTCTGCTATATAATTCCATGATTTATTTATTCATATTAACAAGGGTTTGCTTCTTTTTTAAGGAAGGGTGCATTTACTTACATTTAGATAATGTATATTTTGTTCTAGAAATTCATTAGCATAATGCATTCTTTTTTAATCCATACACCATCCATCCATCATCTTCCAATTCAACTTCCAAATAGACACACAAACACATAGATACTTTATTTACCGCAAGCTGGAAATCCTGTTAAGATGAGTAGAAGACTGATTCTCCACAGACGGAGCTGTGGGTGAAATATTGCTTATGCTGGGGGCCTGAAGTCTATCTATCCACAGGACATGAGGCAGGGGGCCCCCTGGACGGGATGCCATTGTTAACACATATGTATATGGCTAATATTGCACCAACCATTTTCACCAAATAATTATTTGAATATTTTAATAAATTTGGTACTTTCACTGTTTTATATGAACCCTTGAAAATGCTTCTTTGCACCTTACATCTTACTGACTACAACAACCGGGAGTTTTTCATCCAGTCAAATATGACAGAGATATAAAAGATACCATGCATTCTGATTACCATTGTCTGCTAATCCTATTTTGCAGAAAAGCTTCATGGAAAGATGATTTACTGACCGTAGGCTTATGCACCTGTAGTGAGTGTATTTTGGTTGGACATTGTGTAAAGTCATTTGTGGCTCTGTTAGATGTTTTAAAAGGGAAAGTCTGGCCATATGTCAAGCAGGACATCTGGAGGAGACTTTCTCTTCAACATCAGAGGGGAACGGGAAATGTGTGCCTAGCTAAAGCCATTTCATCAGAAAACAGCGGCGGAATTATTACGTCTCACTTGTCACATTAAAAGCAATGTCAATAAACAGAGGAAACCGATTGCTTTGAAAGCAAAGACTTCTGATGGGAAACCAAGTTTTATGTGAGTAAATGTTATTTCATTCAACATTTTCCACATTCAAAGCAATGCATTATTTGTAGATTGTTTTTTACCTTGCAGTGGATGTCAGTTTTTTTCTGAAATCAGGGTTAAGCAGTTGCTGATAAACTCCTATCATATTTCAAAGTTGCAGAACAAACAGATTTGAAAAACGTCAAGTTCAATTTTCCATACCGCAAAAGAAAAGAGTTAGTTAATTACTTTTACCAATTATCCCAAATGACCTTTTCCAAATTAAGTGAGGCCTAGTCCTGGCCTGCATATTATTATCAGTCTTTTCAAAGAATCATGTCTGTACTTGTAATGCTAAATTTGTCTGTTGGCTAAAATCCATTCCTTTCTTGTCATAAAACACTGCATTTGATCGAGTACAAGTTAACACACTACAGCAAACACTAATTATATTACACTCAAGGAATTTTTGGGAGGCACAAACATTGACGTTGGTTTTGCTGTAGGGCCTTCTGTTGTTTTCTGTTAAATGTCTCCCCCTGCTTGTTTGACATAGGGTGTTTTACTTAGTTCTGAAACTATTATGATTGTATTAAATCCATTTGCCAGTGCGTTACAAAAGTATGATTTTAAAATTGCACTGCCAAGAAAGTGACTCAATTTTATGCGTTGAATCATACATTCTTCCATTTTCCATAACCGCTTACCCAGTACAGTGTCAGCCTGAGGCCTACCCCAGGAAAGACAGGATGCAAGGCAGGGGGACCGAGGATGGGACGCCAGTCCATTGCAGGGCACACACACACACACACACACACACATTAGGTATCCATATACCGTTGTAAGAACTGTATGGGTATACCCCTAATCCTAAATACGAAAACCCTAACACCCACCCAGTTCTAACCTTAACCAAAGTAACCAAATAACAAAATGCTTCAAGTTATTTTAGTATTTTGATTACATTCACAGACTGAGATTTATATTTTAGGGACCTGAAAAATGTCCCTACAAACTGAAAAGTATTTGTTCCTCACAATTTGGTAAAAACAAAACCACCCACCCACAGACAAACACAAGGATTACATATCCATATCTCTGTGGGGACTCTCCATTCATTTCTATGGACATAACCTTAATTCTAACTGTGATAACCCTAACCCTAAGTTTTTAGTTAGTAAAAATGTCCCCACAAAGACAAAACCACAGGTTTTTAATCACGTTAAGGGGACATTTGGTCCGATGACCACAAACGCACACACACACACACACACACAATTTAGAGATACCAACTCACTTAAACAACACGAGAGTACGTATAGGATGCAGAGAAATAAAATCCACGACCCAGGAGGCTTGTTGCTAATCACCATGCTATCCTGTATTAGCTGATGAAGTAAATCAATTAACGAGACAGACTTATAGAAGTTTACATTTTCTTAGATAGATGTGTTTAGCCTATATGACTACATATTTTGACTGCCCACCCATTATCCCATGTCTAAGAGACAAATATAAACAAGTAATCTTCTGGGTATGAGTATGTATCAAAGATATACAAGTAGTATTAATAGGTAAGTTAGCTTCCTCAAGCTTGACATCGCTAAGAAGATGAAGTCTAATAATGGATTTGACCTTGATTGCTTCCAACGCTCCTCTCGGTCTGCTGCAGGACCTCTCACGTATGCGTGATGGAAGTGTTTCTCTGAGTATTATTCATTGCCCCAACCCCCCAATTTTTTTCCAGGGACGTGTCGGCTTTCTTGGTACCCTGGGGGATATATAAACCCAGGCCCTGCTCTGTCATTCAGTGATCAAACAATTGTAGGCTCTTTCCTAGCAGGGCAGGTATCCGTAATGTGCAGTGCTGACAGTGAGCTGCTCCACGCTCGCTGGGAGGTAGTACGATGACGGTAATAAAACGTGTCCTACAGCTGCAGGTGGTGGCTGCCATTTTTTCTGCTGAACTATGGTCATACTTTCAAATTCTCTCTCAAAAAAGAACGGTGGAGCAGAAATGAAATGGGAATTAAAATGTTTGGACAGATGTATCATATGGCTCAATCTGCAACCTCTTAAAAATATAAACAGTGAATCTCCAAGTCAAAATGTGTCCTTCATTATTTGGTAGGTGTCACAGTGAGCAGGACAACTGAGGATGCTAAAAAGTGCCGAGGAAGGGAAAGCATTGCCATTTGAATCTCCAGCGTGGAATACTCCACATCAAGAGTATGTACAATGCTCCACTTGTTTTGCTGAGCATGCCCAAAGCTATGTATATTTCACAGAGTATTTGCAGTGCTCCATTTTCTTCTCAGAATGTGTGCAGTGCCGTTTTCTTCAGAGTATGTGCAGTAATCGTTTTGTCCTACAGTGAATGTCCAAAGCTCTGTTTGTTTGTCAGAGTATTTGTAGCGCTCCGTTTTAGGATTAAGATTGACTTTATTGATCCCAGGGGGAAATCCTCACCGTTTCTACTCAGTATGTGCAGTGCTGTTTGTTACACTGAGTATGCCCAGAGTTCTGTTGGTTTCACATAGTATGTTAGTGCTCTGTCTGTTTCACTGAGTATGCAGAGGTCTGTTTTTTTTCAGAGAGTACGTGACTGTTGTTTGTTTCCCTGAATGCGACAAGAGTTCTGCTTGTTCTATCAAGTATTCTCAGAGTTCTGTTAGTTTCATGGAGCATGTTAGTACTCTGTTTGCTTCTTAATCCCCTTCCTTTCTGGCAGAGGTATCGAGCAAATGACTACTTCAAGGTCAGGCTTCATTTTCCTGTGTGAAGTATAGATTAAATCACTGTACTCACTGTGACTGACCTAAAGGAAGCTCCTTTATTTTATCACTCAATGACCAATTACAGGACACGTTGCCCATCGACTAATCTATTAGTGTGTTCAAAGATCGTTTCTAAGTATTGTTGGTTAAGGCTCTGCTTCTAGTGCAGGAAAATATGAACGTAACCAAAATTCATGGAAAATGGACAATAATCCCCCCCATAAATCTAAAGATATATGTAAATTGCAATTCTATGTATTAATGATTTAACCCAATCGTTATTATAGTTCACACTTTAATAAATTTGAGTTGATATAAATAAAGGAACTAGGACTTCCTAATGTCTCTTCTTATATATGATAAAGTGGTTCATACAAACAAAATCCTTACACAAGACTGATATTCATAATCATAATTATTGTAATGGCCCTAGTGGGGGGAACTGTAATGCATATGTCATGCTTGAGAACATGAATACCAGCTGGAATAATGTGCATGAATATGACCAAGCAATTAATAGTAAAGCTACTATTTTTATTCATTTACTGCTTTTATACAAAATGCATTCTATACATAGCTGACAGTTGTATACTTAGATAGCTGGATATTGCCCCAAAGCAATTCTGCATTCTCTAGAGTACAACAACAGGGTTTAGTGGGACTTGAAGTCTAGTTTTGTAGCCACTCTACTTCCTGCTGTCCAACCTGACTGTGATGCCCTGCTCGTCCGATCCTCCCGTGTGCCACGCCCCCTGATTACCCATGTGTGATTCCCTGATTGTCTCCAGCTGTGTCTAGTTACTTTGATTAGTCCTGTGTATTTAAGTCCTGGTCTTACCTGTTCCCCTTGTCAGTCATTGATGTTAGTTTGGGTTGATGCTTGTCGGTGCCCCTGCCTGTGTTCTGTTCCGTGTTTCTTTCCCTATTAAATCCCCGTTTGCCCCGATTCCGCCTGCCTGCCTGCTTACTGCCCCCATCGCTCGCCCGTACGCCTTGCCCGCGTTCCTGAGCGTGACACTGACTAGGCTAAAATCCAAAATTCTGTAAGAGAACTACTGCTTTTTAAAGTCTGGCAGACTTTTAAAGAGGTCTCCTAAATACCCTTATGCAGCTACAAACCAGAACAGCTCTCTCAGCACTTGTAGCTTGCCACTTAAAAACAAGCAGTGACAAGATTGTAAAGTGTTTCCTGCTAAAAGTTTAGCATTGCAAATGAACTCACAGGACCAAGAACCTTTTACATGCGAAAGACTGCACCTGAGTTTATTACTGACAATCCACACTCGAATCCATCCCATCCCCAGTCCAAGCAATCATTCTTGGCACTTTTATCATGAGCTATCTTTACTCAGAACCTCACGAACACACGTGTCACCGTATCACCTTGTCACTTACCTGGTAATTCAGCATCCCGGGCAGTTGTTTAATTTCCAGCTCTGCTCCCAGCTTATCTACTACAGAGTGAAGTGATAGAAATCAGCCCACACTACAGTTTTCCCTGAGCAATAAATAACGCACATAGACATGCTCACGCAAACACGTACAAACTCAATAAAAAACTTGCCCACTGCACCAAGTGGGAAACATATTGACAGCACATTTATACATTTACCCAGGATATTGACATATTTTTCTATGTTAGTATATAAACAAACAATGTTTCTATACATGAGATCTATTATTTCCCCATTTGTAAACTGTGCACTGGGATTAAATTTTGCTGTTCTAAATCTCCTAAAATATTAGCCTAAACCTCTTTAAAGGTCTTTAAAGGCATATTTAATGTCCATTGTGGTGGTACGTTTCCATGTCAGCAAATGCTTTTAATTTTTTAAGTGACTGACTGATCCAATAAACATTCCTCAGTTCAGTGGCCAGAACAAAAAGGAGGCAAATAAAACGTATAAATAACTATAAAGTTACAAAGTTACAATGCTGAGTTTCGTACGGTGAATTCGAAGTTGCCGGGGAATCCCCATGACACGGTATTCCTATCATCCTATCAGGAAGCACTCTGAAAGTCAGCACTGCCTTAAGTACAAAAAGCTCTGTATGTATTGTCCCATCTTTCCCTGATGTAGTGTGATGCTGGCCAGAACTTTGCTGACATTTCACTTAAGTTTTACATATTCACTGTGCTCCAAAGAACAGCACTGCCCCAGTGGTTTCATCCCACCCAAAGCTCCCAAAAAGGTATCCCCCCCCCTTTAGAAAACCCTGCCCTAAAACTGGTCATAGTACTGATGTAAGGTCTTTATTTTGGAGGTGAAGTCACCCTGGAAGTGTGAATGACAATTATTTCCAAGAACACGATGCATCATCATCTGCACGGCTGTGGGGAACACGGGCAAAGACCGGGTGGTGGGTTAGATTAACTGCTTCGATTTCCCATCAATCAAATTACAGTTTATTGTGGGACAGGGTTACCCCAGGCTATACCAACTCAGAAACCATCAGTGGGGAGGCAGCGCCTTTTCCCATCCTACTGCGCCACAGTTGAGGTCATTAAAAAAAGGCTGTCCGATCACTGTCAGGTGTAATACTGCATGATTTAGCACGAGCTCTTGCTGACGCACCGCTTTGCCATCCCAGGCTGATCACGTGGGCTTACAGCAGCTATTTAAAAGGCACCGGAAACGAACCAACAGCTCCATCTCTAATGATTTCTCTGACTGTCGCCCTAAATTATTTGCACTTTTATCAAAATTAACCTTTTCTAAATAATGTCATGTGACATACAGCGCAATATATATCGCAAATCATGCTTTAGAGCAATCAGGGTGGTAGCAAGTGCGGTGGAAATAATTGCACAATATATGCTTTTAAAGAAACCTGCAGCAAGAAAGTATTGATTAATTTCTTCATTTTAGTCACAGCTGAAACATTTCTGTCTAACATTTACCTTAAATGCCCAATTCTGTCAGACTCCTGCAGTCAGTCAGGAACATGTTTAGTGAATTCCGCCAGTGCCTGTACAAAGTCAATTCAGAGTCTTGGCAAATCTTGCTTGCCTTCCGTTACAGCTTCCCACTTTCTGGCATCTCTCATATTGCCTGATAACTTCTGCCTAACTATACAACCAGGTTCCACCTTGCAATAACAAGGAAGTACCCCATTACCCAGTACTCTCAATGAAAAATGAAACAAAATAACTATTGCCTATGCTTATGACTAAATTATTTCAACAGTTCCATTTTCCCACAAAGAAGGCATAAACTCATTAATAATGTAGTATGATATATATTAATATTAATGAACAGGATACAAACATGTAATGTCTTTTTTTTTGAAAAATGAAAGCATAATCACAAAATTCAAGTCTGAATCTCAAAACAACAGAAATATTCAAATAGCAAATTGCAAATCAATCAGAGTCAGAGTATTACTGGATATCAGCCAGGATCTGATGCTTCATGAGTTGTGTGCTGCAGTGAGACGGGTGCATCACATGACAAGTCAACACGCCCCCTTTGTATTCCACAGGAAGTAGCACGTATTTCACAAGGTACTCTGTACAGATAGACTAACATCTAGCTCGCCTAATAGTTTTCCACATTGTTCCACCAAACTTCTTGTGACTGGCATCTGTTTCCAGGAAAAATATCCATTTTACAGGCAACTGACAAATTGCTGATTCCAGTCAAGGCACCATGTACTAAAAACAGAAACCAAAAAGCAGATGTAGGTGTTTATTATCTGTAGGCTATTACGCTTCTGTTATTTCCCAGAAGTGAGACGACAAGTCTTTCTCTAGTTCATAAGAAATGACTAAGAAAAAAGTGACATAAAGGGTGTTTCCTCCAATAGCAGTATTTCAAAACATCGAAATTGCAGGCCAAAATGAAAAGGTAAGGCTTTTAGCAAGGGAAAGGCAATTTTCTTTGAATTTTCGTGACGCTCTCATTCATTCAGGCAGAAAACATAGTTCTTTCTGATAATTACACATCGCTGGAATGTATGTAAGAGGACCTGAATTACATACAGCAACTATCGGCCATTAAAGTAGATCATCTCTCTTCTCGTTTCTGTCTCATAAGTACCAAGATGTTTGCTCTTCCCCGTATGGACATTGCAATCCGCAGAGCTTCGCTACTGTGACTGTGTGCACAAAGGTAAATTTTACTTCCGTTTCTGGTTATTCAATTAAAACCAGTTGATGGATGCAAACGCAGTTTGGTTTTCCAGGTAATGCAGAGATATATCCGCTCAGCCGAAAGCAGTTCAGGCGGAAACGCGAGAGCGAAAGTGAGGCACTTAATGTCTGAAATAACTGTTAATTCTCGATACCGCGGCTTTTTTCTTCCTCCTCCCAGCGAAACCACATTTGCATCTCCGCATATGAATGAGTTCCTTTGTACAAGCTCACATAATTAGATCCTGTCAGCGGTCCTTGGTGAAATTCTCGAATGTTTGCCGTTTTTGTTAAAAGGAGTCATTGTATTCCGACTGTTACCGTTAATTATTTTAGGGAAAACCAGGAGGAAGCTTATCCCACGGCTCAGTCTGCTGCCTGATTCGCCGCCGGGTCCCGCCGCGCTCTCTGTGAGCCGCCCTCTTTGTCTTCCCTTTGAAATTTGCTAAATCTTACAAGGAATCAATACTTAATTGATTATTCACTTTTCCGCAGCTCCAGACTGCCTTCCCCGCTGCGTACCGGCTTGCAGTCCCCCTCTCATTTCCAGCAGAGCAGGCAGCATGGAGGTGGTATGTTGAACTGGCACTCGAGAGAGCCACCTGGGCCGTGGCATGCAAGCTGGAGTTTCCTATGCGTCCGGGATCCATCAGGGAATGGCCGAAAGGACATGAGTCGATAAAGTGAGAGAGCCGTAAAAGAGGAAAGCCGATGGCATGAGGAGGGACAAAAATACCCACGCGCCGGCCAACCACAGGACCCGTCCCGTCTTGAGCTTGGCCTCCAAGGCGACGGTGAACAGGGAGCAGTGCCCGCAGTGCCAGCACGAGCCGGAGAGGGAGCGAGGCACACGCAGGCGGTAGACGTGTGGCGCCGAGCGCAGATGCCAGGCACGTGCCGCGTGCTACGAAATGTAGGACAGAACGGAGCGGCGAGCGGGAATGGGGCGGGGGCGGGGTG
>JAODJX010000124.1:76780-95250 GCA_026776945.1 Isichthys henryi | reverse complement strand
CCCCCCCCCCCCCCCCCCCCCCCCCCCCTCTCTCCTGCTTCACTGTCCCTGGGCTGTAATTCAATATGACGAATGAGCTGCCCAGATAATTCCAAACAGGGTCTTTAAGGAACAGGGATCGCGAGCTCTCATGTACTCAAGCTACTAACTGGTTTAATTACAAAATTAATATAAAGGGAAGTCCCCAGCCTTTCAAGGCCCCCCGCGCATCGAAAATGGGGGCAGTCGGATTATGTCCAGGATTCCCTCTGCCCTGCACATTCATATCTAATAAAGCCTCTCAGAAACCACAATAGACGTGTCTACAACTGGGACGAGTCTGGGATTCAGATGTCTGAAAATAATGGCTTTATCTTAACCACGGCAGCTGTATTCGGCTTTTTTGCCGGCCTGCACCTTGAAAGGAGGATTGAGGTGATTTCTGCTGTGGGGTCACTTTCATTTCCCTGCTGAAGCCGACCCAGGAATGAGCTGGTCACGGGGATGCCGTGCGGCACGTGGGACACCTTGCCTTCAGGAAGCAGCCCCAGAGGAAACGCCGACAGCTCACTGAAACTAATAAACACACGAGCAGAAATTCTGTGGTGTGGCAAGTTAAACACATTAAATAATAAACGCCTCATCTGATAGTTATGCAAGTTACCGGCCACTGCGATATGAGCAGTTTTGTTATTGACTGTGTAAATCATGTTTCGGCATACAGTGTGCTGTTGTCCGCTTATGTTGGTACACCCTACACCACGTACTTTGTGATCCTTTGTTAGAGACTTCAGGATCAAGTTCCTCTAATGGCTTCAGAACTAACATCCACATAATGGAAAAACAGTATGTGATCACTGAGGACGCTGTCCTGTGTTATCCAATCAGGAAGAAGGCGGGGCCGTTCCCTCTGAAGCTGGGATCACTTGAGTAAGTTCTGCCATTTCAGACCTGCCACTTCGCTGCTCTCCAATCGAGGCTTGCTGGAGTTCATTTACTCTGTTTCTCAGGGAACGGGCTGCAGAGCTGGAGAATATCTGTGATATTATTAAACCAGTGTTTCCCAAATCCAGTTCTTGGGGACCTGCAGACAGTCCACATTTTTGCTGCCTCCCACCTCCCTCCATGGAGGGAGCAAAAATGTGAACTGTCTGGTAGGACCCTTAGAGGAAGCAAAAACACGGACCGACGGGGAGTCCCCAAAAACTGGATTGGGAAGCACTAAATTAAATGATCTGGGGGTTGAAGCCAAAAGAGATTTTGTTACCACTCACCATTGGAAAGGATGAAAGCAGGCGGATCTCCGGCTGGCCTGCAGTCAGTGGTCTGGGGTCTCATTGTCTCCAACCCTGCCTGGAACAATGACTGCCTCAAAGCCAATTAGTAAAGCTTATTTACATTCTTTGGGGAGCACATCAGCTGCAGACACAATTAAATCCCATTCAGTCCTTCATCTTCTGGTATATAAAGGTCTTCTGGACCTATTGTTTGCATAATGAATTTTATTTTTCTGAAGTAATATTAAGACAAAGAAGAAGGACCCACACATATGTTCCACTGAACGATACACATAGGAGTTGCAATACAGATGTATGATTTGAAATATTTTACATTAATGACATCCTATAAAGTATATAACAAACGGCTAGAAAGATCTTTACCTTCTCATATTCGGCTTTTGCTGTATTTCCTGTGAACGCTGCGCCTGTGACATTTATTGTTATTATTTATAAACCATTGTCACGTGGATTGTTGGTGAACAGTTATTCGCCAAAATTGTATATAACGTAATTGCTGATGTATAAGTAGTCTAAAGTGTATCTTTTCTCAAATGCTTTTGTGAATCTTTTTTTTGCTGAACAACTTAATCTAAACCAGTAATTTGGAAATTCAACAAATAAATAAAACATGATCGTTTCTGCTAATTAGTTACTGGAAAGCTGCAGCTTGCAGTCTTTTGCAATTTATTAAACCAATAAAATGATACAACTTCCTAGCGGCTATTAAGGAAGCAACAAGATACCTTATAACCATAATCATGTGACCACCAAAGTATCTTCATTTGAAGATAATGATAATTACATATCGAGGAGAGTTTATTGCCACTGAAATTGGTGTCTTAATATAACAGTAAAGCTACTTTATCTAATTGCCCTTGGACCATGTATTGTATTAACACAAATAAATTATTACTATTGAATTACACCCTCAGCAGCACTAACTGCCAATACACAGACACATCAAGCCCCTTTCAGATATTAAAGAATAAAAGCAGAAGCCAGTACATCCTAAATATGCAACTGTTTTGTCGTATAAGTTTTGTTAATTTTTTCTGAATATCATGGGAGCAATTTTTAAATCAAATTGCTAACTGGAAAACGCAACTAGTTCTGTGACACATAAAATGCGTGTTTCTTTCAGCTGTTTGCGCCTATGAAAGGATGAATACAATTATTCCGGACCCTGTTCCGGAATCTATCCTTTGAATCTAATTTGATGATAAGAATTGGCTTAAATATGATGAAACAGCAACTGGGTGGGGAACCTTAGCCAGCAAATACAATGACTGTAAATTGTAAATTTACCAGCAGACAAAGTGGATATGTGATATATTTTCCATTGCTGTGGGGGGATAATCTCTCAGTCAGAGATTAAATGCAAAGAACTTTTTTTTTTGTTTATATACTTACAAGCACATATTACTGCTGCAGGCAGAAAAATTGATTATGAGGAAGACTATATACAGTATGTATAGATATATATGTTTGTCATATGCATAACGTAACTTGATTGTCCAGGCTACAGCTAAATTGTATTTATTTTACAATTAGGCTGCATGCTTACAGTAAAAAAAAAAAACATTATGCACATTTTAATTATAGAATAACTATTGAATAACAGTGGACATGAGCTAAATTAGTGAGGTACGTGTATAAATAATGTGTAATTTATGTCACAATTTGGACTGGGGGTACACAGAATACTGTGATTGGGGGTCCTTACGGAAAAAGCCACGTCCTTTCCAGCGACAAAGGGAGCTTTTAATGCTCATAACGCCTGGGGAAGGTCAGCAGTGTAGCTGGGGAGACGTGAAGAATAAAGAGCTAAGCAGATACTGCTTTCACATAATCAAGTTAGCCGGAAGCATGCACATAGAGAACGTTAAGTAAATACAAACACCTCATAAATAAGACGTAAAACAATTAGAACTGGTTCATCATGATTGTTTGCCCTGGAATCAGCACAAATTCCAGTACAGATTAGATTAAAATCTACTAAAGGCTTCATCTAAGCTAAAATCCACCTGGGCTCATTAATATGCAAACTGCTCCCTTGTAATTATTACAGTTACTCAGGAGGACGGCCTGGTTTTCTGGACCTCTTACAGATTGAGGTCAGGTTATACATTTTAAGGGCGCGACTCTGCCCCCGCTTTTGGTGTGGGAGTCCCAGGGGTGAATCAAAGGGAATACATTTGCTTGATTGTGAGCCTCACGTCAACCAGGCCAGTGACGAGGGGGGGATGCCTGGCTTTGGAGGGGGGGAGCATCAGTTTCTGGAATGAAAGGGGGGCAGCGAGCCACACACTGCAGGAGAAATAAAGGCATTGTTCCCGGATATCCTGCAGTCGCGACACGGAATGGGACGACGTGTCACGGATACGGCCTGCAAATTAAGCTGAGCGCCGCGGAGCAAATGCACCACATGTTGTATCTGAGTCCCCGTCGCCGTTCTGAGGAACGCCCGTCACAGCTCCGGCATTCAAAGGCAGGAATATTAAACAGGCAGAAGAAAGCCACAGCGGACACGAAAGAATCCCTTCAACTCCTCAAATCGTTCCTGCGCAGTGAGAAACGGCCTTTGGTTCAGTTCCATCTAATTGGCTTATTGTCTTTCAGTAACCAATGACAAGCAAGGTGGTTGGAAGCAAGCTTTCATCAGAGGATACTCTAAAAAAGACCTAATTCAGATATCAGGCAGAACAGACGGGGGCACCTCCAAAACGGAAGGTATCTCTGGAGGGTTCATTAAACGACTGGCGTCCCTATTGTCAGGGTCACAAGCTAAACGTTGCGCTAACCTCCCCTCTCAAACCTGACAGCCAACTGGCAGCACCACGCCACGGTGGATAGCACTGTCACGGCACGCGGCAGATAGCACTGTCATGCCACGCGATGGATAGCACTGTCACGCGCATGCGGCGGATAGCACTGTCAAGCATATGCAGTGGATAGCACTGTCACGTGCATGCGGTGGATAGCACTGTCACGCATATGCGGTGGATAGCACTGTCACGTGCATGCGGCGGATAGCACTGTCACGCGTATGCGGCGGATAGCACTGTCAAGCATATGCAGTGGATAGCACTGTCACGTGCATGCGGTGGATAGCACTGTCACGCGTATGCGGTGGATAGCACTGTCACGTGCATGCGGCGGATAGCACTGTCACGCGTATGCGGTGGATAGCACTGTCACGTGCATGCGGCGGATAGCACTGTCATGCGTATGCAGTGGATAGCACTGTCACGTGCATGCGGCGGATAGCACTGTCACGCCACGCGGCAGATAGCACTGTCACGCGTATGCGGTGGATAGCACTGTCACGTGCATGCGGCGGATAGCACTGTCATGCGTATGCAGTGGATAGCACTGTCACGTGCATGCGGCGGATAGCACTGTCACGCCACGCGGCAGATAGCACTGTCACGCGCATGCAGCCGACGCGGAACCTATCCAGTTCGATTCGCCAATTCAATTAAGGCCCTCTGTGAACTAACCCCGGATAATCATATTAGACATTATAGTACAAAGCAGTAGGTAACACTTTTCTGATGGATGACAGAGTCTCTCATCCTTAGTGCTTTTTTGTACTGCAAACACACTATTTACATCTTATCTCTCTATGAAAAATACCCTTTACTTTGTGAATCTCATAAGCTAAAACGTCATGTTTTACTAACGCAGCACGCTTTTGCTGTATAAAGCAAGCCGATGTAAAAAACAAATCTTGGCCACCTAAACATCCACATTCCTTGACAAAGCCCATATTTCTTGATCAGTAAGACATGACGATTGTTTCGGCATTTTGTCAACGTAGCTAATTAATAGAGAAAGACTGGGCACCGACAGCAGATGCTGCTTCGGGGAATTTGAGGAAGCGATTCGCGAGGCCACCTGATCTTTTGACCGTCAATCATCGCAATCGCAGAGACTGGAGTCTCTTTTCTGATACCGGGTGCCTACATCTACATCCTCTGGGGCTTTGAAGAGACGCATCCACACGTCGCTTGGAGGGAAAGGTGTGATGCGGGCAGCGTGACTGCACAAAGGAAGGCGAGGTTGGCCCTCTGAGACTTATAACAACACCTCTAATTATACAACGTAGTCAACAGATTTATTATTTCTTTAAACCAGATGACTCAATCAATAATTCACAAATCTTTAAAGCAGCATTATTCATAAGAACAGGTCCTCGATTGCTTGGTCATTTTCATTGATGATCTGCTGCCTTCAGGCGTTTCTCGCTCCTCTCTGGTTGCGATTCAAAGCGACATCATTGGGACGCCCCCGAAGAGTTTTTCCGCCCACTGAATACATGCTGATGTCTTCCTGTGACTGTCCCTGCCAAATGTCGAATCAGAAGTGCATGTAGAAATCCTTGGAAAAGACGCAGGGATTTCCCAAAAGAAGAACAAGTGTTAACTTCCTGGTGGAACAAACTAATGCTGATAATTCTTTGTCATAAATTCATGAGGAATCCATAAATCAATCCAGGTATCAGTCCTACATTTTATCTGCTACTTAGTGAAGAGGCAATTACAAATGTGTGTGTCTTTTATATCGTGCTAAAAATATACAAATAAACCACCATACATCTACAGTGGAAATTACAAACTGCAGAAATCATATATTACAAATGTATAAACTGTTGAAGAACTGCAGTGGCATGTACTGTCTGCATATGCTGAAAAATAGTCCGGTACTGCAATCCATTAGTATTTTGATAAGAATATGCCACACACTACATGGTTTCAATCAATTAAAGGCCAAACTAAAGTTATCCTTTATCTTTCCCTTTTAAAATACATTAAGCAATCTTTGCATGGGCCCAACTTCCCGCAGGCAAACTGCTATTAATGTCAGCAAACAATTTTTCACATTTGAGAGATGGATCCTTAATGCATGCTGACATTGTACTAATATTTCTATGTGTCCACTTAGAAACAAAGGTTATAAAAACATCTTACGTTTCCATCAATTTTTTGCGTGCATTCTTCCTGGTGCTTGAGTATATATATAAATATTTTTGAACCGAATGATTTATAATTGAAATATTCCACTTCTCATTGTGCTGGTGGAAGAGGAACATTTCGCACAATAAAATGCTCACATGTTAAGCGACAAGACTATACATGCCGAGGGCTGCAGCAGATACCGCAGAATGGCAGCTTCGCAACAGTGTCACTCGATGTCAGATTCTGTGTATACAGTAAGTTGTGAACTTTAAAGGCATATTCAGTGTCATCGTGAGGCAGCATCGTTGCGGTAACCATTTAACATTAGTGATCTGCCTCTGTGCTGCATTGTGTGGTCTTAATGACCAAGGCCGTCCTCCCACGGTTAGCGGCTGTTCCCCTGAATGCTGGGGGCGGGGACTTGTAGCTGAGCAGGGGCTTCTGGGTCACGGCTCCGCATATGGCAGGCTGGGCCCACTCAATTAGCCATCCATCATCTTCCTGTGCCAAGCCTTTGCTATTTAAGTGGCCGGCTTGGTGTCATAAAGCAGCTCACATTTGTTCAGGCCGGATGAATGAGACGCTAAAAGCAGCACTGTTTTTGTAATTGCTTTGCGTTTGGAGGCGGTGGAAAAGCCTGCACTGCGCTGCACTGCGCTGAGCATGCCACAGACTAATGAACGCGACCTACTGCACCACTCAAATGGACTGTGAGATAAAAATGCAGTGATCTAGGTCATTAGGTGAAATAATTTTCAGTTAATGATAGGCTTCTATAAATCTATGGACTGTTGGGTAAACAACATTATGAATCCAGGCCTGAAAATAGCTGAAGTCACTTTTCGTTTGATGAAGCCAATCAGATCAGACCCATCTGGACTATTACACTTAATAAAAGAAATTCATTTACTCCATTATGTATTTGTGTTAAGCTACAGTCTGTGTATTTTACAATACAATACAGCGCCTTTCACTACAAAGTTGTCCCAAACGCTTTACAGGGTTGTGTTGTGATACATAAAGCATAATTACGGAGAGATACAGAACGGGAAAAAGGAAGGAAAGAAACTGAATAAAGAAAGATGACAGCGGAGGAGAGGAACCAAAAACTCCCAAGTAGGGAGAAAAAAAACCTCTGGGGGTCTAAGGTCACCTGGCTGCCCCCCCCCGGGCATGCTAACATTACTGAAAACAGAAAAGAGCGGACATGCTTGCTAAAAGGTAGGTATTTTACTTGACAAAGTATTATTTAATTTTTTTATTATTCTAGAGCATTTTTCACACATTTTAAAATTAAGGTCACATATATATATATAAACATATAATATCCATCCTCCATCCATCCCTCCATCCCTCTGTCCGTCTTCCAAGCCGGTAATAAGAACATAAGAACATAAGAACTATACAAACGAGAGGAGGCCATTCGGCCCATCAAGTTCCCTTGGGGAGAACTAAACTAATAGCTCAGAGTTGTTAAAATCTTATCTAACTCTGATTTAAAGGAACCCAATGATACCCTGTAATTCAGCACAGGGTTCTGGTTTATGTAAATGAAGAATAACATACAAAACTGTCTATTATCTAAAGGACTCAAACAAACATGCTGGACTAGAGCAAAACAAAATTAAATAGGCTGTGTTTAAAAAAAGATGTATATTCATCATTAAGTGCCTTATTTCTGTGGTAAAATCAGGGCAGCCTGAGTTGGCTCAGACGTAAATGAATGTAGAAATACTGTGTTTTTTCACTCTAATATATTGTGTGTCCAAGCTGAACTGAACCATGTTCAATCTGCATCTGCTCCACAAGTCAGAGGATGATTAAAGGCTGCTGAATGATGGTCGGTCTTTATTAACCAGGCCTAAAATGACACTGATAGCTCTAACTACCATGGCCTTTTGTAGTGGTCAGTCTGCTATTTAAATGCCAACTTCTGTCTGTTTTGAATCTTTTATCCAGATAGACATCCTTGGTAACCGAAGTTAAATATCAGAGACTGCACCTTTCAGGTGCCTGAAAAGTGGAGAGGACACCTTCAAAGCATAGCGCGAGACCCAATGCTGTTCCGGTTTATTTGCTGTTAGCTCGTCCTCTTCTTTCGCTACTTTTAATTCATTTTTATCTCCCACTTGTCACTGAGCCTTAAGCCCTGCTTGTATATTTCTTGCGTTTGAACATGCTGAGTTTTTAACATCTCTGCAAGTCAAACCTCAATTGGTTTTATTTCCCTTCACCTGTGTCTCCCTTTTCATTGATGATCTATGTCTCACACAGTCTGCCATAAATTTCACCAGAAAGTTTGCTTTTCCAGCCATAATCCAGTACAGGTTTTCAGAGAGACTGTGGCCTTTCCCAGGAAGCATGCATGGGGCACCAAGGCAGCAAGATGCCCAGATGGGGATATCAACCCATTGCAGGGCATGTGCATACATGGGACACCAATGCAGCAGGACGCTTGGGTGGGTACCACCCAATCATAAAGCAGGCGCATGAATGGGGCATCAACATTGGAGGACTCCCAGGTGGAGATACCGACCCATTGCAGGGCATGCTCATGCATGGAGCACCAATGCAGCAGGACTCTTGGGTGGGGATACCAGCCCATTGGAGGACATGCACACACGGGGAACCAATGCAGCAGGATGCTTGGGTGGAGATACCAGCCCTGGGATTCTAACCCCTAACCCTGGGGGCATAAATTCTTCATTAAGAAAGAAAGTGGTTGTCAGTTTGCCTGCGAGATGTAAAACGCACACTTATTTCTACTAGCTTACACCCGGAGATCCTGCTTTTTAGTCATTTTTCAAGCAGCAATATGGTGAAAGTAGAACATGCCATCTCCGGCCCCTGAATCGCTGACTGGATGCTGAGAAAGATGGGTTTCTGCCCGACCAAACAGACCGGGGAGATGGTGTGTGGCCAGGAGACCAGAGCAGCTTATTCCGCTAATGTCAGGAATCACTTGGTGCACAGACTAGCAACTGCTGCAACGAGCATAATTTTGCGTTCCATTTTAACTCGGAAGTCAGAATTTCCAAGTTCCTAGTCTCAAGTTTCAAATGGAACGCCCCCAGAAATCAAAATTCCGGCTTGGAAAGTCGTAGGAACCTCTGCAATTTCAACCTCAGAATTCAAGATGGCTGTGCCCTTCATCAACAGAAGTGAAAGCTGTAGTTATATACTGTTGTGGTCATGTTTATATGTGCAGAATACCACGTAATGCGCTGTTATGGATTGACATTGCTAACAAATGCTAACAACTGGCATTGCTAAATGGCTTTCCGATTTTTTTTTATATTGACGGGAGTCATCCCTCATTTACTTCGTTTCTAAAACACTATAATTGGTTATTGTTAAAAACACTACACACACACACACAGGTTTGTAATTATATCTTTATGGGGACTCTCCATTCATTTCTATAGGGAAAACTCTAATCCCATAATTTCCCCATAACATGTTCCCCGCAATGTCATATAAACACAATCTATACACACACGCACACATATATATGTATACACACATACATACATGTTTAAAAATAACTTTAAACAGTCTTTTTACGATGCTTTCACGATTCAGTAATTAAGCCTTTGACATGGTGCAATTAAGATGCGAAAGATTGTTTGTTTGCACTCTCCGCAAACGCGGCGGCTCCACGCTCCCCGCACCCGAGCGTGTGCAGCAGACGGGGACGCTGCCGGCTGTCTACCCATCGTTTCATATGTACTCATGACAAATTCAGCAAGCCGAGAAATTTGGATGAAAGACCAAGGAACAGGCTGTCATTCTGAGCGGTATGGGCGCTCAGGTATTCTCTGTGTGGGAGTTACCAAAGGGGAGCCCGAACCGCGCCACGGAGGACAAAGGAGCCCCGAGCAGACGCTAGGCAGCCTGCAGTCCTCCGCCGCCCGGGCGCCAACCCCCGCTTTCAGCCTACATAGGAATTGTCCTCTCCTTCTATAATTTGCTGCGTGTCTAAAAATAGGCTCATGTCCAGCAGTGCAAACGTAAAGTAATTCGCGGCAACTTTAATCATTCAATACACGTAATTCAGATTTCGCTAATCAGTGTTTCCGCCTGCTATTATTTGCATGTCTAATTGCTTTAGTCACCCCAATATAATGCGTAATCCCTCCCTTTCAGCGCTCCGCCTTTAATAATAAAATAATTTATACTGTGAGGTGTAGCGGCCGTGAGATGTTAACCAGCGACGTGCCAGAGATTATTAAACTGATTACTTTTAAACTGATAAATCCCTGCATATCATATCTTCGGATCCCCCATCGCTGAGCCTGATGAGGTTAAGCAAACATATTAACAAATTTCCCTTTGCAGCTCGCCGGCTGCATATCTGATAAAATGCTAATAAGGTAATCGGCGTGTGTCTAACTATGACTCCCACGTAGTTCATTTTAATTTAGTTCATATCAAATCCCCTTGCTATTATCGGCGTGATTGATGTACTATATCTGGTGATCTCATTAAATCTTATTGATCTTGTTCCTCAGGTCATGGTGTTCCTCAGGCAGGAGCCAAGACCATTATGAACAGGGCCGATCTCTGCTCATCAAGCCCTGCTGTTTTGTTTGACTCCAGGGGGCCAGAATTTGCAGTGGCACCTTTGAGGGACAGACCTTGGAGACAAAATGGAGGGCTGGAGTTGAGATGGGGAGATGGGAAAGGCGCAGGCAGGCAGGCAACACACCTACAGCAGTGTAGCAGTAAAAGGGAAAGTTCAGAAGCACGTAAATGATATAGACGGAGTCTGAATTCATGGGTTACGTCCTTCTAAGGCTGCGTTTGAAGACCGAATGCATCACAGAGACGCGACAAGACCACCCCGTTTCGAAGGCTCCTTCAAATCCAGGCTTTGAATGCATCCTTCTTTTGCCAAATTGTGAAGGATCTACCGATGGATCCTTTGCAGCCCAATTTATCCCAGGATTCATTGCACAGAGGTACAGTGGGCGTGTCCCAGCTAGGCGATAGAAGCGGCACTTTGTGACTCAAGGCTAAGGGCGGGAAAACCTGGTGATGCAAATAGGACATTATCCATAGGCCAGACCGTCTCATTAGACAAGGATTTCTGTTCAACCTTCAAAGAACACGGTCTACAAAGTTGACGTCTTTGTAGACTGTGTCCTTCGAAGGATGCAGCCTCTGAATTCAGACACAGATGTAGTTGAGGCTTGTGTGAGCTGGTGTCAGACTCCGCATCAGACTCATATACTCGCGATAGCAGGCATAGACTCACACGTGCTGCTTGGCTCTTGCCTTCCACGCTAACGCTGAGGGAACCACAGGCTGCGACCTCTGCCCACTGGCATTGGGTCCTGCCATTATGCAAAGCAGCCAGAACCCATTAATTACTTTTCACCAGGACTGGAGCCTGATCCACCCAAGGGACTGACAGGTTTTAAGCCACATCAGAAGAATCGATATGGTAACATTTAAAAATGGCACAGTGTCCAAAGTTCATAGCCAAGGTTCTATTGATTTTGAGTCTGATTGTTCATAGTTTATATATATCGCTTTGTTTCTGCGCTTGGACCCTAATAAAGATAAATGCACATATACGTCATAAAGATGCTAAATGGTAAACTGATCTCCTCTGAGGGCAATCGGTACTGCTGTTATCGTTTGAAATGCCTTCCATGCCTTTGATTATATGCAGCCAGTGGTATGGAAGACATCAAATGCACAGTCCCATTCTAAATAGTAACCTATGACCAAGATATGATTTCGAATAATGAGTTCACACAAGCCCACGTTAATGTTCCAGTTTCATTGTATTCAGCACTTTCTATTTACAATCAGTGAACCGGTACCAGAGAAGCAGTTGGGAGATTATTTCATTGTCTCAGTATCTGATTTTAGGGACTGTACCTTCTCGGTCAGGGTAGCCCTGCTGCTGAATTACTTTGAAGCACATACACAAACACTCAACAAACACTCAACAGTGGAAGGTTAGGGGCCTTTTGAAGGATCTGAGAAGGGTTACTCTGTCCATACTTGTAGTTTGGAGAGCTGAAGGACAGCAGAGCTCAGAATGACAGGTCCGAGCCCCGATGTGGAGTGGTGTCAAGCCGTGGATGGGGAGCCTTCCAGCCTTGCAGAGGCAGCATGAACTCTGAATGGTGTTGAGAGGCTGTCACAGAAGGGCTGCCTCTATGAAAGGATCTTCATGTTCCACTGATTGCTGTTTTATGGATGGAAAGGGTCATCGCATAGCCATGGGTAATATGCATAACTTTGGCAGGCAAGGGAGGCCGAGGTAGCTATGGACTGAGGTAGAGACATCAGGACAAGTTCAACTCTGATTGGCTCATTGACTAGAGGCTCCCAGCAGGTTTTTGCTAAATTTACCGATAACCATTAAATTTGCCAGTAATGGTGGAAATTATTTAATTTTTGAGATTAACTGCTAATGCAAAATTGCCATGTTTTATGTGTCAGGTAGGTGACTGAGCAGGTGCTATGGAACCAATAAATTAACAAAACTTGTATATCACGATAGAGAATTTCCAGCACATCGTATTAATTACCATATTCTCCCCTGCTTCAGTATCTCTTTTGTCCCTGCATCTGATGATGCCTTCGGAAGATAATGCCCAGAATGCAGCAGCACATCTCTTACGTCCTTATTACCTTGCCACTCAATGCATTTGATGTAAATTGAATCACTGTCTCTGTTTGCAAACTTAATCCAGATTCAATTAAGCACTTAATGGGTTCAATAAAGAAAATGAGTTCACGCAATGAGACCCTATTGAAATCTATTCCTTCCTGCACTGAAAGAGCCATTCATAAAGTTAAATAAATGATTCAGAAGTGAATTGTGCATATATATAAAGCTAAATGGTAAGAGGAAAATAACTGAATTCCTCAGTACTATAGTCAAGTTATGAAATGGCCTCCGTTTTTATATTGAAAAGCATTTAAGCTGAAAAGAGGATTTTTTTTAAGTTGCAATTTATTGATTTAATTAGCTGTTCGAGCTTTGAGATGCATGCGGCATCATAGAGATTCTCCTGTAAAGCTAAGTACTTCTTCATAATGTAGGGATGCCTGAAGCTCCTGAGTGCGTTGAGGCAAATGACTAAAATGCTGCTATTGAGAATAAAGGAAGTGAAGATGAATACAGTGCAAGGCTGCTCACTGGAGGACTTAACCAGTGGCTTTGCAGTATTCCAGCCTAGATGAGGACTACAGACCTTCTCAGTGTAACACATCTGTGACTTATGTGGCTACATAAAGAGTCACAGATCAGAGAACAGCGTAAGCTGTCTGTTTGATAAGTCACTGCCAGCCCAAGAACATTGGGAAGCTAAAAACTTAAAGTGCAGTTTGGTATCATCTCAATACCCAGGTCAGATCTTACACCCCACTTCAGTCTGATTCCCTTCCAGTGCAGTGACAGAAACCTGACAGATAATTTCGGAGGTGTTGAAGGTTCAAACGACTCAGACGAGAGTTAATTTGCACCTCTGTTCAGTGCACCATGCCTTTAATAGTCACAGTTTGACCATATTAACAATAATATCACACCACTTAGAGTATGGATGGAGGCTGACTTGCGCATTAGTGGGACCTGCAGTGAGTGCAGTGCTCTCCCATGTGGTAACCCTGCAATTCGCAGCAACTTTTTCCAGCTGACAGGTGTTTGCTACCTCCGTTACTGTTGCCTAATGTCTGTAAATATGCACGCTCTGGAAAAGCAGCTTTTCTGTTTATCAATGAATGATTATATGTGAGTGATTATTTGACCGATTATGGTGTATGAGTTGGTATAAGCCGCCTTGTGGCCATGTTCCAAAGTGTCAGGATTATCAACAGAATTAATATGCATTAATATGCAGAAATGGTTTCGTAATATTATTCTGTGTATTTTCTTTAGTTCATAAACTGACATAATTTGGTTTTTCAGATTAATGTTTTTTCTATAAATTAGAAGAATTGGAGACTGTGACATGTAAAACACTCAGTAAAATTGCATCTTCTTATATTCCTCGCACAATTAATTGTATTACGCATCTGTATATGCATGCATGTGTTATCAAATAATGAGACATTCTGCAAATACATCAAAAGCTCTGAATGCACGAATCGCTAGAGGATCACGACCCGTAAATAAGCAGTAAACAGAATAATATGCATTTTCAGCAACACCAGTGGTTGAAGAATTACACTTTTATTGAGCAATTGCTCAATAAACCAGCACATTTTACACAAAGAAACTCTCATGTGAGATGCACCATTTAGACGGTGCATTAGAGAAGAAGTCGGTAGAGCTGTGAAAGATCCAAATTAAGAGCAAAGTCAACACAATGTTGATCAACGGCGCCTTTCCACCATCTGTGCCATTATCGACCAGGGCTGGCTTTAGTATTTGACCTGTTGGTATATATTCCTGAACAATCATCTCTAGGATGATGCAGGATGTTACTAATCACTGTGATTCTTATTCGATCGGTGTTAAAATGCAGTAGAAGATTATTCTGGTTCAATTTAATCATCAAGGAATCTGGAGATGCCAGAATGTCCGTAGGTGTGAATGGCGTGTGTGTGAATGCGTGTGTGTGTGAATGGCGTGTGTGTGTGTGTGTGTGAATGCGTGTGTGTGTGTGAATGCGTGTGTGTGTGAATGGCGTGTGTGTGTGTGTGAATGCGTGTGTGTGTGAATGGCGTGTGTGTGTGTGTGAATGCGTGTGTGTGTGTGAATGGCGTGGGTGCCCTGCGATGGTGCCCTGCTGCAGGATAGGAACTGGACCCCGCATGACCTTGCATAGGAAAAGCAGGTATAAAGAAATAGAAAGACAGAATTCAAAATAAGATACAAATAAAAAAGAAATAAACCAAATACTGTGGCTTTTTATCAGTGGACAGCAGCATAAAAACCAGACATTACAATTTATAATAATAATTGCAGTGGTAAATGTTTTGGTGCTTTATTTTTTAACAGCTCCTTGGAAAATATCCCACCATGAGGACAATAAGAGGGATGGAGTCTCGAAATGTCTACAGTGAGAGATATTTATCATGTCTGAAAGCTGTAAAATCGAAGGATTATGCGGCTTCAGTCTCGTGACCTTTGCAGGCTTCCTCTGAACCAATCACCATGCGGCTTCAGTCTGATGACCTTTGCAAGCTTCCTCTGAGCCAATCAGCAGGCAGCTGTTATATGGTGAGTCGCCACAGCACCAAGGTCAGAGTTTAGCTTATATGAAGCCAGTCTGGTAAAGTGTCAGCCGAGCAGGAGGTTGTGGCTCCTGGAAAACACCCAGCAAAATGTGAAAATGCACGTATTGCTGCTCACAGGCAAGAAGCGTTGAGCTCAGAGATGAGGTATTAACAGCACACTCGACCGTGGCGGCTCAGAGATGAAGACGATCACAGGCTCTCCGTTGGTCCAGACACGTATGAGAAATACAGCGCTCACAGAAAGTCTTGGGATGCTTGCTTAATTCAATTAATTTATTGGTTTCATTACAAAATCATTACTTTATACTTTTGTTTACAAAATATATATCACGTTAGAAGCAATTGCAATAACATATAACACCAAACATTTGTGTTTGGTATCCCATTGGGAGCCAATGACTACAATTGCAAAAAATCGCTAAAAAGAAATGATCCATGCAGGTGATACATGCAAATATATTAAACACTGCTAGTCAATGGACCTTTATCATAAAACTAAAAAGTTTGCAACATTGGTACAGAATTAAGCAAGCGTCCCAAACCTTTCTGTGAGCTCTGTAAATGAAGGTAAAAGCCAGCGAGATAATCATGTCAATAACCAAAAGGCAATTAACAAAAACACTGAAGAATCTTACGATCCTGAAACCTTTATTAGAGGTACTTATGTATAGTAAGTGGAATTCTGAAAACAAATAGAGTGGGACTGAAATGTCCACGGATGTTAATTAGAATGTCATCTTTTGTTGATGCAAAGGGCAAAATCAAGACACAGTTAAAACTCCCTTTAAACTCACGCAGCCAAGGAACTGGGATGTTTTCCATTTTCGGTAAAAAAAATGGTCCATTTCTCTTTTCGCTTACAGTGTTGGATACGAGATCTGATTACATGTAAATATAGGCCTGTGTTTTTTCATGCTGATTTTAGCCTTAGCATGAATTTTCAATAGGCACGTGTATAGCAGAGAGTACAGGCAGGACAGCGCACGGCGAGATTTGCTACAAGGGCTGTAAGCGGCATGAATGCTGCCGAGTTTCTTTATCAGACAATGGAGTGTTTTAACAAGCAATTAGCTCCATTAGCAGTTGATTGGAGTCTTATTTGCCTATGGCAAAGCAGGGGGAATTCCCAGAGCAGGCCTCCGCACATCCACAGGGGAGTTTCTGGGGGCAGATTTTAACAGCGTCACATTTGTTGATGCTGACAGCGGGGGTGGGGGGTGTGGAGGGGGTGAGTGGCAGTTTCTTTGCTTTGTTAATTAGTCCCAAAGCTGTAATGAGCAATTCGCATAAACACTGATGATTTACATTTGAGGCCTGTGAGGGGGCGTGTCACAGTGGCCTTCTGCTGCCGTACTTACCGTGGCCTGTGTGTAAAAGAAGAACGTGTAAAGAGAAAAATAAGCTTGACCTCACGCTTGTTACAGGGCACCGAGCAAAAGAACAGCAACAAATTATTTGTTAATTATGTTTCTTTAACAATTTGATGGATTACTTTGGGTTTTAAAGAACAGCAACACGTATAAAATAACTATGCACCGATTTGCAGGCCATCCCTGAATTCTGCTCCGTCTAATTCATTCCATATGTGCAAGCAAAATCCAAGCCGGAATCCCGGACATTTATGCGCCTCAACTTGGCAAAAACGGAGAAAGGAAAAATGGCCTTCATCTTTGGTTGGGTTCTGTCAGTCATTACTGCCGACATGAAAGGGTATCCAGCTCGTGACAGGAAGCCCGCAACCCGCCTCGTCACACGCCGGGGCTAGGCGGACCCTGGGAATCGCTGTTGGAAAAGTTTAAATGTAAAGTTAAAAAGCTGGTGTGACACAAACACAGAGCAAGAAGAGGGTCCCAACGAAACTCATTTCCCCCCAAAACAGAAATATGTATATTTACAGTGTGAAAATAATGACAATAGCATGGAGTGTAACCTTCATCATGGTATCTACCTCACACCTGTCTTCCAAGGGCTGTTTAAAGCCTTAGAATGATCTTTTTGACAACCAAATTGCTAAAAAAAATTATTGTATGAAAACAGTGAAATGATCTCCCATAAAATGCATCCAGATATATGTACTGTTTTTAAATAAGGCACAAATATTCAGTTTGGTTTTATCGAGCTTAATGTAAGACCTTTGGCAGCATATTGAGCCCATAGTCCTTAAGAGGTTCACTAGGTGTTAATCAGGTAGCTAATCAGACTAAACATCTGTTAGCAATTTAGCATATAAATACTTTGAAGACCTTTGTCAAAATAATTGCAGATCGCATCCGAATTCTTTCCGTTTCCGCTTTTTGTTTCCAAGACTGGCAACTTACTGACCATGAGCCTAGAACAGAAGAAAAAATAGGCATTAGTATCTAACAGGGGTCTTACTGTACCCACACGGCTTCGCATCTCTGTATCGTAATATTCCCAGGTTGCCCATACCTCTGTAACTAGGCTCCAGCCTAACAAAAGCAGCTTTTGACAAAACAGGTTTGTTAATCCAGTTTTGCTAATACTTTGTAGAAATAGTGATGAAAGATGTACACGTGTGATCGGTTTCATTTAAGGCATATTTTAATTACAAATGAACTTCCATTCCTTTTATGTTTTGTATTGTGAGGCGGCAATAATTATAAGAATGAAATCACTTTGGAAGGAGACCCCGTCCCCACGGAGAGGGGGCTGTGCACTGTGTTTATCGTCCCGCTCCATCATTTTAAAGCTTATTGACTCCTCCAGTGACTCCCGGCTTTACTCCTCTCACCTCAGCTCACATTTGATTCCTCCCGGATGGATACCGCCCTCAAATAACTGCCATCAATTAAACTGCAACAACAAAGGCACCGGTGGATGATATAATTAACTCGGCCTAATTGGGAGCTGTTCTTCATTAATGCTTGCCAGCTACAGCCCCCCCACCCCGCCCCCCGGGAGCTGTGTCGGCACTGCAGTTGCTTCCTCAGGAGTTCCCCCCACTGGCTACCGCCGGCCTTTACCCCCCCACCTTTTGACAGCTGGCCCCCCTCCAGGCACCGCTGCACCCCCCTCACGGGGCTCGCCT
>JAODJX010000124.1:62532-74624 GCA_026776945.1 Isichthys henryi | reverse complement strand
CCAGAATTGGCTTGGTGAGGTAAATGCTATCCACTGTTAGTTTCTATCATTGACCAGGCTGCAGCAAGCATGCATTCTAAAACTCATAAGTGCAAAAACGGGAGAATAAATGTGCTGCAGCAACCCTATAAACAGAAAAACCTGAAGAGCAAAATAAATCTGAACAGAGAATAACAGAACATGCATTTCCTAAAGTACCAAGAACTATAATTAATGAGGACTAGACATGTGACACGTTTAATTTAAGATCTTATATATTGTAATAAAATCATACAGGATATTTAGCTGTCACAGAGGTGAAAAAATGTTGCAATCTTAGATCAAGTATCAATTTGATAAATCATTTTAATACCCCTGAAACTCTACACTTTCTGAAAAGAAAAAAGATTTCTGCAAAACCAGCAGTAGATCTTGATCTGATTATAATCACTTCTAGATTATTACTTTTATTTCAAATGTGAACTGATATTATGAATGACATGATTTTAAAATAAATTATTTTCTTGGTTATTGAAAATAAATGATCCAGAATTTTCTAGACTACAAGTTTATTTTATTTAGTCTGTAATAATTAAAAAAATATATATATAGTTTATTTTTAGCGCGCTTCAGTTCTTATTTATATGGTATATATATGAACTGAATTAAAAACATAATATATATATATTATGTTTTTAATTCAGTTCATATATATTATATATATAAGGACTGAAGCGCGCTAAAAATAAACCAAACTTAAAATGATCTAAAATAAACTCAAAATAAAATGAATTGCTTTTATAAAATACAAATACATGAATAAAACAACAAAATCATATGCTTATGTTATATATCTAAGCAGGGGAGATTCTAGCTATGGAGCAGGTCAGGGGCTTGACCTGCAGCTTGACTTTTATTTCTGTTTGAGGGTAGATTGACATCAGGGTTAAAACACTCGATCGGACCTAATGAAGCCCATATATTTAACTACTAATTTTTTCAATGAGACATATATTTATTTTACATATATTTTAACAAAATATGGAAATAATTTACACCCTACATATAATGCATTCCATCTGTACACACACACACACACATTATAATAATCTTTCATGTGATACCCTTTTATTGTTTATATATATTTTATTTAATAGAAATTTTACATCTTACTTGATATAAGGGATATTTTATTTATTTGTTAATACATGTAATGTTAAAAAAAATAGATTAAAAAATGCCAAAAATAAATTGGTTTTTAAAATTTGTTCGAAGGTAATAAAGGGGACAACGAAAGATCGCAGGTAAGACTGGCAAGGCCGCTGCAGGCGCGTGCGTGCGTGCGTGCGTGGCCGCAGAGCCCGGCGCGTGTTGCCTTGCGCCATACAGATCGCACATTGTACACAAAATGCACAGTCCCCGAAGTGGCACGAGTAAGTGAAGGACAACAAAAGGTAACGGGGAGAGACTCCTGACCTGGACGCCATGGCAACCACTCTCCGATTGGTGGGCGGAGACGATTCGATGCCGAGGGGAAGCGTTTGTGCTCCGCGGCTTTGTTGCTTTAAATGTCTGTAGCTACTGAATGTAATGTGCATGTAAGTCAGAGCGACCGGCGGGTAATAAGCAATTAAATGTAATGCAAGGAACAAAAGCGGCTATGGCCGGGTTATGAGGAAGAGGCTATTAGACATTATGCTGCTGTCCAAAGATACACTGATTACAGCTCACAGTGCACACTTTGTGCGTCCTTTTTATTGCATTGTTCTATTGTTCCATATTAAAGTCGAAAAAATGTATTTTGCATATTCTCCATGTACCTTGCATTTTTTTGCAATATAAATTCTTTCTTTAAAAATATTTTGAAATTCATTCATTAATTTTTAGAAAATATTTCATTTACAGCCGCAGTGAAAAGTCACTGTAGAATGTTATGACTGAAAAATAATCCGTTCATATTTCATTAACAAAAATGTGAGATATTTTTATTCACATTTTACATGTATAGCATGTAAAATACATGCAAAGCATGCACATACATATATGTGTGTGTGCATGTTTTGCATCTAAAATATATACATTATTTATACATATACTTTAAAAATATTATCAATAATATTATAATTATTAATATAATTATATTGTTAATAATATTAGTTATATTAGAATACATTATGAGCCCTCTACACTGAGCATCAACAAAGCATAATTTGGAAGTGCAACCGTAAGTCAATCTCTCACAACACGCTTATTACATAGAGATTTTAACAATTAATTTCTAATATGTTTAGTCTCCCAGGGACCTATTTGCAAGCTCTCGTTTGTAACGTAATAATTTGTTACTCCTCCGCCAGTGTGGGGCACATAAATCCTTCATCTGTGTCACTCTCCGAACGGCTCACTTTGGTCTCTCTCATGAAGAGCCGCAGGTCTTCTGAGGAAGCGGTGATCCACGCTTCTCCTCAATCTCAGCTGCTTCTGTGCTGCACTCAGTCCCTCTGAAAGAGGCGCCTCATTCTCAGCCCCAGCTAGCAGAGCAGATGCAGATTACTGTAACATCAATGATATAAATTGATTATTCTAGTGTTTTCCAAGTACATATTATCTGACAATGGAGGGGTATTACTGTCTCTTTTGTAATCTCCTTACTGATTATTGCATATATAATTATATTAAAACACTACATTCGATGATTTTCCCCCCCTGTTTTCTACTGTTGATTGTCTTGCAGAAATTAATTCCTTTATGTTTTCTCTGTGTTTAAATGGGTGCATCACTGTGCATGTTGATGAAATGCTGGGGTAGATGAATACAGGGCCTCTAAATGATTAACTTTAGGTTCTCTCAGTGCAAGTAAAAATAACCGGACAATCCTGGCATGTTTGACTCATATCAGAATTTTTTGAACGGGGAAAAAAAAACAGAACAAAAAACCCATGAAGAACCATCTAGAAAACTCATTTTCCCTCTGAAAGATACAAATACTAGATGCCTGGGCCTCGTCACTAATTTCAAATATTCATAACGTTCAACTGCTGTCGCTCCCCCACTCCCCCATCTATTGAATTATAGCATGGATTGCCGTGCCTGACCGATGGTGCTTACAAAAGCAATCTCCCCCCCACTCCTCCCCAGCAGCACCACCCCCCCAGCATCTCCCAAGCAGCGCGCTCGGCACTGGGAAAGGCCACATGAGGAAAGGCCGACATGCGAATAACGGTGTGTAAGATAACTGCCTGGTTATCGGCGTCTGGCATACATGACAGTGGCGGCGCTTCTGCTCTTTACTGCCCCCTGCATTCCAAACGATGGAAACAAAACCCCGAAAATAAAGGGGATCCGAATGTCACCAATCCCTTAATAGCCAGTGATTCTCGTTAATTAAGGATCTCTCCCGCTCCGTTTTCCGACAGTACTGGCCAAGCCGCTCCGTCCACCTCGCCTTCTCGGTTAGACCAATGCAATCCAGACATGCCACAGCACCCTTTGTGGCAGCGATGGGGAACTGCACGGTCACAGTGCGCCAGATTCAGTAATGCTGATTCGATGGGTCCATCTATTGGAGGATTCTGGCTCACAAGATGCCCAGTGCGAAACCATCTCCTTTCTAGCTTGAAAAATTTGTTAGGATGGCGCAAAAATGCAACTGAATATCTTCCTCGAATAGCTAACGATTTACATCTAGTGAGATTTCAGTGCTTCAGCTATTCTTAAAGGCGCTCCCCCCACCAAAAAAAAAAATAAAATCCCGGCTGATAATTGAGTCTGCCGTTACGTCATCTCAGAGGCTGTGTAATTACAGCTCTTAAAATCCAATCTGGTTACGACAGAATGGTGTCTTGGAGAAGCAGAGACCATCTGCCTAACTGTCACCACCCCAGGGGCGATATCAGCCTGGAACAATGGGCTCACTGACGTCTCCCCTCTCACACACACGCGCAGCGTCATCACAGACCCACTTTGTTTATCAGTAATCTCCCCCCCCCACATTCAGCTCGGGCCCAGCGGCTGAACGGCTGTCACCCCGATGACACGCGCCACTCGCGGATTTGCAAAGAGTCTCCGGCCACTTGCCGCTCGCCGCTGCCGACGTTTTATCTCGGCGGAAAATGAGGAGCGACTTTTCAAGGTTTTCGGGGACCTTGTTATTTTCAGGGTCACTCGCGGCCGACCACGAGTCACGGCTGTTTCATTAAATGCTAAACGAAGTCAGAAAATGTAGAATGCCCCCAAATGGTGTGGAATAATTCATATTTACCATCATCTGTACTCAGCTGCCTGCTTTTAAGGCCTGGTTAGTGTTGACACCTTCAAAAGCCGCGATATATGTATCGAGACCCTCCATTAAACAGATTCAGTCAAAGTACTGTGACTTGATAAACTGAACTGTCTGTCTATTAGAGAACCGCAGGTAAGACCCTCTTGTGTACAGTGGGCATAATTAGAGTCTGCTGTTGTATGTGCAGATCCGGGTAATATCAGGCTGTTGCTTTGATTTCATAATGGATTGACAAATCAGCCATTCTTAGACAAGAGATGTCACTTGTGATGATTGTGTGATTTGACTGCACTTTCCCAGAATCCTTTGCGACAGACTGATCTCTAAACATTTATTGTTCATTCTCAAATAACCCTTAAAACTTGTCTCAACAGAAAGAACATTCATTGAAATGTCTTATCTATTGATTTCTGTTTCAACTGGCATCTATAGGAGAACCGGAATTACAAACATGTTAGTATTGTGTGTGTGTGTGTGTCTGTGTGGGGGGGGGGGGTTAGACTATAAAAGCCACAGTGAAAAAAGGAAGAGCTTTGCTGGGCTGAATTTTTCCTCTGCCCTCCTTCCCTAAACATTAACTTTGGGGATCTGATACAGCCGAGTACTGCGCTGTCAACCCCTGTGTAGCGCTGGAGGTAATTAAGGCCGTTGCTCCCGGGACGCACAGTCACTAAACAATCCGATCTAATGAACTATCGATCAGCGACGGTGAGATAAAACAAGGGAGCAGTCATTTAGAGAGCGCGCTGACTGCACACCTCACTGTCACCAAAGGCACAGGGGTGCAATAACACAAATCTTACTTATGACATTAATTTGCCTGTAAAAATCTCAGTGAATATTATAACAGCAAATAATTCCACTGTGTGCAGGTTGTCAAGAATTCTCTGCATTGTAAATCAAGTGGCAATACATGGTAATTTTTATTTTAATCCTTTGAAACACGAAGTATCGAAATTGACTATGTCAATTGGAAATCAAAGCCGCTCATTGGGTTAAATATAGTTCTTTCGCTCTAAATGACATATTTAGACTTAATTAGGCCTATGTATTTGGGAAATCACGGCATTCTGTGACGGCGATGTGTTTCCGTTCTGCAGCTTGATATAACGGCGCCTGGATTTGTGGTCGACCCCCATGGAGAACAACTTCCAGTCATGAAGCGGAAGTCAGAGGATGACCAGCCAGAGTCAGGGCGCCTGTAAGAGCCGGGCAGTCAGCGGATGACCGGCCAGAGTCGGGCCGCCTTTAAGAGCCGGGCAGTCAGAGGATGACCGGCCAGAGTCAGACCGCCTTTAAGAGCTGGGTAGTCAGCGGATGACCGGCCAGAGTCAGGCCTCCTTTAAGAGCCGGGCAGACCGAGGATGACTGACCAGAGTCAGGCGTCCTTTAAGAGCCGGGCAGACCGAGGATGACCGGCCAGAGTCAGGCCGCCATTAAGAGCCGGGCAGTCAGAGGATGACCGGCCAGAGTCAGGCTGCCTTTAAGAGCCGGGCAGTCAGAGGATGACCGGCCAGAGTCGGGCCGCCTTTAAGAGCCTGGCAGTCAGAGGATGACCGGCCAGAGTCGGGCCGCCTTTAAGAGCCGGGCAGTCAGAGGATGACCGGCCAGAGACAGGCCGCCTGTAAGAGCTGGGCAGTCAGCGGATGACCGGCCAGAGTCAGGCCACCTTTAAGAGCCGGGCAGTCAGAGGATGACTGGCCAGAGCCAGGCCGCCGTTAAGGGCTGGGAAGTAAGAAGATCACCGACCAGAGAAAGGTTGCCTGTAAGAGCCGGGCAGTCAGAGGATGACTGGCCAGAGTCAGGCCTCTTTTAAGAGCCGGGCAGTCAGAGGATGACCAGCCAGAGTCAGGCCGCCTTTAAGAGCCGGGCAGTCAGAGGATGACCGGCCAGAGTCAGGCCGCCGTTAAGAGCCGGGAAGTAAGAAGATCACCGACCAGAGAAAGGTCGCCTGTAAGAGCCGGGCAGTCAGAGGATGACCGGCCAGAGTCAGGCCGCCTTTAAGAGCCGGGCAGTCAGAGGATGACCGGCCAGAGTCAGGCCTCCTGTAAGAGCCGGGCAGTCAGAGGATGACCAGCCAGAGTCAGGCCGCCATTAAGAGCCGGGAAGTAAGTGGATGACCATCGGACGGACATCACACACAAGGACGCCTCACCTGCCTCCTCTAGCATCACAGGGGGCGGAGTGGGATGGGGGTGTGTCATCGACCCTAAGAAAAGATTAATTTGAAAGGAACTGTGAACATTTTCCAGGTTATGGGCAACTAAAACCTGCACGCCATGCGGGGAGCGGACAAATGGAAAGACCACCTAAAAATCAAATACACTGTAAAAGGTAAACGAATAAACAAACGGTGGATTTGCAAACATAAACTTCATCCCTTTTTCAGGTTTAGGGATGCACTTTGATACCGGGTAGAGCTGGAATGGGCGTTTGGCGTGGAACCAACTGATTAGTCATGTAATATAAACCAATTTCTCATCTGTTTGAACTCTTGGGGAAACGTGGCACCGGGGAGTGAATGTTCAGGCAGAAAAATGCTTAATCAAGTGTGTAAAACTGGCTTTTCTCTCCGAGCTTACACCTTTAAATTAACTGCCTTTCTGTGGGATTCACTTCCGTTCCTCTGTGATGGCTGTGAGCAGGGTGCTGACGTTACGGGAGAGATCCTTTCTAACGGTGAAATGTCAGACCCATGCTTCACGCTTAAGGGCACCTTGCAATCTTATACTCCGCTATCAAGCAAAGTAAAGTCCCATTTTACCTTCTTTACACATATAACAAACAATCATACTCCTTAAACATGAAGGCATACAAATATCAATAGCTGAGAAATCCCATCTGTTAAAAAACAAAATTATATCGTTGAAATCAAGTACGTTCCGGTATACTTTAACACTGATTTGTTCATAGACAAATTTCTGTGTATGACATGAATCCTTCATAAGCTCATGTTTAGAAGATACATAGAAGCTATATTATCACGCATAGCTTTGTAATTATATCTGACCACATACTATTATATCATTAATTTTTTACTGAATGAAATATATAAATCACACAACAATCTAACACACATGTTGTCAGTTAGTGTGCAGCCACTATCCAGAAGCTGCATGTACCCAAGTGTGCAGGGGGGTCAAGCTATGAAACTAAAGGCAATGGCTATCGGTTTTCAGTTCCCCGTGAATCAGTGGCCAGATGGGGAGATGGGGGGGAGGGCTCTGATTTTAATGGAAAAGAAAATGGAATAAAAATCTTAAACACCCAGTGAAGGATAAGACTCCAGACAAGGAACTAATAATTTCAATAATTTCCGAACGTGCTTAACAAAATTTACAAAGTCATCTAAATTCATGAATCTCACAAAAATGTTACATACATAAAGGTCATTCTTCAGACACTGCATTTCTTGCTAAAACTCATCTTAAAACTCTGATAAAAGCACAACATTATTTCACATACACAGTACATGAACATAACACTGGGTTAGATACTTCAGATGACTTAATCTGGGAAGAACAGAGAGGAGAATGTCGTGACACAAAGTGGGGTGGGGGGGAATATGGACTTTATTTAGCTGTGGGAGTAGTGGGGGGGGGGTTTGCAAAATGGCGCAGAGGAATGAAATCAAAAGGAGACAGTTATTCGGGTGTCAGTACTGGGGAGAAACACAGAAGATCAAAGCGAGAATTATGGGGATGTGATCTGAGGTCGAAACGAAGCTGCAGTAATGGCGAAAGCCTACTGTAGGTGGCGCCCTAGGGTAGCTTCACCACTGGCACCCCCTGACACAAAGTGAAATTCTATCTATAGGTGGCACTTTGGGAAGCTGCCAATGTCGTCTAATGGGCTGACCGACAGCGCGCGCGGTCAGTATAAGACACAAGGACATGAATAGGCATCCACATCATCTGACTTTGGCTTCACGCACCACTAGAGGATCCGGTAAATATTATATAACAAAGCTCCACTTTTTACATTTAATTACATTTACACCTGGTTCCATATCAGGGAATTTCAGCTGCAGTTAAGGACAGACAATGGTAAGAGTTAAGAGCACTTTTTACCAACATCATCATGCTATGCTACTAACCATCTGGAGACAGTCACTTTTAAGGTAGTCTGACATGCCTTGACATTTTAATATAAAAAACATTGGTCCCACAGTACTCTCTATGCTTAAATTCAGCATGAACTCGGCACCAATAATCTGAGAGCATTACGAAAGAATTTATTTCCTTGTTTAATTTATGCCATGCCAAAAGTAGGCCAGGGTCTAGTAAAATAATCCCCTTCTCAAGCCCATTCTAATTGCTCTGAATAGTACTGATTAATTCCTGGGAATAAGTTGAGTAATTCTTTCATATGAAACAAAGCTAAGGGTTTTTTGACTTTGTGAATGAGTCATGTTACACTTTGGATTTAACATGCGCCTAAAGATTAAAAATTCATGGTCGGCGATTACCATGGATTATGCATCAAAAGAAATCGTTTTTGTTTCTTTATTTATTTTTATTTTTTGTTAAATTGCTATTCATAAAGCAACAGGGTTTAGAATAATATGCGAGGCAGGTGGTTGTTGACTTACATTTTGCATTAAAGTGGCCTGGTTTGGGCGTCTTAATTACACCACATTAATGCAGCAAAGTTTCAGTCTGATCTGATGATAATGTCTTCCAGCTACACAGATGAATCCTGAAAATAAACCGAAAAATCAACACGCCGCAAGCCATGAAATGCGTGCATCTCTCCAGATCGTGCCTGCGAGCCCCGGCGATCAGCCTAATAATGTAATTGTTCTGTAAAAGCTTAATCAAAGTCTAATTAGCGCAGAAATAATTGATGTGCCTGGTGGCTTTGTGTACGTGACACAGGGGTGACATTAATTATTGTAATTGCAACAGCAGAAACACTTCAAAGTTATGCAGATGAGCCCCTCGTCCACGCAGGCGGATCATTCAAAGTGTCTGATGCAGTTTCGCAGCCAGAAATGAAACTGGTGAAGTCATCAAAGCGCGGATCGGAGACAGAGACGAGGGGGAAAAAAAGAGCCCAGACATTGGTGCGATATCCCAGGGATAATCCTTAAACAAAAATCCTGTATCAATTTCGCTTGCGTCGCTGCTCGAAGCCCGTTTTCCTTCCGTTACGCAGAGCAACACACAGCTAAAATCGCAAACAGCTCCCACCCAGATCAGCTACTCCCCCAAGGCCACGTGAAAATCACTTTGCGAAAAGCCACGTTAGCCTTCACACACACGTAAATTATAAGTGTAGATTTACCAAAAAAAAAAGAGTTCATTTGTCACTTGACTTTCCAAAGTAAGGTAAGCTTATGTGGGGCCATGAGGATCCTGCAAACGCCCATTTCACCTGAACACAGACGCTTATGGAACAGCCGACCTTTTCCCGCTTTGAACCCACATCGTGTCCTGCACCTAGCAGCTCAACACCATGGCAGTGATGTTTTAGTTTGGTTTGGCCGTGGATTTTGTTACTAAGCACAACTGTTTTGTACATATAATTTACATATTTTCTATCAGTTTATAAACAGGTAAAATATGTAAAAAAAATATTATAATGCACATATTTCTATTTTTATATTATGGACAAATATTTATAGTCTTAAGAATACAGCAATGCAGCACAAAATAAAACGTTATTCAGGATCTTCTGCTCGTGTCTTTTGATGCACTTTTTAACTATATATATATGAACTTAAACAAAAGCCTCTGCCAGATTAATAAGTGTAAATGTACAGTTTGTCATTTTTATTGTTTCCTTACAAGACATTCCTTAAAAATACGACTTTGGGAGGTGATGAAACAGGCCGAGCTCAGCTGCCTTACCTCCGGACACTTCATTATCAGCTGATTTGGAGTGGTCTTTCACTTGAGCGAGATGGCTTCTGGGACATCGCCGTGGTAACCGATCAATACCCAACACTTATCCGGCACACTGACTTCACCCTACATGACTTTGGGCTCAGACTCAAGACCTAAACTCTCCACTCGGTGGCTATGGTCATCAGTAAGAATAAAACAAGAAACACTAGAATGTTTACGTATTAAACCGTTTGTCAGATTTCTGGATTTATGGGTCTGGAGTAATATTTGTGTGCGATTGATTAATGGTTGGCTCTTTCAAAGGCACGCTACAGTTTTTAATGAGGATTGATGAAGTGATGGATGGTATGAGTGCAGCCAGTGAGGAACCGCAGGGACCTGCTCATGAAACCTCATGCTGCGACAAATTGCATAGCAGTTTTGGATGCCTAGCGTACATGATCACCTAAGCGCGGTCGTTCTATTTGGATGGCACATGTATCAAAAAAAAAAAATAGAAACGTTTCATTTAAAATAATGTTTTTGGCATAATCTAACATTAAGTATCAGGACATCGCATTATATAAGTCTCATAATCTCTGTGTGTGAGTGTCTGACTGGGCTGCGGTGGTACAGAGATTTTAATATATTCCCTGTCTCAGAGTAACCCACCCAGATGTGGCGGTGTGTCTGTGTGTGTGATTATGTGTGTGGGTTATGTATGTATTGCATTGTGGGGATCAAATGTCCCCACAATGTGATAAAAACTTGTTATTTTTACAATATGGGGGATCGTATTTTTCGGTCCCCACAAGGGAAGTTTTATAAAGAATCTGTGACTGCAATCAAAAAACTATAAATGTCATAAGACTTGTATTTTGTTTGGTAGTTTATGATTAAGGTTAGGGCTGGGTAGGGGTTAAGGTCGTCATGCTGGGATTAGGGTTTTTCCCATAGAAATGAATGGGGAGTCCCCACAATGACATGAATACAAATATGTGTGTGTGTGTTAGTGTTTGGATTTGTGTGTGGAAGACCTTGGCTTGCTCCTATGCCACAAGAGATTCAGAAAGATTGTCAGTCTTTTTGTCCGTGACAATGTTTAACGACACTGTGCAGAATCTGCAGGGCATGCTGGCAGGGCTGCATTTCCGCTAGCGTGTCGGCTGAGTGTGTCGGGTCGCACGAGAGACAGCTAGGCGTGCCTTTGCACGTGAACCCAAGCCGTGAGCCGGGCAGACTCCGCTTAGCCCTCAAAGGTATCGATCTGGTGAAAACGCCTCCGAACGGCCAAATAATGACGGGAAGCGTCTCTGCCAGGAGCAGCGTGAAGTTCGGCTCACAGGAAACAGGCAATTTTAAGCTCTGTTGAAGGTGCCCCACCTTCTGAAAGCAATACAGAGAAACAGCATGTAAAGCAGAAGAACAAGAAGGCTTCACATTCTCAAATGAATATCTTTATAATGGTAACATTTTTTATATTTATGGGGACTGAACAATGAAAACAATCATTCTTATTATTTTATATATATACATAGTTAAGCATAAAGGACGGGCAGCGCAGTCGTTCTGTTACCTTACAGAGTTTACATTCCACTGCATGTTTTGCACGTCCTGCCGGTGCTGTGTAGGTTTCCTCTTGGTGCTCATGTTACCTCCTACAGTCCAAAGACATGCAGTTACACTAACAGATGTCTTTTAAATACATTAGTGTATTTCTGCCTTGTGATGGACTGGCATCCCGTCCAGGGTGTCCCCTGCCCTGTGCCCTGTGATGGACTGACATACCGTCCAGGGTGTCCCCTGCCATATGCCCTGCAATGGACTGGCATCCCATCCAGGGTGTCCCCTGCCATATGCCCTGTGATGGACTGGCATACCGTCCAGGGTGTCCCCTGCCCTGTGCCCTGTGATGGACTGGCATTCCATCCAGGGTGTCCCCTGCCCTGTGCCCTGTGATGGACTGGCATCCCGTCCAGGGTGTCCCCTGGCGGGTGTTGCGCGAG
>JAODJX010000124.1:42328-57096 GCA_026776945.1 Isichthys henryi | reverse complement strand
TTTCCCACTGAGCGGGCGACCTCCGAGCCCTCGGGCCGGTCCCTCCTAGCCGCCCTTCCGCGCGGCCTCGGGCCGGACCCGCATAGCGCCCCATCTCCCAGGCCGCGGGCCGGACCCCCATAGCGCCCCATCTCCCAGACCGCGGGCCGGACCCGCATAGCGCCCCATCTCCCAGACCGCGGGCCGGACCCCCATAGCGCCCCATCTCCCAGACCGCGGGCCGGACCCGCATAGCGCCCCATCTCCCAGGCCGTCGGTCAAACCCAGCTACAGGCCTCTCTACTTGGTTTGTACAGAGTTTCCTTTAAGTCATTTTTATTATTTCATGTTTAATTCCTTCTGTTTTTTTTGTTTTAACACAGCTGTGCACAAACACTCGTATTTAGGGGATCCTTCTCTGGAGCCAGTCGCCAAAATGGCAGCATCAGCAGCGGCAGGCAACCTTGGCGTTTGGGACGGGACCGCCTCCCCCCCCGGCAGGAGCCAGCGGCTTCGTCGATCTGGTCCTCCCGGGGAAGCTATTGGGTTTTCTAGGTCAGGTCCGAGCGCTGTCCTGTCGATTAGCCGGAAGTGTTAATGTTAGGGTTACGGCGTAAGCTAGTCCACCACCTATCTGATCGATGTCATCTCCGACAAGCGGGCTGCCATAGTCCTTAAATCTATCGACAAGTGTCCTCGCTGGGGAAATCGGAAATAAGAACTGCAAGTAGACATTCACTCCTTAATGCGTTCAGTTATAACCGACCTCTAAAAAAGCTCTATATGGACGCAAATATAAAAAAATTATCACATGAACCTTAAGATGCAAATATTTTATTTATTTGTTTTTGATGCAGGTACAGTCAGCTGGGTCCTGCAGACAGATTGGCTCACATTATTAAAAGTGTGCTACTTGGGTACATTTCAGCCAGCTGTCGTTCGGTAACACAAGGCACGGCGTCGAAGCGCTATCGAAAGGGGAGGCCCTGCCGCCCCCGCCGCCTCCCGTCTGTGTGTAGTGTCGCGGGTGATTACAGTGAATTAGCACTTAATCAATGACGCTAATTCAGAAGGACAGGTCCCCCGGCACCCTTCAAACTTCAGCCAGGCAAAACAGTTTCTGCAGCCGCAGAGCAGCCATCTGTCTCGCCATCCCGCCAGCGAGAGGGGGCCCTTCCAGCTCAGCCGGCGCTAATGTAGCGCGTTAAGGCCTCGACAGCCCCCCGGGGCCCGCCTAATTGCCGCGCCGTGTTAATTACCCTGCAATTAGCAGCCGGAACTTCCAAGGGGCGATCGATGCATTAGCCTACCGCGATCCCACTGATTTGGGGCCACACTGCCAATTTCTGACACCCTCGGTGATAACCGGTCCGCCAAAACAGGCAGGAAGAAAGAATCAGTGCGGTCCGCCAACATCCCACGATAAATAAAAAAGTTCCTCAAGAGGCCATTTTTTAAGTATCCTGTGTTGTTGGGGATCCATCCACTGCCAGTGATTTTTTTCTTTTTTTTCGGTAAGGACACTGCACTGGGCCCACGCCGTGACGAATAGCGTAGTACGTGTCCACGTGCGGGAACAGGAGCACGCCTGATGTTGGTTTATCTTTATAATTAGGGACAATGTTGTTTTAAAGGCAACGGGCAATCTTAACAAGGCCACGGTCTATTTAAAAGTCACTGCTAGAATCACAGAAAAGTACCAGTGACAATCACTGAAAGGTTTAATAGCTTTTCTGTCTTGTTCTTAATTTGCTGAAATCACAAAATCAATACCTGCAGCTCGGCTGTGTGCCGCATGTTTTACTAATTTAAGATTAAGTCTGTGGCAAAGCAGCCCTCAGCTCCAATTGTCTCTGCGCACTCAGGCAACGCATGTCCTGTGGCTAAAACGTCCTGCCGCATTTTACTCTATTTGCAACATCACTGGGTCATTTTCAGTGTCTCTGATGCAGGCTGCAGCTCTCCAGAAGGTTTTCAGTTTCTGTAATGGTCACTATCTTTGTTACACATCAAGGATTCACTTGTCATGATTACCTCAATGTAAGATTACATAACCAGTAAACATATAGACGTTTATTAAAACATGTAAACAAAATAGTTGGTTGATCTGTTTAATTATTCATCAGCAGACGCCAAGGGAGACTCCGTTCCTTGCAGATTATGTTTAAGTTTGTTGCAAGAATAAAAAACATCGTGAGGTTTTACGTCTCAGAAACTGAGCCGATGTCATGTACGTGCAAGGTCATTGTGTGCCGTCGCTGAAATTATATTTCGTTTTGGATGAGATTAAAGGGAAATTCTTCTGGATATTAAGAATGTTGTATGCTGAAGTAGGCGTTTGGCCAGTCAGTATGAAATCTGTGGAATTAAAAAGGAACGGATGAGAAATAAAAAATATATCACACGGGACCAGTGATTCAGCATGAAACTGAAAAGTGACTGTAAGCATCTCTTGAGCTTACCTCCTGGTCCTAACCACAAGCCTTAAAAGTGTTTCGCTTTATTCTGGAAAATTTTAAGTACTTTGTGACTTAATATTTTGTGCATTTATAAATCAATAAGCAGATTTTCTCGAGAGTGAGATATTTCAAAAGGCCACAGAGTAAGCGGCTTTTACAGTGACTTTTGTTCCACTGTACAGTGCTGTCACAAATTAATTTTGAGGACACCACAGAGGATACATTTTTGGTAGTTATTGATTTTTTTTTGTGATTGAAGAAAATTAAGACGCCGACATGACATCATGGATGAGGGAACAGTGACAACTGGCGGTAGCAGATAGAAATTACATTCTCTTCATGCATCTTTGTCTTTAAATGGTACTCAGACCTTACAAATTCACGGATTTGAAAACAAAAATCGTTAAAGAGCGATAAGAAATATTAATGAACAGATTTAGCCTTAAAATGGAAAAAAGAAAGACCATAATATATTTTTATATTTATGTTGAAACAATGGGTCTGCATAAAGGTCTGTATCATATAATGTGATTTTTTTTTTATTCATTCACAAACTTTTACGAAATCATTATTGCAGGGATTCAAAATACATTGTTAAAGGCTAATATGGTGACACACTCAACCCAATGAGAAATGTAACGTAAAGAACCTGGCCGTTGGCACCTTTGTATAATTATTCGAGACGCGTTTCCGCTGAACACAACTCTCACGCGTTTGGGCTGCGGTCTTATTCTGCCCTGCGATATTTACAGCTATTTTCAATATCTCGTTAGACATCGATGAGATTATATTTGCCACTACTAACCAAAAACGAAACAATTGTAAGTTTACTATTTGTGTGTGGGTGGTAGGGTCAGATGGAGCAGAAATGCGAATCTAAAATTCAGCAGTAAAATCTGGTTCACGACGTGACAAGCAAAATGAAAAAGGACGTCAGCAACCATGCGAAAGGAAGTGCGTCCCAATGTATAAAATGACCCCCCCCCCGTCAATGCTGTGAATCGCAGAACAGTTCCGAGGGAGCATTAGCAAGCTAATACCCCTGTCTTCACGCTGCATCTTTTATGATCGTTATATCCTTTGTCCGTTCTGATATAAATCAGTTTGCATGCTGTCAGGTGCTGCGGTGAGGTAATCTTGCGTTTCTTTTCAGGACGGAGAATGACATGTGAGCTTCGGGAAACTTACAATGCAGATACCAAACAGCATAACACCTCCTGCGCGCTGCTGACACAGGGAATGAGCATCAATATACGGGCAGTGAACGAATAACAGATGTGTATCTTAAGGGTGCTCGGCACCGGTGGTATCAGAAAATCCAGCCAATTAACAGGGCACGGTCTGGTCCTCAATCAGGTCTGAAAAACGTAAAGAAAAAACAAGGCTTTTTCAAAAGACGTCAGTCATTTGACAGTCAACGGAGTGAATTTTAAATGTATATTTATTGCATTTGTTGCGATAATTCCTTAGACCGGAAGCGAGGATGTTGCCCTACTGACTACCTTCCTGGCAAATATGCACAGCGAAGTTTGTGTATGTACATCTGCATTTGTGCATGTCTGTTAGTGCTGCAGTGTGACTCTATTGCCCTTGAGTATCTCCGAGGGTCTGTTTGCCTGTGTATGTGTGCATATATGTGCATCTGTGTGTGTATGTACCTATGTATGTATGTACCCCTGAGCGTATGTGTGTAGCGGTGTGTGTATGTGTATGTATGTGTGTGTATGCGTGGATCAGATATACATTTCATCGTGGGGACCAAATGTCCCCAAAATGTCAAAACCTATTATTTTGACATTGCAAGGGCCATTTTTCAGTCCCCACAAGGGCAAATTCAATTTTATAAATATCTTTGACTGCGAACAAAAAACTGAAAATGTCAGAAGTCTTGTATTTTGTTTGGTTGCTTATGATTAAGGTTAGGGCTGGGTAGGGGTTAAGGTCGTCATGCTGGGATTACGGTTTTTCCTATAGAAATGAATGGAGAGTCCCTACAAAGATATGCCTACAGGTCTGTTTGTACCTGTGTTCATTGGGGCTTGGGCTCCTTCGTCTCAGCAGCAGACAGGGAGAGGCGATATTCCGCACAGTATGGAGAACCAGCACTGAGGTCCCTGGACAGACCACCACCGAGCTCCACGCTGCACCCCTACAATAATCCAGTCTGCACTGAAACCCACCTGCCTACCAGACACCCTGACGGTCTTCCTTAATTTCTGGTTTTGAGATGACGCCTCGGATTGCACCGGGACATCTGGGAGTCATTACTGCCGTGCAGGCAAACCTGGGAAGAGGGAACATCTGCACACGCAGGAAGGCATCGGAAAGCGGGCGCTCGGTTTACACGCTGAGTGCAGAATTTGACACAGTCGGCTTTTCTCGTCTCCCTTTTCTGCGCTCTTTCTTGCACAGCCGTGTCCTTCCTCCTCTTTATCGGCGTGGCTTCGCAATTTCCATTCTCTTCACCGAGATCCTGACGGCCCGCTTTCATTTCCGACGGCATGCCGGACGGTGCGGCTCCCTGCTGCAGAATGCTAATTTCAACCTCCCCCCCACCACTGCCTACCTACCCCATCCCCACTGACAGCAATCTTGCCTGTCACGGGGGCAGAATGCAATCTCTCATTCTGGGATATGAATTTCTGATCAGCGACCGGCCGACTGCCATCAGGGCTTATAGTAATCCCGCCGGGCGGCCTCCATTCCCAACGCCGGCGGTAATGGATGGAAGCTTGCGGCTCTCGGAGCTCGTCGGGAATTCCGTGCCGAAACGGGCATGTGCCGCTGGGCCACGAGTGGCGGTTGGAGGCTGTGCACCCCGCCCATCACCTTTGTTTTGAACTAGTAACATTTTGGTTAAACCACCAACATTGTTTTCATTGTTAAATAGATGCTAAAGTTATAGCCTTTCAAGTTTTTTTTTCTTTTAATTGTTCAGTGAATATTTTTATTTTATTGGTATTGTAGTAATCAGAAGTGGAATCTAAAAAAGCAACAAACAGATTATTGCAGTCCTTTGTCGAATAAAACATGAGGATAAGTCGGTACCCAGGGGCCCCAGCCCTGCCTTACACTGGTGGTTCTGGTTCAAGATCTTCGGCTGGAAGCCGGGCCCCTCCCACTGCCGTGGGGCCCTTTGATCGCACATCAAGGAGCTGTCGAGCTGGCCGAAGCCCGTGTTAGCCCAAGACACACAGAGTGCCGTCCCGTAAAGGTCAAGGGAGTGAGCTGCGTCGCCACAAGACCAAATGAAGATCGCAAATGTTGGCTGACGATTCGGGAGACGTATCCATATTAAACATCGCGGCCTGGCGAGAGGGCACCTTGGGACCCATCTCTGAAGTAGCGGGGGGTAGGAGAGAGAGGACAGCTTACAGTCCGCAAATTCAGGCCGGGAGGTTTTCTGGGTGCTGCAGCCCACATAAAACCAAGAAGCGCAAAAATATGTGCCACCAAGCCCAGGATCAGTGCGCCTCCTTCCTATCTGGTAACAATGACAGTGAAAACTATACATGAAAATTATAGACTCCTGCTTGGTAAAATCACATCCCCCTGCTCGCATTGAGACTACATTAAATGGAGTACAGAGGAAAAAAAGGATATCAAAGGCACAAAAGTTTTGTTTTGTCGGTGACATACAGTATAGTAGCAACCGCTGGTGATAGTATTAGCAGAAGCAGTAGCTAAACTAGGTAGCTGGGAAACGTATTCTGTTCTTACGATAATGCCTCCATGGTGCAAGGAGCCGCCTGGGGCGTTACGGCACATTTAGGTTCACTTAGAGGAGCAACGTGTGAAGTGAGAGCTTCACCACTGACGCGGGCTAATGACATCACTGCTCCTCCCCACCCCGAGCCGACCACTCCCTCCATCAGCCAATCAGCCAGGCCGTGGTACATCGCGAACTCAGTACAGTGACAGACACTTGTGCTTATACACATTAAAAGTATCTTTATGTACCAAATGCAAACATATTGTGTTTGAAAATCGGGTTCAAATATCTTTTAGTTTTGTTATTATAGTAATAGCAATAGTAGTATTACTCTTATTAATCATTATTAATAAATGTCTGCCATTGTTGTTACAAAAGAAATGTATGTAAATATGTATTTTTGATCATATACAATCACAGCATGCTAAAAGAAATATAATTAATTCCAACTAAGATTTTTTTAATTAAAATATACATTAAAATAATTCAGTAGGCCCCCCAAGAAGGCAGATAAAAGAAAACAAAAAAGAATTGGGCTTTGCAGTACATAGCGGATAATTTTAAAAAGTGTGGCATTCCAAGAGGTGGATTATTCTGAGTAGTATCTGTGCCGGACGGGTGCCTGTAACGCATCGTGAGCTCTCACGGAATACCGCGGAACTGACATTCCTCTTTTAAGCAGCAATACGCAGAAATGCCGGTATTAATGAGCTGGAATGAATTTCTCCCCCTTAGCATTTATTCTTTAAAGAAAGTCACCTGATCAAAAGAGTGCAGCTCCATTCGCTTCGGGACTCGGGGTATTTGCTGGAAGGCCAGCGGACCCCAACACCCCTTTTCAAGCGATCCAATTGATCTCGTGAAGACAATGAGGCATTCTGGGTAAAGGCAGGGGAGAGGTGCGGCAGAGAGGGCGCGATCTTTGCCTGTCACCTGCTGCCAAATGCGCGCAGCCTCAAAGACATCATTAAGCAGAGAGAGGGACTGGCTCTTCTTTATCTGAAGGAAATTGCAAACAAAGGGCTGGCTTAATGTTATGAATTCAAATATCTACACAAGCACGGGATGCCCAATAGTTGTTGTGGTATTAGATGTATTTTTTTTATTTAAGTAGAACATTAGTCTCTATATTTAATTTCATGAATGTATAATGGAGAGTGCCTATAAAGTAGGCACCGCATGTAGTATTCTTTTAATGGCAAAATATGATACCGGTATTGGCAGCTTTGTTCGAATGATTGAGTGACACCCGGTGGCTGGAGCTGGGACTGCACCTGGACATTTAATTCTACTGCAAACGAATGATGACCAGAAAATGGTGTTTTAAAATAAAATAATAATAATAATAATATAATAATAATAATATGCTTATGCATTTGACATGTTCTTGGCTTATAGCGCTGTCAGCACAGATACCACTATGAACTGAAGATCACTCATAATGAAAATTAAAGCCTAACAGTTTCATTGTGCCAAAATCACAGTCTATAAGGGTATTTTTCCGCTGCACTGTTAAAGAAGGCTGTGCATCTATCTGCTTGAAAATGCCACACAGCCTCTTCCAGGCGCCCCATGGCGTTCAGTTTGACCCCCTTTGTCCATCAATTCCTTTCTTCAAATGAATGTGCATATCAAACATGCAGGCTGGGGGCACAGGGGCGCTGGATGGTATAATGGAATAGCAATGAAAAACACAGACACGGACAGAGAGCAGTAAAACAGCAAATGCCCCTGTCAGTAATGCTCTTTTCAAGCCAGCCGCCGGCTTTGAGAGGCCGCATCTGGTTTCCTTAAAATCCAGAGTTCTAGGAATGTCTGGCATGTCGCTTCTGCTGTTTGTGTCCATGCAGAAGCTGTGGATGTCAAACTGTGGCCTGACAGTGCAGTCAGGAAACCCATGTGGCACGGAGTGGCGAACCGCAGTCCCCAGAACGGATATCCCACAGACAGCCCCCAATGCCTACAGGCCACAATGCATACGGGCCCTGATCCATGCAGCCCCCAATGCATACAGGGCCCAATGCACACAGGACCCAATGCCTACAGGCCACAATGCATACAGGCCCCGATCCATGCAGCCCCCAATGCATACAGGCCACAATGCATACAGGCCCCGATCCATGCAGCCCCCAATGCATACAGGCCACAATGCATACAGGCCCCGATCCATGCAGCCCTCAATGCATACAAGCCACAATGCATACAGGCCCCGATCCATGCAGCCCTCAATGCATACAGGCCACAATGCATACAAGTCCCGATCCATGCAGCCCCCAATGCATACAGACCACAATGCATACAGGCCCTGATCCATGCAGCCCTCAATGCATACAGGTCCTGATCCATGCAACCCCCAATGCCTACAGGCCACAATGCATACAGGCCCTGATCCATGCAGCCCTCAATGCATACAGGTCCCGATCCATGCACCCCCCAATGCCCACAGGCCACAATGCATACAGGTCACAGTGCATACAGCACCCAATGCACACAGGACCCAATGCATACTGAACCCAATGCATACAGGTCTCAATGCATACAGGACCTGATGCATACATGGCCCAATGCACACAGGACCCAATGCATACAGGCCACAATGCATACTGGACCCAATGCATACAGGCCTCAATGCATGCAGGCCCCAATGCATACGGGCCCTGATACATGCAGGCCCCAATGCATACAGGCCCTGATACATGCAGACCCCAATGCATACAGGCCCTGATACATGCAGGCCCCAATGCACACAGGGCCTGATACATGCAGGCTCCAATGCATACAGGCCCGATACATGTAGGCCCCAATGCCTACAAGCCACAATGCATACAGGCCTCAATGTATTATCAGCTAATATGTCAACACAAAGTGACTGAAATGTCCAGTTAAAAATGCATCATACAAGCAACATAGACAATAAATTCCCCTTAATCTGACTCATCAGGATGAACAAAGACACAAACATATAAAATACTTCAAGATATTTAGACCAGTTACATTTAAATACTGGTTTAGACTCCAGTTGAAAATGCCAAGCACTTGCCTGTTAAAAGCCTTTTTAAGTTCAAACTTCATTCTTATAACTTACAGAGAATGACATACAATTTATTAGAATTATATACTCAAACTGATTACTTTCAAGTAAATATGTAAATAACTAACTACATTGTGTAAAACCATTTTATTATTAATATTTTTTTACTTTTCAAACCTGAAAACCAAATTAATACAAACTACCTATATACTAATCACAGGGTTTTCCTACAATTATCAAAACTGAATGAAGCATTTGTGCACCAGTGATATTAATCATAATTGATACACATTAAGTATTAATTAATACACATTCTTTATATATTTCACAGTCTACTTACATATACAGAATAAAAGAGCTTCATGCTGAATACACCTCCAGAGATGGGAAGTTCAGGTCCAGAAAGTACAAATCCAGACCAAGATTTTATTTCAACCAACCAGCTGAACACAAAGAGTCCAGTCATAGTGTACTCAGGTGGCTGGCTGGATCAAACTCTTGGTCTGGATTTGTACTTTCTGGACCTGAACTTTCTACCTCTCTATACCTCTTGTATTTTTGAGACTAATGCAGTGCTGCCCAAAATCCCAGTTACAGGCGTTATGCTGAGGTTGCTGCAATCCCAACAATGGCCACTAGAGTGTGCTGTTGGGGGAGCCTCGATCTGGCACGGCCTGTAGAGCCAGCATGGGGGAGGGACTGGCAGTGACCTTGTACATCTCAGCGGCCGGTCCCTGCGGCGGCGACGGCACGGGTGTCTCCGGGGCGGCTGGGGCAAAGGGAGACGCTCAGCTTAGTGTTTTCAGAGGTAGGGAATCAATCGCTATGGTAACATCTCCCCAGTGCCCAAGCCCAGGTTCTTACAGATCTGCTCGACGTGCAAAGGGGCTGGCAGCGAGCTGATAAGGACGGTGTGGCCCGTCAGGGGGTCCGGAACCAGCTGCGGGTGACCGGAATGAGGCAGGTGGGGAGGCTCCGTGGCCAGGCCTGGGGGAGGACAGGCACTCAGTCATGCGGCGCTCTGACTCCATCAAACAACAACTTGTGGCTCCTGGTAATAAGGAAGCCATAAAAGCTGATGCAGCAAGTGCTCTGTGGCTGAGTCACGCAAAGTCAATGATAAACAGAGAGGAGTAGCACGCACCCAGGGAAGGCCGGACACCCTCTCACTGAGTGTGGCTACTTTTTTCCTGCTCTAATTCCACCTGTTCTTCATTCCCCATAGCGGATATAAATAATACATTTTATTTTTGCCTGGCGAGTGCTGTCATACCCATGCGTACCCCTCGACGACCGGCATGAAAGAGAGACACTTAATAAAGATCGCCTTCCCTGCACATCCTACGCTTCTGTCGACTGCACCAAATAAAAACAGCCACAGGATGTTTATACTCACAAAGACGTGGCATTCTAGGTTAGCTATACTTTTCACTATTTAATAATTTGGAAAAGGTAATCTGCAGAAGTATAGTGCATGAAAACTAACATAAAGATTTTCTGTTGGCCAATTAAAACTTTCAGTTGGTTGGCCAATAAAAAAAAATACTGAGTTTGCCAAACGTTAACCTGGTGGGTGGTCCCGCCCTGCCCTACCTCCCAGCAGCATCTCCTGCAGCAGGTTGTCTATCTTGGCCAAGCCGAAGAGCTTGACGAACTGCAGCTGCTCGATCATCTGCCAGGTGATGCTCTGCAGGGTGGGCAGCAGCAGCAGCAGCTCGCCGAAGCGACCGCGCGAGTCGTACTGCCGGTCGTTGATGTAGTCCTCCAGGCTCATCTGCACCTGGCAGCGCAGGGCCTTGATCTTCGACGAGTTGCTCAGGCTCTTAGCGTCTGGGACAGGGACAGAGCAGAGACGTTACACGTCGCGGGGTAAGTCGCGTATCATCTATCCATCTTGAGTACCCACAGGATAGGGCACCAATCCATCGCAGGGCACACTCACACACCATTCACTCACACACCATTCACTCACACACCATTCACTCACACACCATTCACTCACACACCATTCACTCACACACCATCACTCACACACCATTCACTCACACACCATTCACTCACACACCATTCACTCACATGACGGTCACTTACACGCCGGTCACTCACACATGCACACCTATGGGTAATTTTGTAACTCCAATCAGCCTCAGCATGTTTTTGGACTGGGGGGGCAAACCGGAGTACCCGGAGGCAACCCCACAACAACACAGGGAGAACCTACAAATTCTACACACATAGAGTCGTGGCAGAGACTCAAATCTTGGTCCCAGAGGTGTGAGGCAACAGTGCTAAGTGCTATGCCACCGCCCCCCCGCGATCAATATACAAATAAACATTATAAGCGTGCACATGTACATTTGTGAGATAATATATAATAGCAAAATAGCCAAAGGAATCTGCGTTCTATATCTAACCAAATACCTCTGTGTATCTTTTCATAAAACATATAGAAAACACTGCACTTTGTTGATAAAACATTTGTTTCTTTTTGTAGCTCCTTGCAGCGCTGTTATCACTCCCTGGCGTTAATGATTAAACCCCGTAAAGGTTCCTCCTCACACACCTTTTATTGGTGCCCTTTGTTTGACGTGGCCAAGCCTTACCCGGGTCAAAGAAAACGATAGCCTTGAGGGCGGCGTACTCGTTGTCGTCCACCTGGATGTCCTGGAACGGCGCGACCAGCTCGTTCAGCACGCGATTGGCCACCCGGCTGATTTCGGGCTCGTGGCAGTCACGCCGGATGACGTGGTCGGTACCTGGGGGGCGCGGTGTGTCAAAAATGACCATGGGCCGAGCATGCGGCTGTTACTCAGAGCCATCGATCTCTGGTCAGCGGGCATCGCTTCGGAATTCCGATTAACTGCCGACGGGGGTGATTACCCAGCAGCAGGATGTCTTTGTAGGGCATGGACCTCTTCGCCACCCCCAGGAGCAGCTGCTCCCCTGCGTGGGCTCGCAAAAGGCAGACCTATGTAGGGGTTTTCGGAACAACAGGACACCCGTCAGCATAGGGAAAACGACAGACATTAAAAGGCCACAACAGATACGGCAGTCAGTTCAGGTGTTTAACAGTCAATAAGGATGGGGACACATTAAGATGCTCCTCTGTAATTACACTATAAAATGATGATAATACATGTGGTCGATAAGGAAGTGACTGACATACTTATAACACTCATAAATGTGATTTGCGGTCATATAGCACATATATAATATCTAAATATCTCACTACATTATTTTGCGCTATAAATACTTGTAAATATTAACATTTTATTTTTTTAATTCATCTGTATACTCTTCTATATGTTTATGTAAAGTTGGGGGAACACAAGTCTAAGAATTTCATTACAGGTAATGATGCTACATTGTTATCTTTATATGACAATAAAACTTGAAACTATATGTATGTGTGTCTGTATGTCTGTCTCTGTGTGTGTAGGGTGTGTGTGTGTGTGTGGGTGTAGGGTGTGTATGTCTGTGTGGGTATAGGGTGTGTATGTCTGTGTGGGTATAGGGTGTGTGTGTGTATGTCTGTGTGGATGTAGGGTGTGTGTGTCTGTAGGGTGTGTGTCTGTGTGGGTGTAGGGTATAGGGTGTGTTTGTGTGTATATCTGTGTGGGTGTAGGGTGTGTGTGTGTCTGTGTGGGTGTAGGGTATGTGTGTGTGTATGTCTGTGTGTGTGTAGGGTATAGGGTGTGTGTGTGTGTATGTCTGTGTGTGTGTAGGGTATAGGGTGTGTGTGTGTGTATGTCTGTGTGGGTGTAGGGTATGTGTATGTGTTTGAATTGTGAATTTTTAATTATTATATTGTGGGAACCCAGTGTCCCACAACATGATAATAACCCGTAACTTTTTACCTTGTGGGGACATTTTTTTGGTCCTCATAAGATTAACCTCAATTTTATTAAAATCTGTGAATGCAATCAAAAAAACTAAAAATGTCAAAAGTCTTGTATTTTGTTTTGTTACTTATGGTTAAGGTTATTATTATTATTGCTGGATTAGAGTTTTTCACATAGAAATGAATGGAGAGTCCCCATAAATATATGAATATAAATGTGTGTGAGTGGTTGTGTGTGTAATATGTACACTATATTGCCAAAAGTATTGGGACACCCCTCCAAATAATTGAATTCAGGTGTCCCAGTACTTTTTGCAATATAGTGTGTGTGTGTATGTATGTATGTATGTGTCTATGTGTCTCCGTGACTCTGGGTAGGATAAGAGATGGGTGGGTGGATGGATGGCTTGCTTGGTTATACTGGCACAATCAAAAATTTAATCTTTATGAAAAAAAGGTGCGATTAATCAGCAGAAAGTACTTTTGGTATATTTGCAACTCGCGCTGTGCTAGTGATATCAGCCTGAGCCTGATAATCTTCCTGAGGTGAGTCTAGGAAGCACTGTCCTCCTGCAGCTACCCGACGGCGAGGTGTCACACCAGTTTCTGCTTGCTTCCGAGGAATTTCAATGGCAGGCGGGCCAGGCCCCAACACGCCCCAGCATGCCCCAAGATGCCCCAAAGTGCCCTGACGCACCCCGACATGACCTGATGCCCCAATGCGACCCCGACACGACCGGACACGCTCAGATACAGCCTGACAAGCCCCAATGTGCCCCGATGCACCCCGGAAAAGGCCTTATGCGCTCTGGTGCACCTCAATACAACCTGACATGGCCCGACATGGCCTGATACGCCCTGACGCACCCCGATACAGCCTGATAAGCCCCAAAATGGCCTGACGCGCTCCAACACGCCCTGACGTGCCCCGATACAACCTGACAAGCCCCAACATGCCCTGACACACCCCGACACGGCCTGATGCCCCAATGCGACCCCAACATGGCCTGACACGCTCTGGTGCATCTCGATACAGCCTGACACGCCCCAACATGGTCTGACATGTTCCAAGACGCCCTGACGTGCCCCAATACAGCCTGACAAGCCCCGACACGACCTGATGCCCCAATGCGACCCCAACACGGCCTGATATGCTCTGGTGCACCTCAATACAGCCTGACACAGCCCAACACAGCCTGACATGCCCTAACGGGCCCCGATGCGGCCTGACAAGCCCCAATGTGCCCCGATGCACCCCGACATTGCTTGACGTCCCAATGCGACCCCAACACGGCCTAACACGCTCTGGTGCACCTCAGTACAACCTGACACAGCCCAACACGGCCTGACACGCCCTGACGTGCCCCAGACACGATCCAACACAACCTGACATGTTCCGACGCCCCGACGCAGCCCAACACCCCCAACACGCCCTAATGCGCCCAGATGCACCCTGACACGCCCCAACATGTCCATCACCTGGTCGTCCAGCGGCAACTCGCTGAAGGCCGGGATGTACTTGGCCCACTCCACCAGCACCAACAACTGCTGCTTCATGGACTCGCAGACGTCGGCCACGCCTGCTGTCGTTTTCCCTGTGACGTCCGAGGACACAGCGGCGCTGGGAGCATTCATCTGGGGGGGGGGGGGGGGGTGAAAATGGTGCAAAAAATAAATGTTGTCCAGATTATAACCACGTCTGCATATCTGCCCAGCCCCACTCTGGGTGCTGCCCATACACCCAGC
>JAODJX010000124.1:20548-31574 GCA_026776945.1 Isichthys henryi | reverse complement strand
GTACACAACAAACACAGCAATGAACTGTTGAGAATACAGTAATTTTACTGTGAAAACAACAAAAATCAGTTACAGTGTATCCTAGTTATTAGAGAAAACAAGATCAAGAATGGCTTCTCCCCTGGTAGGTCTATTAACAATCTGAGTAAAAAAACAATCCTGTACTAATTCCACCATCTCGAGTTCATTTACCGAAGAGCCAGAGACTGTGTGCCACTGTATCCCTGGTAAATTAAAATCACCCATAACCACCACATCATATTTATTACTCATAATCCTGATATCGTCATATAACATTCTGCTTTCCTCTGCAGCTACATTAGCTGCTCTATAACAAACACCGAAAATTAGCCCATTTGAGTTTTTAGCGTCTAGTTTTACCCAGACAGCTTCTTTACTTTCATTTTTATCAGTGAGCTCCCTTGCCCGCAAGTTTTCTTTTACGTACAGTACACTGCAACATCACCACCGGTATCCGTGTCTGTAACAGAGCTTGCATTCGATTGTTTTGCAGTTCCGGATGTCGGCCTGATAAATCTGATGCAGTAATATAAAATAGTAATAAAATACATAAAAAGGCAATATGTTGGCGAAAGGTGGGCGGGACTATTTAGTCAGGTGGCCATTTGCGTTCGTTCCCTCGAGCTCCCTCCTCCATGGAGTGTCCGTATAGTTAAACAATGTACGTCGTGGACCCGGGAGCCGAGATGTGACAAACCATAAAATCCGAAAGTGTTCTGTCGTGTATGTGAATATCAATGTGTGCTTGTCTCCCTGACCATTGCGTTTTTGAGACGGTAGGGGTCGCTACATTACACGCAGTAAGTAAACCATTATCCCATTTGTGGCTTTTGCTTCTTGAATCAGGGAGTTGTTCTATTTTCTAAATTTTATTGTAATACCTCTGGATACCTGGATGATTTAGAACATCACTATATGTTTTATATTGTATAGTTGGGCAGGGAATGTTTGGGCCAAAGCAAAGTGTTTGTTTAGGCTCTCCAGGTTATTTTATTAGGTTTACTTTTTGAGTGGGACTGTAGATGTTTTATCTCAATAATCAGATGATGCATTTAAGATAGGCTTTCAGAAAAAGGCTATTGCATGAGTATTTTTACCCTCTATGGTCATGTATAAATGACATTTTTCATAGCCAAAAGGTACATATTGAAAATAAACTTCTAAAACTGTTTTTGGGATGGACTTGAACTAGAATCGAATGATGCTTAATTTGCCATTTGTGCAAATACATATGAATTCTGTCGTTTTTGCACACCCCATCTCCTTAAACCTGTCGTTTTTGCACACCCCACCTCCTTAAACCTGTCGTTTTTGCACATCCCATCTCCTTAAACCTGTCGTTTTTGCACATCCCATCTCCTTTAAGCTGTCATTTTTGCACACTCCATCTCCTTTAAGCTGTCATTTTTGCACACCCCATCTCCTTAAAGCTGTCCTTTTTGCACATCCCATCTCCTAAAAGCTGTCATTTTTGCACACCCCATCTCCTTAAAGCTGTCGTTTTTGCACACCCCATCTCCTTAAAGCTGTCGTTTTTGCACACCCCATTTGCCAAATTAATTAGTAATTTGGGCATTTCATGTCTAACTGCTGGTGGTTTGTCATATTGCACTCAGTTGAAAGTATGAATACACTGGTCTCCATTATTCAATTGTGTAATTTATTCTGAGTCACCTTGGAAGCTTTGTGTTAATGCGTAGTTTGATTCTGGTATAATGTTTTCCCCAAGGGGCTCTGGCTTGTGGCCAGGCATTACTGGTTCAGGGAAGAAATGTGACCGATGGTCATGCAGTGAGAACACAAAAAGTAACTTTAACAGTTTAAAAAAGTGAGAAAACCATCACAAAATAATATTCAGAACAGTTCTTCTTTAACAGACATATTTGCATATGAGTGAAAAATGCCGTTAAGGGCAAATAGTCAGAAAAGTTGTTTCTGGCATGTTACTGAATGAATTACATGCCACACACCTACCTGTTTCTGTTGACGGTGTTTAGCTGAAAATGTGGTTCCTTTAACTGTGAGGAAGTCAAGTAGCGTTGCTGTTATACTGACTTAAATGCTGTTGTTTTTTGAACGGGTTTTGTCACTGAAATGTTAGTCAGTATCCTGTGCAAGAAATTACGTAAATGAAGAAAGTCTGGGGAGGATTTTGCGGTAGTGTGCCAGGCATTCTGGGATAGGGCCTGGATTTTATGTTATGGTAGCGGGTTAAAGTTCATAGCTCATTTTGAATGTACGTTCCTGTAACTGCTTTCCTTTCCTTTTACTTAGTCCATATCTAAACCAGACTTAAACATGAGGAGCTACTCAGTACCACAAAGGACTGCGATGTCCTGAGAGCTTCACCTGTCCTTCACACAAACCACTGGCATTTGGGCCCAAGGCGCATTCATTAACCTACAGCCTAATTCTAAGCAATAAATAATTGGATCAATATGAATCCATCCCTCCTTCTTCTATACTGCTTACGCTGTTCAGGGCCGCAGGGGTCCGGAGCCTATTCTGGAAACAACAGGAGCAAGGCAAGGAATAACCCAGGGCGAATAATTGTTTATTCTGAGATCATTGATACAAAACTGATACAAGAGCCTTGAGTGAGGAGGGTTAGGGTTAGGTTAGGGTTACCTAGGAGGCCCTGCTGAGGACAGCTAGGGGTCACAAAGCGTGCCAGCAGTCTCAGGGTGGGGTGGGGGGCATGATTGCTGGGTGGGGGTGGGCAGGATTTCAGCCGGCCTTATGGGACCCCACAGTGGACCCCACTGTGGACCCGGCCTTATGGGACCCCACATTTCCCAGCTGGAGAGCACACAGTGAGCCACGGGAAAAACCCCTCCCTACCCCGTACGCACGATCCAAAGATACAAGCAGCACTACTTACAGCAGTCCACACAGCTGAAGGTCATCTTCATAGCCCAGCGGCACTTTCCAAAGAAAATCAGCATGTCAAAGCAGCTGAGGGCGGTCATTGCGAAGAACACTTCATTTTTCCCTTCCAGTTCGTATTTATCGATATTCTTCACATAGTATATCCTAAACACGTGGTATGGGAAAAAGCACACAATCATGATTAAAATGAAGAGGAAGCTTTTCACTTGGGCCCAGAATTCCTGGTGTTTGAAGGCGGCCATCTTGTACAGCCGGAGGACTCGGATCAGAATGTACAGCTGGCATCCCGTGAATGCCAGCACGGTCAGGAGAATGGCACAGCTGATCACGTAGTTCAGGTTGCGCACAGACTCTCTTTTAATGGCCGAGCCGAAGCGGAAGCATATGGTGCTGTTGTGGCTGGTGTTGCCGTAGTTGGAGAATGTGACCGGGAGGAGGATGCCGAAGATGAGGAGCCAGATGGAAGCGCTGAAGGCGACGGCGTGCAGCCGGCGGTAGAAGGCCAGCCTGCTGGTCCGCTTGAAGAAGCTTATGTCGCGGATGACGAGGATGATGACGTAGAAGATGAAGGAGAGGAGCATGTGGCCGTGGAGGGTGGCGCTGACCAGGCGGCAGAACGTGGGACCCAGGCCCCATTTGTTGGACGCGTAGTAGTGGATGCGGAAGGGCACGGTCAGGAGGAAGAGGTAGTGCACCAGGATCAGGTTCATGACCGCCGTGGTGGTCACCGAGAGACTGCTGGACTTCAGGATGCTCACCAACGTCACAGTGCTGACCAGTCCGCCAAAAACCAGGATGAGGCTGTAGATCGCCAGCAGGGTTACTCTGATATCATCAGGCATGTTGGTGATGTTTGCCTGAGATGCCATCCTGTTCTCCGTCCTGAACAATGAGACATTCAATTACATTTTTTTTATTATGTTAAGGACAGTTATTGTGTGGTCATATAGACTGTGTTTGATAAACCAGAATTATAATCAGTTTCTAATCCATCAGGGGACGACCTAGAATAACTTACTACACGACAAACCGGCAGCTTTGTAGCTGGACTGCTGAGTGGGTACGTTAGCTAAGTCTTATTAAGAATAAGTGTATCATTGAGCCATTAATGCAGTTCTCTGTGCCTCTGTAGTTAAGTAGAAGTTAAGGCATTTCAGAGGATATATGCTAAATCACTGTAGAAAGTTAAACAGTACAATTCAAAACCTTAGTATTGTAAACGGAAGTCTCACTGTATACGTTATTTCACAGTACACGTTATTTCACTGTACACCGGTCTTGCAAAACTCATATGTTCCTTTTCCTGCAACTTAATGTCATAGGCATTCATCTGCATAGAGGTGGACTCTCCCATATCTCTTTTAGTACAGAAACGATCTCATGGCTGAAGAACTCATGAGTGTAGAGACTGGGGATGAATCTGTTTAGCTGCTTTACATTACATCATGGGGGTGCATCTACTTAAACACAAAAGCGCAAAACCATGTCCTCCTTATGAAGCGTGTATGTTAACAATCTGCCACTGTCAAATGGCACCTTGGTTACAATCATCAGCTACGTCCATGGAAGATCTGAACCTACCAAACTTTATAAGCTTGTGGAGACAAACCAACCTGGAATCAAGAATTGATATTAAGCATAACATTTATATTTATATGAAGACAAAACATGCTATCGCTGGTGCTCATTTGGATAAAAAAGAATAATTTTACCTTTGATCAGAAGTAGTTCAGAGGAGTGAAATGTTACTGTCCGTTCATCACTGAAGATTCTGCTCAAACGAAAACATGACAGGCATGACTGAACGAGATAGTTTCTGATAACCGACGATTCACTTCCTTGTGCGTCTTAGACCTTCCCTCTCATCTCTCCTAAGTAGATTTTCAGTTTCACAACATATCTATGTGCTAATGAGCTGCATTGCATGACTTTTGATTTTTTTTAGGTCATCCGTGGTGTGAGAAAAAGGAACAGTGCTGGAGGAATGTAGTACCACCTGTGACCAGAAATGACGATCAGGATGTGGTCGGGCTGCTCACAGCTCGAAACTGTCCCCTCCTCACTGGCCAGGAGGTTAACCTCACCAATTCAAGGAAATAGAGAAAAAAATTACACACAATTTTGCTGAATAAATCTGTGTGTGTGTGTGTGTCCATTGCTGATTTCCAGAGAAAACCAGGGCTGGAATGAATGGCACACTCATGGGTGTATGGACAGGACAGAAGCTATTTACACGGAAATAAAGGGAAAATTGAGGCGCCAGCAGTGATGCTCAGATGAGACGCTACATGAGATAGATCGGGCACTGGGCGCGGGAGGTGTGTGGCTCAGAGGGGTATAGGCTGCGATGCATGTGACCAGAAGGTTGCTGGTTCAAGTCCCAGGGTCTGTTGTGATTTCACTGCTCAGTTCTGGACCCTCAGATGCTCCTGCTTTCTCAGAAATGTGCTTCACTCTGGATGACGTCACGGTCGTGTGCCACGTCGGTAGGTAAATCAAGGGAAGGGACACAAATTGGCTAATTATGGGTATGCAAATCAGTGCCGAGCTGGAATCAGCTGACGCCACAATACTGCTCTTGTCTCTGCTGTAAAGTAAGCAAAGCTGCTCTAAAAAATGTTACACAAAGTCCAGGTACCATTTCAGTCACAGAATTACCACATAATCTTAGGGGTAGCATCGGGGGGGGGGGGTGATGTATGACTGCAGGTTAGTGCTTGATGTCCATGATCAAATCACTGATTCAGATCCCAGCGTTGGCAGGGTGATGTCATCGTCGTTTCCCTCAGAATAACCCGCTTCCCAGCCGCCTCTTTAACCAGATCTGACCCCAGATCAGCCCCGTGGACACGTAATCTCCCACAGCTGTTACAACGGCTTCACTACTGAGCGCTCTGTGATCAGCATGTTTGCGGAAACAGGTGGACGATATAAATGCAGAAAATACAGGAAGAACGGTAAACTTTTGGGAGTTAAGCCCCTGCCCAAAACGACCTGAAGGCTCCCGATTTAAGCATTAGAAAGACGTCTTTGATATCTATGACCAACTGGCCCTACTGGCATCCCTTAGGGTGGCTAATTTACTGTGGCTGTCTTGGGTATGTAGGGATCAGCTGAGCAACTTGAACTCAGTGAAGCATATGAGACAAGCAAGAAAACCTAATAGCATTAGAATAAACCGTGTTTCCAGGTCGTAGATTTAGGTACGGCTGGTAGGGAAATGTGTGTGTCTTTAGGGGGGCGGGGCTGATTTGCTCCCTACCAGATTTTGAAGAGAAACCGACGTGAGAAGTTTCACATCTAGACACAACCGAGCAGAAAGACACATAATGAATTTAGCAATTTACCTGCGTGACTAGAAAACCAGTGGGACCTGCTACAGCCTTTATTATGCTATATGCCACACTGGTTAATGCTGTAGTGACGGGTGTTTTGAAATTGAGGTTCGCGAAGCTCGTGTTAGTTTATGCCAAACGCCCTGGTTCCAACCCACGTGGTGTGGCGCAGAGATCGCATTTGAGGACCGAGCATGAGAGCACACGCCACTGAAGAACCCAAACGATGTGGACGGTCTGTTCTGTGATTCAAACAGCGGCAGACATTTCGGGTCCAGAAAGTAAGAATCCAGATCAGAATTTTGTTTCAACCAACCAGGTGAGTCTCTGTGTCTGTGACTCTTTATGCTCAACTGGTTGGTTGAAACATAATCCTGGTCTGGATTTTCACTTTCTGGAGCGGAAATGTCCACCTCTGGATGCAAATGCGCCTCAATCGTTCGTTGGCCGGAGGGACCAGCGGGAAGTCAGAAAGGGGATCAGACCAAAGATTGCGCATAAACATGTTTCATTTTGTCTCTGATCGGACCAAAAACAAACATGGCTAGCAGATTCTAAGAAAGGTTGACTGAGGACGTCTTCAGAATAAAAATACTTGCGTGTAACTGCATCGCCATATACCTGTGTATGTCCTTGGCTGTTGTAAATACGTAATCCATGGTTAATTAACCTATTTTTCAATATAACGTCCATACCACACTTCATAAACGTGATTTAAGGACAGCTTTGCTCTACAGCGCCATCCCAGGCCTGGCATCAAAGTGCAGGGTGGTCTGAGGTATGAATGGCCAGAAGTGCGGAGAGTGAGGTGTGAGGAGGTAGGAGGGGAATCACATGACGTCAGGCCTGCACTGGCTATCTGGCAACCCTGATGGCTGAGAGGGCAATTCAAGGCAAAGCCAGGGGCTTGGGGTAGATTGTGCAGCAAATATTTCATGTGCAAACCGAGTAAACCTAAAGTTACTAAGGCGAATGACAGGAATAGCACTGTACAATAGTAGGCCCAAGGTTCCCGATACTGGGGCTCTGTAGTGCAGAATGCGCCAGCTTGGCTCCGCCCCCATGCAGGAGCGTTACCTCGGGGACCATCTTGGCAGTCACATGGAGTCTCCACAGAAAGTGTCAAGTGCAACAGCCAGTGCAACCACCAAAGTCTAGCGGTAAAGTATGTTTGTGGATATCATCTGCTACTTGAGTACTAATTAAATTTGATCAAACTAATATTGTCCCTAAATTTGTAAATGTATCTTAAAAACCTCAAGTAAAAATACAAATTAAATAGCCCCCGCTCCATGTTCCTCTTCCACAAGCACATTCCCCAAACCCTCTTGTATTATTGATTATTGATTGAGCACTCTTTCTGGGCGACCTGGTGTTCCACACTGTAATGCAGTTAGAGAGCATTCAGCTGGTACTCCAGCTGCACTGGAGAGACCCGACCCATTATAGTTAGAAGTGTTCAGAGGTTTGTGGGAACCAGGTTCCCAAACCTGGGTATAGTTTATGATAGCTGCCTACACGAGAGGGCCACAAACATCGTCAAGGACTCAACCCACTCAGGTCGCAAACTTTTTGCCTCCCACCCATTGGGCAAAAGTTACAAGACCATCAGGACACAAGCCAACAGACTGAGGAACAGCTTCTTCCCCAGAGCTGTAGCCTGCATCACACCCCCTCACCCACACAACCGCGCGCGCACACACACAAATACAGCCACGCACACACACACACACACAAACACAGCCACGCACACACACAAACACAGCCACGCACGCACACACACACACACTTACTCCGTACACGTACATCCATAGCTGCTGGTGACTGAAGCGAGCAAACAAATCTGCTGTCTTACCCCCGCCCCTCCCCCCCAACAAAAAATTGCCGCTAATGCACTGATCACTTTGCAGCTAGGATTTTATATACAATAATTATAATAATATAAGGCGTGCAATACCTGCATACTAATTACACTGCATACCTGCTTACACAGTTTGCCTGTTTTACGCGGCATAATTGCAATAATAATGTGCGCAGTGCCTGGTTTCTATGCACTGTTTTTCGTTTTTACTTTATCTTGTATTTTACTTGTAATTTTATTTTATATTCTCTGTTGCTGCTGCTTCTCTGAGAGCTACCAAAGTCTCGTTGTATAACTACGATGAGAATAAAGTCTAATCTTATCTTGTATCTTACCCTGTCTTGATGTTGATTGTTTTCATTGCAGCAAATTATATATGGTCACTTTTATCGTGGCACACAGAAATACAGGCGTTGCCCCCTCCAACTCAGGCTAAAGATGTGTGGTTTAGATCTACTACATCATCTACCCCTGTCAGGGTTGATAACTTCGCTCAGCTGGCTGGCGTGTGATTTTCAAGTCGAGACAAAGTCTGCACACGCATTTACATGTATGAAAGGGTTTTATTACCTTGTAAATAATCTGTGGGGTTTGCAAACTACACGAACGCTTTTGATGTGAAAAAATTAGGTTTATAATGGAATAATATGGATTTGCCGGAGGGTTTCCTGCGTGAGCGTGAGGAAGCGTGGGTGTCGCGCCAGATGCGTGAGATTTGTATCCCTGAATATAGGCCTACAGGCACATTTTAATCTATGCTTCTTGCCTCCAGGCTTTCAAATCTTATTTTCCGGCACAGTCCGGATGAAGCTCCGGAAGCTTCGCAAGGCTTCGTCCGCCGTCGCTGCACCTTTAAAGGGGAGCCTCTCGTGCGACCCCCATTCATTTATATCAATTTTGTAAATCTTGTTGACTGCATGGCAATAAACAAAAGCTTCAAGGCATTTTGAGAGCCGGGCACTAAAATCACGTATCAATATGTATCAGTAATAATAATAATAATAATAATAATTCCGGGATAGACTCCGGACCCCCCGCTACCCAGTAGGATAAGCGGTTTGGAAAATGGATGGATGGATAATAATAATAATAATTTAACCCGTACGATCTAGATCGACTACATTAGATAGGAACGTGCCTATTTTTACATACTACTCTGAGCATTTGACCCAAATCAGACATTGAATGGGGGGGTTACACCACAGGAGTCCTATGTCTGATAATAATAATAATAATAATGGTGGTGATGATGATGGGGATGTGTGTGTCCTTCCGTCGCTTTTGTCCGTCGCAGATCCAGCCGCCGACAGCCCGTCCACCACCCGGCCCGGCCACCCGAGCCGCTCCAGCATCCAATCCCGAACCGGGGGCGGGTTCTGCCTTGTCATTCTGTCAGACCCACGGAACCGCCGTCTTCCCCCGCTTGTCAATTGGCCGCATCCAGAAAGAAGAGGGAGGGGGGTCATATTATTCATTTATTTTAGGACAAAAATGGCGGCTGGCAGCGTCAATCCATTCAATCTCAGCGACTCGGACGAGGAGTCGGAACTGAGGCCGATCGGGACCCCGAACGGAACGCCGGGTCCCGGCATCGCTCCTCTGCCGCTGCAGGTGGAGCCGGAGCCAGAGCCGGCGACGCTGGTGCTGCCCGTCGTCGGCGGCATCAGCGGCATCAGCCCTGGCGTAGAATTGGCTCCTGCCTCGCCTGCAGCGGCGGGTGGCGGCTCGGAAGCGCGGCTGTCGGTGGATGCGATGGCCGCCCAGCTGCTGCGGGATCAGTACATCCTGACGGCGCTGGAGCTGCACACCGAGCTGCTGGAGAGCGGCAGGGAGCTGCCCCGGCTGCGGGATTACTTCTCCAATCCCGGAAATTTCGAGAGGCAGAGCTGGACACCTCCCGCTGCCAAGGAGCAGGGGGGAGCCGCTGGGCAGCTCCGTGAGTATATATGCCTGGCTGCCTCGTCTGACCCTTTGTCTAAACCTCCACCCCGGCCTTATTATTATTATTATTATTATTATTATTATTATTATTATTATTATTCGTTGTCGTTTATTAAAATCTTGTGATGACGGTATGCAATCGTCCATAGGGATGCAAGGGCCGACTATTGACAAGTGGTAGCTGGCGCTCGCATAACGCGATAGGGATCGTGTCCATCCATCCATCCATCCATCCATCAATCATCCTCTAAACTCTATGATTGCCCGCGTGACAGTACTATGTCTGTCTTATATGTATAAAAGCTTAGATGTGATTCTTTTAAATCATGTACAGTCACAACAAAGCGAACAGATTCACTTCATATATACACATACATACATGCGTCTACCTCCCGGAAAGTTGTTCCCAGATCACAGCATTTTTCCCGAACACCACCCCCGCTGCCCAGTGCGCCCTTATCGCGGTGATGTTTTCCCTGCTCATGTTTGGCTTCATGCCAGTCTTGATATAATCTCGCCGTAAAGCTTCTTCCGCATTTGCCTCCTGCATGTGAAAGTGCAATTATAGCGGTGAAATGTGATCTGTGAGCGCGCGCCGGGGTTTCGAGGGCAGGATGTTGTGTGTGTGTGTGTGTGTGTGTGTGTGTGTGTGTGTGTGGGGGGGGGTCCAGGGACGCCTGAGTGTGGAGTCTCGGGCCGGGCAGATGGTGGGTGGAGGTCTTATGATCTTATTCAGGCTGAGAACAGATTAGATCCAAATAAGCAATGCAGTGACTTTGTGTTTTTCCAGAATTTACCTGAGTGTCAAAGGGCATGAATGAGACATTTTCTGATTCTGGTTTGCTATAAAGGGGGGGGCGCATAGGAACATGGGGGTGGCACCTCTTAATATTTTACTCGGCGTCCTTTGGGGGGGGGGGGGGGCCGGCCGGCGGCCGGGGGGGGCCGCGCCGCGCGGGGGGGGGGCGCGGGGGGGGGA
>JAODJX010000121.1:68231-78993 GCA_026776945.1 Isichthys henryi | reverse complement strand
ACCAATTTGGTTTTTTTATAATGGGAATTTTGTCCTTGTAAAACATTTTGCTTTTTATTTTTTTAATTTCCTTTTTTTTTTTTGTTTACTTTTTTTGCTAATGGGTGGCTTTTCGGCCCCCCCCCCCCCCCCACGTGCCTGTCACTCTCATACCAGTTGAATGTGTCATGTTCTCGACTCTCTGCCCAGGCCAGTAAAATCGGCCCTGTGTGGACAGGTTCTGTTGGGTTAGGGGGGTTGGGGGGCGTGTAGGGGGTTGCGGGGACAGCAACACAGTTGCTCCTGCATGTCTGCCAGCTCACCCGATGTGTGTCGTCTTCCCCTTGGTTGTCAGTGTGATGCAAGGCTCCCCCCACCCCCGTTGTGACGATATATAAGAGAGTTTAGGAGGGAATAAATGAAAGAAGGGAATCCAACAGCACGCAGGCAAATTGCCGAGTGGAGGGGGTCTGGGCTCGGGTGACAGTCTTTAATTGCTAAATAAGGTGAGACGCGCTTTCCATCCCATGCCAGTTTATTTATATAGCGCGTTGCAAACAGAGACTGTTCAAGGTGTTTTACAGAGAGAAAGAAGAAAAAAGCAGTATAATTAATAAAATATAATAAAAATGATAGCAAGTACAAGACATAACGGATAATATGGTCAAAATACAGTGAAAATATAGTTAAAAAAAAAAAGCGTGGGTTGAATCTAAATTATTTTTAATTTAGATTTAAATGTGTCTGCCGTTGGGGCATATCTAAGATCTTCTGGGTCCAGCTGTGGGAAGGACAGTGGCTGGAAGCCAGGTCACCATGTTTGGCTTGAACTGTGGCCGTCACTAGCTGATCAGGCGCCAGAGATCACCGAGTCCTAGCAGGTTTATGTTCTACCAGCATGGCCGAAATGTATTTCAGGCCTAAAGCCACTGAACAATTTGTACACAAGAAGTGACACTTTGAAATTAATGCTGTAACTAAGTGGACGGCAGCTTACGAGCCTGAGCGTTGGGGAGATTGTGTGCAGTTTTCTGGGTTAATATTTTGGGAAGCAGCATTTTGAATGAGTTGCAACCGCAACGGTCTCCTATGAAAGTGTGGATGCGGGGGTGATTCAACAGTCCGACGTACTGGAACTGAAGCTACAGTGAGGTATTTCTAGGTCGTGCCTGATTTTACCATGTTTGCAGTTTAGTGGTGGTTGTTATGACTGAGATCTGCATTTGTTGTCAGTATTTCTGGCATCCTTTTAGCCTTGAGGGCTTTAGATTTGAGGTGAGCGCCAACTTTAATTGTTTCCTTTTTGCTTCCACAAAGTATCGCCACTGTCTTGTTGTTTGTTCAGTTGGAGAAAATATTGCAGACTCCCAATATTTCTTTGCTGTAAGCGTAGATGCAGTGAGTCGGTGGGGCTGTTGACCTGGGTGTTCTGATCTGGGTGTTGTCCGCTTGATGTCGATGGATGTTACTTTTGTAGGTCTGCATGGTCGAGACGGTGCTCTTCTTTATGTTGTGTGGGCTGCCTCAGATTGGATGTGTCCGGAGGGCACGACCCTAGGGTCAGGGGTCGGCCACCGTACTCATGCCTGCCAAGGTCCGACTGGCAGTCGGACCCACGTCGGCTGGTGACAGATGTCTGAACGTAGGAGGGATCGTGATCTTTCCGTGCGGAGTTCGGGGAACAGCCGCAGGGACATTCTGACACTGGCATTCGGAATGGGGGAGGGGGCGGGGCTATTTGGGGACTTGTTAATATGTAATTTGCATGGTCCTGATGAGGGTTATGTTTATGTATGTTTGAACTCTGACCGTCACGAGCTGATCAACTGTCTGTACGCTGTCTTAGGATGTCACCCAATGAATTATTTTCTTCTTTTTTGGGTTGGTTGGCAGATTTAGAGCTTGTTCAGCTGGCCTAGTAAGCAGTGTGTGGATGGCTTAGGGTTCAGATCTTGGAGATTATTCCCTTATGGTTTGTTTTGTTGTTCTCCGCTTGTGTAACACTTGCCTCAACACCATTGATCCTCCAGTCACTTTTTTTTTGTCCCCACACGGGTCAGCGATCATTTAAAGGGGCGTCCCCATTAGCCCTTGTGCTGAAAGCCCAGGATCTCTCGCAGTGCTGGCAGGAGATGAGGCGGCTGTGACATATTGGATAGTTCAGCTTTTATTCCTAAGCTCCTATTACTGCTCTCGTCCTCCTCCTTTTCCTGCGTCTCCATCAGCGTCGTCTCTGTCTTTGCCGCTTCCAGATGAGACCATGGTCATCAACGTGTTCTGTGGCGTCGTGTCCGGCGTGCTGTCGTCCACGCTGGCCAATCCCACCGACGTGCTAAAGGTAGGTGCTTCTCCGCGCGGGTCCGAGGCACCCACGACGACCGGCACACCGAGCACCGTTGTCCAAGTTTGACCCAAGCGGGCTCACCTGCGTCCTTCCCCTCCTCCCAGATCCGGATGCAGGCACAAGGGAGCCTGCTGCAGGGCAGCATGATGGCCAATTTCATCAATATCTACCAGACGGAGGGAACCCGGGGACTCTGGCGGGTGAGCGTGTGCGTGCTTGTCCGTGTGTTTCCTGATCTTTCTCCATGTCAGTACAGGAGCCTCTCCCACAAGTTCCACCATTTCTCCCCAAGTTCTGTTTCGCCCTTCAGACCATCCCTTATCCCTACCACAACCGAATGACATAAAGTCCAGTTTGTATTTGGTTGCTCTTGCGTCTTCTGGCAGAATTTTGTCTCTGTGCCCTAAGCTAATGTTCCGGTCACGTTGGATAAAGAGTGCCCCCTTCTGGGTGTTTAAGGAATGAATGATACAGGGAGTTTATCACATGTTGGTAAACATTGGTACGGAACGTCCTGTCAGAAAATGATAACGTCTGAAGATAATTTTGCGTCAGCTCTGAAAGGTCATGAATTCAAGGTGGGTGCCTCAGACCTCATGCCTGAAGTTGGAGACATAAATAAAAACAAGACACCCCGAATAGAAGATACTTGGATTTTAAATTCGACACAGTGTCGCCACCTAGAGGAAGAGGAAACCCATCGTCTGAGGAGACCATTGGAGCTCAGAAGGTGGCATTACCCACCCAGGCTGTCACCAGGGGGCGCTCCCTGCTGTTTATAAACAGGGATGGACATAACTGATACTCAAGTACGCATTCACCTTTAAAAACGATACGTGCAACAATCGATTCTTTGTAAAAGCGTAAATGCGTACTTATTTTATGTGCGTCTGTGCTGCTATGACAGTAACTTCCCTTGCTTTTTAATCTGTGTACCGCAAATGAAGTAGAGTTAGCATGTGAAGATTAGAATGCATTGTATGTTGTTTGCATATCAGCGCAAATGCATATAAAATGACTACGCGTTTACACTGTTAACACAATCGACTGCCGCACGTATCGTATTTAAAGGTGGTACTTGCGTACCAGTTACGTCCCTCCCTGTTTGTAAACCATTCTAATGAATTATTATTGAAAATAACTGCCAAAGCCTGAAATGTAAATTTTCTGATAATCTCTGCATGCATGACTATAAGATGGCATCTTCACCTTGAATTTGGTTCAGTTTATGTCTTGATACTATGGGGTTTTTCGCTCTTTTCCCCCCTCAGTTTTAATCAGTGTTCGTAAATATTAATTTTTTCCATATCCATATTTCGTTCGTTTTGCATTTTTTATCTGTTCTGTGCGCTAGTCAGCAAGCGGCTTCCCGAATCCTTTGTTTGATTCTGTGCAGACGTTCACATCGTCAATTCGCTTGCTATTTTGGCTAGTAAGCTTTGCTCTCATCCTGCCGATTTAATGAGGACGTGTTGAAAAATCCCTTGGGGGGGGGTGGGGTGGGCGAAAGTGCCGACTGACTGATCAGTCTTTTTTGTGGAGCGAATTAAACTGATCATCTTTATGAGTTTAATAAAAGCTAGTGGCTTATTAAGCTGACACTCGTGTTCAGAGTGTCCTTTCTTACGTTTTCACACAGCTGGAGTTTCTCACTGGACCAGTTGCCCCCATGGTACCAGAGAAGAACGCTCAGTGTAAATATTCTGCAGATTTGGCACTGAGGATGTTAAATGACTTCCCGTGTATACAGCATGAGTAGCACTTCCTGTAAACTTAAGAATATTAAGTTTAAGGAGGTTTATGGTGCCGAGTGGTGGCCTCCCTTTTAAATAGACCCCCCTTCCTGTCACACAGGGGGTTATTCCCACAGCGCAGAGGGCCGCCATTGTGGTCGGGGTGGAGCTTCCTGTGTATGACATCACCAAGAAGCACCTGATTCTCTCGGGCTTGATGGGAGACACTGTCTACACCCACTTCATGTGAGTCTGAGCCTCATGGTGGGCTGTTGTGCAAAGCTCTCGGTCTTTACATGGAAAGTGTGTGGTGCTTATTTTTAGACAGCTGTTGAATTCCACAGTTTTTCTGGTAAATGTATAAAATTCTATAAAAACAGTTGATAACTTGGCCGTGATTCCCAAATCTGTGGTACCAGATATGAGGTGAACCTCAATAGCAGGAACGCAAAGATCGTACTCGTGGTCTTGGCAAGACCTTCCTAACTTACCTTCCAAGAAAGAAATTGGGCCGCAATGAATTATGGGATTGGTCTCACGCAAAAAGAAATCAACGTATCCTTGATATCTTGAACCATCCTCTGTACTTGTGTTCTTAGTATTGGAACTGGTCTTCGGCAATGGAAGATGAAGTAAAATGGGTACAGGAGAACTCAAGTATGGTCAAGTACGCATATTGAGATTCACCCATGGTACCTGAGATAGACATGTAGAGTAGTGCATTGTGGGACTTCTCACCATGGGTCACCGTTCTGCAGATCCAGCTTCACCTGCGGCCTGGCGGGGGCACTGGCCTCCAACCCCGTGGACGTGGTGCGGACCCGCATGATGAACCAGCGCGTGCTTTCGGGGAACCCGCTGTACAAGGGCACGCTGGACGGCGTCATGCAGACCTGGAAGAACGAGGGCTTCTTCGCCCTCTACAAGGGCTTCTGGCCCAACTGGCTACGCCTGGGGCCCTGGAATATCATCGTATCCTTTTCCCTGAGATGCGAGAACACTTTTGGGTTCGTGACCACGCTGTTTTGAGACCGCGGGCGCGTATGAGCCGGGTGTATCCAGAACCGTGCCTCACCTCTGCAACCTTCTTGCCTTTCTCCTTAATCTGATTCCCAGTTCTTCATCACCTACGAGCAGCTAAAGAAGCTCCCGTTGTAGTGGGGGCCACACCTTTGGACCGGCACCCATGCGCGAGTGTGAGCGAGCGCGCATGCCGGCGGGAGGGGTGTGCGAGGCCACCGCCCTTGTGGCCGCCCGCTCTTGCCGCACCCTGCCCCCCAGTGTCCTCCTGCATTCACAATCCCGCCTTTTTTAATCACCCCTGGTGTGCTTGTACACTCCGTCTATTCAAATGTCTATTTTAATTTTCAGATATTTATTTTTTCTTTGTACAGCCTGTGTACACATGATGTCTGTTTTTATGATTTACACCGACTGTCTCCATCTGCTCCGACACGGACTTCTGGCAGCTAATGTCTTGGCTTCTGGGCAGAAGTCCAGTTTGGGCTTGGAGAAAAGTATCGGCCACGACGATGTCTTCCCCGCACTTTCCACCCCCCTGGAGCCAAGAATTTAACCACGGTGCATCCACATCAACTCCCTGACTTAAACGTCGGTAATGAGGTTTTGGAGACCATTTGGGGTCCTTAACCATGAAGAATGGTGCAGAACTACTGCACGTTTGGTGGATTCATAGACTGATTCTGTAGCCACCTTCCACCCTTGCTTACCAGCACAACTGCATACCTGTAATGATTGGACAACCCAATGCCCATTTGGGTTACGAGTCTCACAGGAGACATAGAAACCAGCTGTTATCCGGAAGGTTCTGCCAGCCTGCTCTCTCTCTTCAACCTGCCAGTTTGCTCCAATGCAGAAGGATGAGCTGCCTCGCTACGAGGCAGGGGGATCACAGTGTGTGTCTGGGCTACCTGTTCAGTGCCAAAGGGCCAGTGCAGCACTCTAAAGTGGAAACGGTCCGTGTCAGACGCACAAGGAGAACCACGGTTGCATTTTTGAGCCACATTTGAGTGTTTTTTTAAAGTCTTTTATTCGTTCTGTTCTCATTTTATATGTTTTTGTTGCAGTGCTTCAGCAGAAACGACATTCAGTAAATTTTAGCTGCATTTCTCTTTTTGCACAGCACTGATCACAGAGTCATGCGTCCATAAGTTCTGGGCCTCCACGCCTGAGCTTACCACTCCAAGCATGCCGTTAGAAATGCCCCACATAACCACCGCAGGATTCCCAGGCCGCACATGTTGTCATCCCCTCCAGTACTCCTACTCCTGGCCACCAGGCCATGTGCGGCTACCAAAGAGATGGCCAGAGGCTTGCCGCTCTTCATTGGTTATTTAACTGTTACTTGCGGATCTGTATGGCCCGTTGTTATTGGCTGGTTTGTTAACCCAGGTAGCCAATGGCCAGCTGGCTTGTTGCTCATTATCAGCTTGTTTAATCGTGATTATTGGTCATAAAGGCCCCTCAGCCGAGCTCGTCAGCTGTATCCGCAGACTCCGCTAGTCCCGCAGCTCTACGTAGCTAGAGTGTACAGGTTTGTTTGTTTATGTAATTTTTTTTCTGGCACAGCTAGCTCAGGCTAAAATGCAAGGAGGGGAGCAGAGATATGGCAACGCGTGGCACTTAGGCTACGGAAGGCGTCGAGGGCCGTTTCAAGTCTAATCTATTGGGAGAAACGTTACATTAAGCGCCGGCTTTGTGTCTCATCAATACTTGAACATCCACTAATAACTTGCCATTCTCCAGTCTCAGTCAGTTGCATAAAATCGTTGCTGTTATATAACTAAAATAATGTTATTTTTTACTGTGGTGAACTGTAGCTTTATACCATGACAGGCCTGTTAAGTTTCTTAGTCATTTGCACCAAGTTGTTACTTTTTATGATAGTGTATTTATTCGTTATTCACAAAAACTCTTCGGTTGACTTAGTTGTGCTGTAATGAAAATTGTAATTTTCGTCTTTGAACAGATGGAATCTTGCTTTATGAAATGATCGCATCCACAATACAATTAAAAAAGGTACATGTGCTGATGTTCTTAATATTGGCTGTGTTCCCTTAATGAATCTCTGACTCTGGACCCTGCTTATTTAATTTGCTTATTTAATTATTGACTTACGAGTGTGCGAGAGACCCTGGCTTAGCTTTCTTACTGGTGCAGCGAGGTCCAAGATGTTTTGTTAGCGTTTCACACCTCAGTAGATAGGAATTCTAAAACGTGTCATGCAGTCATTAACAAATAAGAGGATTAAACAGCACTAGACCGAACTGAAAGTAAAGACATCTAAGGAGGCTTATGAGTAGAAGCCGCAGAATTATGTATTTACGGATTAAATATGAAATAGAAGAAATTGGTGAAGCAGAAATTATTTGCGTCCAGATAAGCTCACAAGCACTGGGAGGATGACTTAAGTCTTTGGGGTGAGGCAGTGATTACTTACTGAGCTGCAGTGTTGTGTGAATCGGAGTCTTTGAACGATTGCACTGTCCCACCCTCATTGTATAATGCAGCACCACCTAAACATCTCTCTGATTGACCAGCTATCGTCAAGGGATTCGTCTCTCTTCATGACCTGCGTCACTCTTATGCTCTGAATGCACGGGATAAAGTTTCAACCAAAGCACGTTATTTTTATTTTTAGAAGTAAAAAAAAACTTTATTTACTTTTTTTTTGTCATTTTACTTGGTGCTTAAAACTTTTGTGGAACATGCAGACTCGGAGATAATGAATTTCAGTGTCTACAGACTCCCTTGTTCTCCAGTGAGACTTAAATATCCACCCACACTGCAGAGCAATTGGATTAGTTTACTTTCTGATTCGTATATGTGCTCTTCCCCTGCTAACAAAGCGTGTAATTAAAACATGCAATTGAGGCTTTAAGCGATTGAGTTACGGGGTGGAAGAGCACAAGAGTGAGAAGAAAGCTTTAGGCAGTGAAGGAAAGAGAAACTCAAAGTCAACAAACTGCATCTGTCAGGGAAAAAAAAAAACCATTAAAATATTTTCTGCTTCCCCCGCCCGCAGCTGGCCTGTTCCACACCACCCTGCACCTAGCAGAGGGGGGGTGCTCCTCTCCAGAAGGTTGCTAGTTTGAGTCCCAGCTGGATTCCCATATCAAAGTCAGGCCTTACCCCCAAAATGGACTGCAGCAGTGGCAGAAAAATGGCCGTTTCACCCTCACTTCTTCACGCATGCGTCATTAAGGGGGGAAAAGTAAAATTTTTATGCGCTGTGCTTCCTACCTGCACAATAACAATTAAGGCATTCAGTGGAAGGGGAGGGGGGCGGTCACACCCCCAAGGAAGCTGTTCCAAGATTTCCATGCTTAAGCAGCTTCATACTTCAGTGTCCTTTGCAGTTCATTGTTGGCTTTCTTGGTCCCGTTGCTAATGATCTGGGCGTGCCTCCTTTGGCTGATTTCAGATCTTTCGGGGAGGTGTCCAACACAGGTATGTGGCTTACTTTTAAAACTGACACCATGTTGTGGTACACGCTAATTGTTTGTTCAGTGAGTAATGTAGCCTAACTGTCAACATTCATCGCCACGGACTCTACAAGTGCACGTGTTGCGTCAACTAGATGATCTGACGGGGATTCAAATTATTTGCTTTTCTGTTTATGTAGCAAACACTTTTGTCCAGAGACACCTCATCTTGGGGCAAATAGCACGTTACAAACATGTGACTGTCAAGGAGGTGACTAGGCATACGTGCAGCTAGGCTGAGCTTCCAGTGAATGCCCGGGGAAGCAGGCCTAGAGCAAGAGGTACACAACTTCTAACAAAGCAAGAACTTAATAAGATGACTTCTTTAACCAGCAGGCAAAGTAAATCAATAAATCAAAATAAATTAGATCTTCTCAAATGCTGTTCTACTCTGTTACATTTCAAGGCTTTAGAGGAACAGTGTAGGTCATTGTTTCTTAGCTCGATCCTAGAGAACCCTTGATCAGTCCATATTTTTTCTCCTATTAATGTCCCAACGCACCTGTACTAGGTATTCGATGTTCCTGATTGGCTGGGAGCTGGGAGGGAGCAAATACATGGACTGTCTGGGGGTCCCTGAGGACTGGGTTGGGAAACACCGCTGTGGGTGATGGGATTCTGCACGGCGGTCAGGTTTGAACAGAACCGGTTTGGTGTACTTAGGGTGTGAGATGAGGGAATGTTCTGGAAAGAGACACGATTGGTTATTTTGATTCAGTCCAATTATTCCTTTCTCTGTTGCCACCGTAAATGTATTTTTTTCCTCACTTCATTAAACCTGTCCGTATCCTTCCGATATTACCATCCGCAACTGATTTCATTTTAGCAGCATACCAACTCTCATGCTTAAACTGTTTTGTCTCGTTTTCACGTTGACCGATTTTCCTACCCAGTCTTTACAAAGGAAACCCCACAAAAAAAAGCCACTCACTGTCTGCCCTATTTCTGTGTCACACGCTCATAATTGTCGCAGAGGAGTATGTGAGATGCAAGACTAAAATATGAAAAGGATTTTAGGTATTATGATGTCACTGTTCAATGCATCACACTGGATACAACTGTTACAGTGATCTCATGGTTCTAGTCTTTTCCACTGACATATTTCAAGTAAAACTGCCCAGAAACTGCCTCAAACCAATTTACTGATTAGGTTATAGTACAATATAATCATGACATGTGGTCTGTGGTGAGAAGCGGCATTGCAGATACGAATAAGTACATTAGCAATTTTACTTTTTACGGTTTTACGTATTACTTTGATGAATTGCTCATTATTACGGAAATTAATTTCGCTTTCGGGATTGTGTTTATGCGCTTAATAAATTAATCAGTTAATAACCAGGAGAACTACAGTAAAACCACAGTTGCACTGGCTTATTAATATTTCAGTACTTTTAGGGATGCATAAAATGTATTATTTCATTAATTATAATCCCAAACAAAATCATCCGTCAAGGCATGGTAAATATTTTGTTATATGACTATATGACACACGGAGAAAGCGAACGGCTATTCGGAGTTATTCTGAGTTAACTGTAATAGTATCCTTATTTGAAAGAAGATATATTTTTAGGTCCTTGTATAAGCTAGAGGTTTATTTTTATATTCATCGAGGTTCACCATGAGTCTTAGCAGGACAAGCAGTTGAAAGATGGACCAATGGAACATTAGGCTCATTGTCTGTTTTATGTTTTCATCAAGCACACGTAACGCCACATATAAGAACTGAACGTCTACCAATTCAAATCGTGGTATATTCTTAAGTTCCGACTTAGGACTGTCTACTGATTCTGCAAACTGACTCAGTTAGTTTATTTGTTTTAATATAATCTCCTTACCTTTCAGTACATAAAAGCATTGGCAACGAATTGGTTACAGCATCGGCAGGGACCAAATCAGTGCCAACCCCCCCTCAAACACACGGTACTCCCACAATATTAATAGGGATAATACGCCTACCTTCCATATTCTAACCTACGCCCTTGCTTAAAAGTTAATTTGATTCTGGTCAAACATGCACAAAATTACTGTGAACGTTAGCAGCTCTTAAAACAACATTTGTGTAATAAACTGAAAACATACAGTATCTCACAAAAGTGAGTACACCCTCACATTTTTGTAAATTTTTTATTATATCTTTTCAAGGGACAACGCTAAAGATATGAAACTCTGATAGAATGTAAAGTAATCAGTGTACAGCT
>JAODJX010000121.1:48283-62505 GCA_026776945.1 Isichthys henryi | reverse complement strand
GAGGGCACTGAACCCGACATTAACGGCACGCCGCCTAAAGAGGGCACTGAACCCGACATTAACGGCACGCCGCCTAAAGAGGGCACTGAACCCGACATTAACGGCACGCCGCCTAAAGAGGGCACTGAACCCGACATTAACGGCACGCCGCCTAAAGAGGGCACTGAACCCGACATTAACGGCACGCCGCCTAAGGAGGGCACTGAACCCGACATTAACGGCACGCCGCCTAAAGAGGGCACTGAACCCGACATTAACGGCGCCGTATAATCAGTGTAATAGAGCATTATTTGTTCTTTTCTGCCCATTTCTTACCCAGGTACACAAAATTACTTTAACATGTTGCTTTGCAAGCTAACAACGGGGTTCAGCTGTTTTTCACTTGCCGTGGTTCAGCCAGCGGGCAGAAAAATGATTAGGTGATGTCAAAAAATGTAAAAATATAATAATAATTAAAAAAAAAAAAAAACCCTGGGAAGCTGAGCTTGTAGTTTGATAATGTTCGTGGCAGCCGGAAAGGTGGAGCCGTTGGGGCCTGTCTGCTCCCGCTGGCTGGGTCCCACCCAAAACTGAGCATGTTAGATTAAAAGCCCAGTGGGTCCCACGCTGGTGAGTCGGTAAAATGTGAGGTGCAGTTGAGAGAGCTGAGGCCCATGGTAATGAAACAGGTTTTAATGCCGTCAGGACGATTTCAGGACAATTTGCGTTAAACAAAAACAACACTGGCTTTATTGTGTAGCTGTATTTCTCATTTCGAAATATCGCACAGAATGCAGTGTTTTCCCTCGACCTTTGTTTCGGTTTCAAGATCTCCTCCTCTGCCTTTAGCCTCGGTCCTCGTGGATCCGCATGCAACGCCGTAACCCCGGTCCATTATCTGTCGGTCCGTTTCAGCACTGATACTGAGGGCCAACGCCTTGCCAGATTAACAATGACGAGCGTAAATCGATATCCTGGCAGGATAGCTTGCGAGGTAGAAGTTCCCCGTGTCAGGTTTCACCCTGATGGGTTTTGGTTTTCATATCTGGTTTGCTGCCCGGAGCTATTTTCTACCTCTGGAGCTGGAGGTGGGAATGCTGTGTTGGATCAGGATGGGGTTTGATGATAACCAGGAGGCAGGGCACGGTTTGGTTGAAGCCGTCGTGCATTCCTGGGGTAATAATATACCAGTACGAGGAAATGAGGCTCATTACTGCTGTTAGTGTTGTCACTACAGACTGATAGAAGTTTTGGCCACCGAAAGTTTTGTAGTGCTCACCTGCAAGCTCGGGTTTTAAGAGCCCGATTGGTTTAGCCGGAGATAAGGTGGTGCTGTGTGGAAATGGTCGCCTAATTAACGAATATGGTCGACACTTCCAAAGGTGTGGGCCACAAAGTGGTCAGCAGTGTCATATTCCCTCGGGAGATCGTCCTGTTTATCCCGTATTGTTGGTTTCCCAGCCGGGTTCAGCACCCCCCCCCCCACGCCGCATCTGAAACTGGAGTGTAGGGATTGCTTGCTCCAACTAGGGGTGCGTTTACATTTTACTTTAAGGGTGATTCAACGACAGACAAGTGTTGCCTTGCTTGACGAGGCGTCTCCGCAGTGGAATGTGGGCCGACGAGCCATTGGACCCGCCCATTGGCCGCCTCCAAGGCTCTGAGCCATTTATACCTGCTTTCTTTATCGAGTTCCCTCCACCAGAGCAGAACGTAAATGCAGGGTAGCTGGTGGATGTAGATATATGGTTATTAACGTGGCCTGTCATGTTAACATGGAGCTCTGGTGAAATGTCCCTCTGGAAGAGTCACTTCAAATAGAAATATCAACTAATCTGTAAAAAATATTAATGTTTCCCCAGTGTAAGATCTTGAACTGGAGAAGTCACAAACCATTCCATTCCCGAGGGCTTATTTAGTCTTTGATCTCTCATATGACGAACAGTAACAGTGGTTAGTAAAAGACAAGACTGAGGTAATGGCATGAGTGTCACCCTTTTTAGGGCCCTAAGCAAAATTTGATTAACCTATGTGTCATCGTCCTTCCTATTCTGACAGACTGATTAGATAAGGGCGCCCCCTGGTGGCTCCTGGGCCCTGAACAGTTGCTTTGTTTGCTTATACCTTGAGCCCTCCCTGGTAACGGAGACCAGTAAAGTAATACATGGTTTGTCTACTGTCCTGCAGAACCTCCTGGTCCACACCGTGATTCAATGTCATCTCCTACCACCCACGATACTGACGTAGCTACTTGATGCAGCTAACGCCACTGAGATGCTTGGGTGTGGGTGCAGTTGCTGCCACACTGAGCAACACCCAGCTAGCAAGTCGATATGTCACAAACCCCTGAACTGTCTTCGGTGTCCCCTGATGCCTGCTGTCTCACTCTGGCAGATATTTAGTGCGTCGTTTGCACTGCACTCATGCCATTACCTCATTAACTCTCATTAAGCCTCCTTAATGAAATTAATTGCTTTTGGCCGTTGCGTGTACATTGCTCTTAATCGCTTCCCTGTGCTGTTTGTGCATGTCGCCGAAGGAGCGTCCCTGTTTTGGGGAAACAAGGTCTCTAATTAAGCTCTCCTGCCAGCCATGATGAGCTATTTCAAGTGCAGTGTATATCACATGTCACCAATTGGCACGTGTGCATCAACATGGGGGGGAAAAAAAAACGTTAAGGTTTAGAGACGTGTGGAGTTACGCATGAACTGCGCAAGAACCGTGCCTTGCAGGGTGGAGCGTTAAGACCCTTTAGCAAAGCCCAGTCAAAAAAACTAAGAGAATCAAACATGGCTCTCATGCACAAACGGCTCCCCTTACGCTGGATTTCTTCCATATGTCCTTCATCCAACTATCAGAGTCCAACCAAACAAGAACTAATCCCTGAATTCTGCTGTGATAGTTTTGTTTGACTAGGAAGATTTTAATGCTGTGTGAGAGGCTCTGGCTCAGTTTTGCCCACACTTGTCCTCATCTCATATACGTAAATCCTTAGGCGTCAAGAATTCTTTATGAACTTCTCACTATTGTGCCTTGACAGCTGTTTTTATTGCAAGATGTATTGCTATGAAAATGAGGCATGGGGAAAGTGATAAAAATGACTGTATAGTCTTTTTGAGTAGATGACTTGTTTGTTTAGCTGGATTTTTTTTTCCGTACTGAAACTATGCTACCAAATTAACGTTTTGAGCCATGGCGCAATGGATTTCTGCTGGGACATGGTGAGATCTTCACTGTGCATCGCTGATAATGGTGCTTTTTTTCCCTCCCGAAAAGACACTGTCCCTTTCCACTGATAAACTGCTCTATAGAAAATGGGGTTCCTCAGAGCTCAGTCCTCGGATCGTTACATTTTCTATAGATTGGTCGTCTTTTCTTTTTAGATTTCTTTGTAATGAGCAGAATTATCCCACATTTTATTTTAAAAAAGGAAATGTTATCGTCTTATAGTTCTGACCAAACTGTGGTGTAACAGTGATGAACATGGTATTGCTGGTTCTCAGATTGAGGAGACCATCAACATCAACAGTAGCATGAACTTTGGCAGCCCGGTGGACACCCTGCCTGAGGTGAAGCTACCAGTCGTGGAAGTGGAGCAGGACAAGCTAGATACACGCTTCTTCGGAGAGCTGCTGGCAGAGGTGTACCGCAAAAACAGCGACATCCACACCTACATCTCGGACAATGTGGCCAAGATCCGGGGACGGTGTGTATGGTGTTCGGCCAGCCTCCGTCTTCGATGTTATTTTATCTGTGATCTTCCAAGGCATCATTTATGTAGCTGTAACATTAAACATATGAACCTGATACACAGTCTGTAAAACAGCCTCAAAGCTTCACAGTCACCAGAATAGCCCTGAACACCAAAACCAACCTCAGATAGTCTCTGATGGATCTGACATGTATTTCACATATCTGTTTTCGCCGAAGTTGCATTCCAGACTCTTATAAATTGTATGACTGCTACCCCTGAGGGGTAACTCAGCTATTTTCAGTAACCAGCTAGCATTTAATGTGTGCATACATTTGCCTTATGTTTTAATAGGAAACACCTATTGGACCCCAGCATCGACTACAAGGTAAGATGGTGGAGAGATTCGCTGCATGAAGGTCATTTTTTTTGTCTTTCGGCAAGTTTATTTTTTTTTTACTGCATACCATTTCAAGTTATTGTAGGGAATATCTCTCAATGAGGCCCTGTCTGTCTGTCTGTCCGTCCGTCCGTCTGTCCGTCCATCTGGCCACCTTCCCGCTTTTAAGGTGGAGAAAGACGAGACCGAGGACTTGATCCCCAAAGGCATGTCGGAGCTGACCAAGCAGCAGATACGATACCTACTGCAGGTAAATGCGCTACAGCCTCTCACTGGGCTATGTAGGGTCCGCGTTCCCCGCAAGAGCAGTAACGCTGCATTAGCGTAGCGGTGGAAATTGTGCGAAATGGACAGCGCAACCCCACATGAAAAGGCTTGCGGAGTGTCACAGTTACGCCTCTTTCGTTTTCAGACACGCTCCACTGCCGACAAGACCATGCGTCTCCTCCTGGCCACCTTCAACAGCCTGAGGGAGGAGCTGTTCCACCTGCAGGACGACCTGAAGGTGAGCGCTTGCAGGGCTGCCTGCCGCCTTACTCCTTGTTAACGGAGTGTTAAAATCCATGGCTATGGCCCAGGGCTGTCAAAACACTCTAATATTGAAGAAGCTAAATTAATTAGAATGTCACATAAATTAATTAGAATGTCATGTTACTTAGTTTGTATGCCTGCGGAGTTCGATTAATTAAACACATTTAATGTTTGAATTAATAACTAATATACTTAAAAAATGTATATTTTGGCAGGAATTGATTTTCAGATTGGAGTCGATTGCTTGATGTTAGTGAATTCGTAAAGTGAACTTGAGTTGATGGAAAATGGATGACAAGCGGGTTGCAATTCATCCATCAACATGGCAGTGACGGGCGATCTCTCTCGTTCTTTCAGCGCCTGGAGTCCGAGAAGGAGGGGCTGGAGAAGGACCTGAGCTACAAGGCAGACCAAGCGACGCAATATGACCGCCTTTTGGACGCCTTGCGTGAGAACAACAGACAGCTGCAGGTAGGATGTTATGTTCATTGTTGTCTTCAACTCCTTTTGGTGAAATCGAAGTTGATTTCCCAGGAAGAATGCAACCCAAACGGTGTTGGGTGTGACAATGGCTCTGGACTATAGGTATGTAGCTTCTGAGGAAAGACTGGGGAAACAGTCAGAGATTGCAAGGAGCTGCTGTCGAAGGCCAGCATATGCCACTAAAACAGCTCTGTGTGTCAACCTCCCCACCCTCACGTCCCAGGTGTCCCTGAAGGAAAGCACCGTGACCCAGAAAAGCTTGGAGTCCCAGGTGATGTCTGTCCGGGGATCAGACTCTAACCGCGAGTACCGCATTAAGGAGCTGGAGGGCAGCCTGAGGGCCCTGGAGCAAGAGAACAGCCTACTGAGGCAGAAGGTCAGAGGCCAAGCTCAACTTCATCTCATATGCTTTGTAGCCTGTGATCCGTGATCATGCAAAGAACTATGTGGACAAGCAAACTTCATCGAGGGTTAACTGAAACAAAACTGAAGTATTGCGTCTGATGGTATACATGGAGTACTCGTAGCGGAGGTTTCACATCATAGAGAGCTACAGGGTGTCTTTGGGGCTGCTCAGGACCTTCACACCAGCCTTGGGTACATTTTTCAGATGTTTGTGATGATGCAGCCTCTTTAGTCCTGAACATCTTGGTACCAAGTCAATTTGGGTTGGCCGGTGAGAGAGACAGCTGCAGTATTGAATTCAGTTTTTTCATGCGATCGATTTCTTACATGGGGTGCAGTCATTCATTTGTCATCCTCTTCTTCCTTCCTTAGATGGCCGGTCAGGGCAACATCACTGGTTTTCAGCAGAAAACGGAAGAACTCTCCAAGCAGTACAACGACATGCTTAATTCAATGCGGCACGAAAAGGACAAGGAGATCCAGGGTCTACGGGTAGGTTCACCCTTCCCCGCTTTCTTGGCACCAGTCTGTAGTGTGTGGCTAATTATAGGTGATGTCATATCATCCAGTCAAGGCTTGTCATGTCAGTTGGAGAAGGCTCCAGTAATTATGGCTAACATGTGGTCGTTGTTCTGTCTTTGCCTGGGTCGGTGTGTCGGGGCTTGTCTGCTGCATGTGCGTGTGGCGTCATAGTCCCAGCTCATCCAGGTGAAGACTGAGTACTCCACGCAGACAACAGGAGACCGGAGTCTGGAGCTACGAATCACGGAGCTGTTGACCAAGTTGGAGCAACGTGAGAGCCACATCAAGAAACAAGAGCAGGTCAGAGATTACATCGGCCGCTTACAGGGCGTGCAACTTTTCCGAGCTTGATGGCAAATGAACCTAAAATCACAGTGGTGTTCTTTAGGCTGTCCCCTGTGCCTGCTAGCCTAAGCTAATAGTTGTATACGCTATGCTAAAACCCATGCTAATGCTGTCTCTTTGCAGTGGCTGTGTCCGTGATAGACGAGGTGACGCTTCATGAGCAGTTTGCTGTATTTTTTGATTCCACCAGATGAGAACATCAAGCTCGTTTGGGGAGAACTTAACTAATAGCTGAACTAATAGTTGTTAAAAATCTTATCTAGCTCTGATGCGCAAAGCAAAGTAAGAGCAGCATCCAGTGGGATCCAAAAATACAGCAATTGTTTCATGAAGCGTTATTATGTCCATCACTAGTACTTACCGATGCTCTTCTGACTACAGGAAATCAGGAGGCTCCAGCAGGAGAAGAATGACTGTTCCAGCAGGACCATCATCACATCAAGGTGAACTTCCTGTACTGCCCATCTTTAGATTTTTAAGTTTAAAACTTTATTTAAAACTTTACTATGTACAGGGTAGTTCAACCAGACCTTGGACCAAAATGTATAAGTTTTTGCCCTGCCCCTCCCATAGGTTCTCCAACCAGTACCCCATCCTGGGCCTTCTCAGTGACGACTACCAGGCCACGTCCCCTGTGCAATCATCCAAGACCATTGTGATCGAAAGGTCCAGAGAGCTGCGAAAATAACAGGTATTTTGGAGTACAGACTGCCGCACCACTGCATGTTCTTTCCGACCACCAGAGGTCACCATTTGCCCATTTGTCAAAATGAATTTAACGGAATCAAATAAACTGACAGGGTCAAATATTTTGTTTATCGCAGCTCACAGGAGACAGATGTGAAACATCCTTAATTTCGTTTATTTGTTTGTTTTTTTTGTTTGTTTTTTTGTTTGTTTAGCTTCTTGTAAATAACTATGCATGCAGATACTACACGTAGAACCAGATGTTGATATTTACGTTTTGGTTGCTCAAGTCACATGACTAATATGGCCAGTGGGGGCTTGATAAAATTTCAGAGATTTTAAGGGAATTTGCTCTGCGTGTGTATTTGTGAGCTGGGAAGCAACGCGTGGCGTAGCTAAATGATGAACTAAAGCTATTTAAAAAATGTACAACTTTCACAAAATTCCTTTCCTTTTCGTCTGTGAGATTTATGGCCAGCCCTGCCCTGTTCTAAGCCTTTGGTGTTCTGCGATGTCGTAACCACGGTGATTAAATGTGCTGACACTTTGTGATTATCGTGCTTTTATTAGTTCAGAGTGTTGTTTTTTTTTTAGTTTTGCTTGAGGTAAAAAAATTTGTGGGGTTTGTTGTAGATTTGCATCGAGACAGAACGGTAAATGATGCTAAACACTGGAATTGGTTTTAAGTTGAATTGCATGCTGTTGAAGTTTACAAATTGGGCAATGTGAATGTGTATCTTATGTAAAGGTTTGCAGATCCATAAGAGATATGGATGGTTATATTTGTATGTGTATGTGCTCATGAATTCAATCATACTAGTGATGAGTAAATGAAGCTCCATGAACCACTTGCTGTTTTTTTTTTACCCCACTAGATGGCGCTCTCTGTTTGCTTTGGGGCTTGATTTGAGCCCTTTCTTTGAAAAGAGGGCAAAATCTAGTGGGGTCAGAAAAATACAAGCGGTTTCATTTGACTATTACTAAATACTACAGGGACCTGTATTAATTAGCCAGAGAATGCTCTGCTCAAGTCTGCAAAATGATTTAAACACATTTAAAGCAAAAATGTAGCCTGCAGGAGATTACTGTCCCTGCTGGACCTGAAGTTGAGCAGCTGATAACACAAATATGCTAATGATCTGTGCTGGTCAAATTAAGCTTCATTGAACCATCCGCAGTATTTTCTATCCCCACTAGATTGTGCACTCTGGTCAACAAAAGGGCTGAAAAATGCTCCAAAGCAAACCAAGAGCGTAGTGTAGCGTGCGGTCAAAAAATCTAGCAGATGGTCCATGAAGTTTCATTTGCTTATGACTACCAATGACTATGTTGGAATCCAGTCGTTTTCGTTATATGTTTCCATTATATGTTCGCATTAGGTCTTCCCTAAGGTTTGGCCTTATTCGCTTAATACTGCTGCCCGCACATAGATTATATTCTGAGTCATATCCTAACAAAATGATCCATCTTGGGTTAAAATAGGGTAGTACTGTAGAACTTATCAGATTTAGTGGCCTTGCATTAATAATCGCCATGCTGTTGAATTTGTTTTTGGATGGGACGTTATTACTACGGTGGCTTAAAGAAATTCTCCTCCCCGACAGGAAGAAGCAGCCAGAAGATTGAGATGCCAACCCTGCAGTCCCTTGCGGTCCTTTCCCTTGTTCCCTTTCTCTTTGCTTCTCAGGTGCAGGGCTCCTAGGTGAGGTCGTGGTTCAGGTTGCCTCGTGTGGTTTGGCAAAGCGGCTCACTTCCTGAGACAATATGGCCACCTGTCTAGGAAGAATTGACGCGATGTCAGCTGATGTTCCCCTTTTTTTTTTTTTTGCTGTTGCGTGGTAGCCGGGGTTAGTCAGGAGTAGGATTTCAAGTAGATTCATATTCAGCTCCCCAGAGTGAGTTAGCAGTGTCACCCCTGCAAAGTACTTTGTTATTTTGGTTCCATTTAGCTGCATGAATGAGTGCAATCTGCGGGTAAAAACAAATCTAAAAATATGAGGCAGATTGAATTTCCTGCAACCTCAAGAGAGCCATCAAAGTCCTACCTGCCCTAACCTTTACGATGCTTTTACCTCGTCTGTCAAGAGCAATGCCACAACTGTTATTGTTTTTTTTGCGTTGTTTTTTTTTTGGTAATATGTGTGTACTTGCATGGTTGCTTTTGTTGGTCTTTTGCCATCTCATGTTTGATTGATCTTTAACGACAGAGGTGTACAATTGTTTGACACATTTAATGCCTGGAATGTGGAGGTTCGTTCTGTTGAGAGTGGCACGTAATTTTTTTCCTTTACCCCAGGAGCAGCGTGTCACGTTTTAGTAGATGTTTTCACTCTAATCAGGTATTGCTGTGGGAGAGCGCTCTACTTCGGGGTGGATGTGAAATACGAGTGTGGGAAAAGAGCTCAGAGAAACTGAGATGTTAAAGACTGGAGGCCTCGGCTCTGGATGTGTTGGAGGTGGCAGGAGTAACACCTATGTCACTTTTATTTGGAAATACAGCAGAAGCACGTAGTTCCCAACATGTACAAGTTGTCCTTTCTGTTCTGCTTATTGTTGTTACGCTGGCAAAGTACGTGTCTCGCACCTAAACAGCATAAGCCTCAAGGATCAATGGGGTTGTTAATATATAGCAATGGTATGTGACAGCGCTACACTTTCTTCTCCTCCAATCCATTTGGCATTTATGCCAAGGGTACGCTAGATGGCGCTGTAGCATCACAATAGAGAATGTAACCTTTTCAGCCGAAGTTTAAATTGTACGTGTTCCTTTTTCTTGGATTGCTTAAGTGCAATTTTGAAGACAGGGGCTCATTTTGTCAAAACACTGCACAGTTCGCCCAGCCGCACACCCAAGTAGCAAAAGACCTCGGATCTTCTGCCGAACGAAACACTTAAGTCAAAGCTATACAATTATTTATGAAACAAATGAGTCATATGATCGAAATTCTGTTTGTTTGAGTTACACACGACTGCTCCACCTATAATACTTTTATCATGTCTGCTTTCCTAATGATTAAAACACACAGAGAAAGTACAAAAATAAATTCACCGAACGCTACATGAGACCAATACTGCAGACTGGTGGAAATATTAATTTACTGTGTTTCTCTCCATATACTCATGATAGTCAATACTGAACATCAGAACAAATCATATTCAGAAGAAACATCCCAGTTTTCATGCTACTATTGTACTGTTAGCTCATCAAACATTTGGAGAGGCGAAGGTATAAATCACTGTACCCAATACAGTTTAAAAAAAAATAAACTTGGCATCACCTCTTCACCTCTCTGAATCTGGCGATAGGATTTGTCGACGTTGCAGGTTATATTCTCATTGGCAAGACGAAACTGGAAAAACACTGTATGCCGATTCCATCCTTGTACAGATGCTGTATCAATTTGATCACAGTTCTCTTCCTGATGAGTGGTATCTGGTCATAGGGCTGGAGATTGTAAACCTTCCATCGCCATGCCGAGAAAAACTCTTCAGTGGGGTTTAGGAAGGGGGAGTATGGTGGAAGGTGTTGGATTGTAAACTGTGGATGTTGGTGAAACTAGTTTTGGACCAGAGGAAAGATTCATTGTCCCAGACGGCAATGTATCACACCTGATGCGTTTGATTTGCTGCTGTGACGACATCGTGCAATCTGTGTAATGATCTGAGAATGAGGGTGGTATTGTAAGGACCCAAGTTGGCATGGCGATGGAGGACCCCATTCTATGTGATGGCAGCCTACTGTAAAATATCACAGGAATGGGTACCAAAAAGTGCGGATGTAGTGCATGCAGCAAGCTATTGGTTTACTGTAGATAGGAGGCATTTTTCCCCATTTTCCCGGATGTTTTCTTGACAAAATGTACGAATTACTGATGCCACTGTGTGTCTGTTGAGATTTGCCTCCCTCAGTGTTATGTCCGTGGCTTTTCATGTGGTCGACTGGTGCACCACAAATTTCATTTGATAAATTCGGTCCTCTTCTTCTTTGAACGTGTCTTCTCCCCCTTCTGGGTCTTCCTCCACCTCGGCCTCTTCCTCCACGGACTCCCCCTCTCGTCCTCGTTCACCCTCTCTGCAATTAAGCCCCTATGTGTCCGCACACCTGCTGGTTGCGTTTAACCAGTCAGTTCATAGGTGTGGTAATTTGAAATCCAGTGCTTTGACATGGCAAGGAAGTGTCATCGTGTTGTATTTCTGTGTGTAATGTGTACAAATGTGTTTAGTGTTTTGCAAAAAATGTGAGGCTGCCGATGTGCTTATAGTTGTGCAAATCTGGGCTGATGTTTTGCTCCTTCAGTTTGAGGCTTCTCTACCTGTGGAATACCTTTGATTTTGGTATTTAAGCAATCAAAAAGAAAATTGTTCAAATGGTTGCTTCGATTGTTGTTGCGAATTACCTTTAGTAACATTAATAAGTATTGTTTTACATTTGTGTTGCATCAAAATCTGCTTCCGCACAAATGTCTATGTATTGCTGTGTGTTTTACGACGTTTATGTTAAACTTTGGTTGGGGGTGGCCAGTACAGTTGTGGGATCGTTAAAGGGAAAAATTCCAGTTCGAACTGACCATTGAAAGTGTCCTGTGAGCATACGCGGAGAAGATGGTTCTGGAATATTCCGAAACATGGGCATCCAGCTCTGGTTGTCGTGGGCCATATGGTTTACAGGCTATCACTCGGGCTCAGCTCATAATTACCTTGCTGAAGTCACTGATTATAAAGTTAACGTTACTTAGTACTTATGCGTCAGATATTTAGAAGGTGTATAAAATCGGTATCTGTCTCAAATCTGTTGGTTGAGGAGCTGTAATTTAAAATATTTCAATGTAGAGGTATAACCAACTATAATGAAACTGGGAAAATTCAGCTAAAATTCTAATTTAATCTTAATACACTGGGCCCAGTTCTGCATGTATTCTGCTATAGCATTCAGTTTCTTTATTTGTGTTTTATTTGTTCTGCTCTTGACTTACTTTATAACCCCTGGAGTCCAATTCATTGCTTTTCGTTTCATTTGTAGTGTTACTTTTGAGATGAGGATCCATAACTGCAAGCAAGGGTTATGGACCAATAACTGACAGTTTGTTGAACAATTAAGCCATTAAGCCGCAATACTACATGCCAAGTCCGTCAGTAACTAAACGATATCACTGCGAGCCTTCTGAGTGTCTTTGCGACAACACAGTGAAATAATGCACCAAAATCCATTGGGAACAGTGGGGGTGGCCCAGCAATTGTTAACAACCCAAAAAAACTGTTAATTCACAGCAAATAAAATCAATAATCACAGAAAAACAAAACACGGTGGTTCTAAAGGGCTTGAGTCTCTTGCCGTACTGCTTTTGTGAATCACACTGGATTTTGGGAGTCAGTGCTTGTGTTAATCTCATTAAAATGATCTACAAATACTTCTCATTCTCCATTGTGTTTTTCTTAACCCTACAAAGCTATTTAAATGCAAAGAATGTATAGGTAAACTTTTGTTAAATATGTATAAGGTATACTTTACTATTTTTTGAGACATGATAGTGGCCAAAATTATGGAAAATACACTTTGAAAATTCCTATACGAATATTGGCTGTATTGTTTATAAACAATCAAAGAATATTACAGATATCGTACATCGGACAATTAAATAGGTCACTGGAGCAACAGACCAATAAAGTTCCGAAACCTTTAAAAATTGGAGGCTTTTCCACAATTTTGGCCACTGGTGTGTATATAACGAACAGGATAAAACATCTGCCGAGATTTCCCATTGGTGTGTTGAAAGTCGTCCTGATTTTTTTGACCAATTTCTGTAGGCACTGCCCTCAAGCAGGTGCATGTGGCTCAACAGTATTGTTAAGCAGCTCCGTGGTCCTGCTCTATTAAAGGTTGCCAATTGGAAGGGTTTTTTTACTTTTTACACTGCTGAGCATTGTGGTAGGCATTAAAATTACTTCACCACCATGATTTGTTGTCAGGATGGAATGCAGAACCCTACAATAGCTGTCTTGTCTCAAGCTACTGTAATGCTGATGTAACTGCTTATCTCAGCTTGTTTCTGATTGGACACTGGCACGATGTAATGGTATCTGATAGCAATGGGGGCGGCACCATTTCGCGTCGTCAATCATTGAATGGTGTAGCTTGCTTCCTGTTGGTTATTTTATTGCTTCTGTTAGGTTAAACTGTGTTGTGATTGACTGTGCGCAGTACACCTATATATTGTGGGTTTTGCAGCCACATTTCTCCCATTACTGGCGACTGATGCTGAGGGAGTTGCTTTTCGAAGCAGTTCCATGTCTGCGACTGTAGGGGGCGCCAGAATGCCACAACTTTGCACGAACATTAGGTCATAATAACAGATTAGCCTGATTCGGCATGAATGAGGTCATTATATTTCTGAAAGGCAGTGTTGCGGAGTTGTTATGAGCCATTGTGAAATGGCTTAATTCTCGGATCGGGAGTTCTGCGTTCCTATCGTATGAAATGGAAACCCCGCGAGAGTTTCACAAATGGTTTATTTGAATACTTCGGAAATGTACAATTTTTCTGGGGTTCACCCCCAATTGGAGATTGGCCACTTAATCCAAGCATTCGTTGCTTCACACGGCATTCTCTCAAAAGAGTTGCCAGTGCTGTATCGAAACCTCAAAAAACAAATACGGAAAGTCACACGCTTGCCGGCGTCCTGAAGCGCACTCTCCGGTCGCTAAGGATCTCTGGGGTGTCCTGGTATGGTGAGAGGGCCAGTGGTGAAGCAGAGAAATGGGTTTATCTCTTTCCGCATCGATAACCAACTCTGGACTGGAAAACGATGGTTACATCATATGCAGAGCTCGTCCATCCGGAGAACTGAGAACAATGTGCTTAATTTAGCACACAATGCATTATCAACAGTGTGCTGAGATGCTCCAAAGTGAAACCTCATTAGAAACCTTTTGTTGAACTGTAGCTACCAGGTTGACTAGTTAACAGAGGTCAATAAAATCACTCGGGGGAAGGGCAGGGGGCTGTTCAAAACGTGAACAGAGGGACCCTGTGCTTTATAGAGGTTCCAAGACAGGAACAATGATCATTTATAGGCTTGGGATGTACAATATCTCTGCTAATTCTTCCATCCATCCATTTTCCAAACCGCTTATCCTACTGGGTCCGGAGCCTATCCCGGAAGCAATGGGCACGAGGCAGGG
>JAODJX010000120.1:1145212-1162132 GCA_026776945.1 Isichthys henryi | reverse complement strand
GAACAGTGCAAATAACAGTTAAAAAAAAAACATTTAACACAACAATAGCACATGGGAATCTAACAAGGGTTCCACACATCCCAGGCTGCTCTCCGCTCAGTCTTGCGGTGGCTCTGTGGGCAGCGCCGTAGCCTCATGCCCCCAGTACTGTAGGTTCGAAGCTTGTGTGTGTGTGTCTTTTTATATATATATATATATATATATGTATAGAGAGAGCCCCTTCCTTCCTGCGCGGAGCTCCCTTGTTCACTCGCCTATTCGATTAGGTGAACTAGCAGTCCTAAAATGTCCCGGTATCTAGGGCTTTGTGCAGGCGTCCTCTTAGCCTGTGTGTCCTGAGCTTTCATGCATTTATTAATAATTAACCATAAAAGCCACCATTACATTCGTTGTCAGCGATTGCATTTTCAAGGAATTACCGATTTAGTTAGGGGAGGCTCCACCGCGAACGGGGACGCAGCAAGGCGCCAGCCCGAAACACTGTTCAATATACACTATGTGTCTGATAGGGGGTGTTAAGGGGAGCCAGCTCGCGAACACGGGACTGACTGGGGGTTCAGATCCGAGCCCGCTATCCCAGCTATGGTACTACAGAATTTAAATCAGGAAGATTAAACCCGTCCATTTCGGATACCCTTCCATGGTACAAAAATGATTTAGAGCTTTGCTAATCTCAAGTATGGAAACAGGGACGTGTTGCTAAACGTGGCCAAAGAAAATCAAAATCATGCCCGGTTTGTTTATGTCAATGAGATCGCTGACTGGAACCTGAGTTTGTGGACCTTTCATTAGCAGTAATGCTAAAGGTATAAACTAAGTGGAAAGGAGGAGAGGCGAAGTTCGATTGCGGAGCTAGTTGTTCATTTCTCGACACGTACACAGATGTTTAGTATTTCAGATGAGAGGTTACATATATTTCACCAGTCCCTTCGGTAAATCCGCTAACCAACGCAAAACGGTTAGCACTTTTGCCAGGGCTGGGAAACCCCAACGTGCTAGATGCACTGGCGCCCCGCGTCCCCCAGGTCTTGATTACTTTCGTGGGGCTGCGATCATGGAGGAGGGGGGTGGGAGCCTCACTCCACGTGTCGTCAATCAGTTTCCCAAAAGCATGCAGGCACCGTGGCCCTCTATAGGTGACGATAGTCCCCAGCCCAGCTGTAAAGCATGCTTGATGATGCCCAGCGTGACGGATCGAGGGGCGGTGCGCTCATCGGCCTGCTTGCGGGCTCGGCTGCTCTGCTGATGTGCCTGGAACGCACACGTGGTCGGCGCACTTTCGATTTCGCCCAGCCTGATTCCTGAGTCCTTTCAATTAAACGCACTTATTAAGCTTTGCTTCCTGTCACCCCTACATCTCTGCCGGGAGTTCTTGGTGAGCCACCGGCAATCGGTCCGTTTTACTTCGCCGTGCTGGGATCTGCCTTTCTTCCCAGATTTGTTCGTACAGAACGCCTTGTGCCACATTTCGCCCGGTGATGAGTGACTAGCCGTGTCTCGTTGGCTTGCCCCTTGTTTGTAGCTGACTTGACCCGGTTGCAGCCGACTGCGAGGCACCGGCGAAGTTCTACGGTGAGACATTTACTTTCATTGGAGTCGCTTTTACGGCCCAGGGAAGAGGATCACATTGTTGTCATCTGACCTCCTTATTAGGTACAAGATGTTGTTGTATAGATACTATTCGTCCGCAAATCTTTTTTTTCTGACGTTTGGCGATTCGGCTTTCAGAGCCGTGACATTACCTCCTAACCATTACGCTTCCACATTGGCTTCAGGACGGCATTAACGGTAAGTATTCACCCCCATAGTGTCTTTCCGCATCATTGCAAAGCTGCATGCTTCCCTAGTTCACTGCTTTAACTGGCACACGGATGGGCATTATATCATTTGCCCGGAGTCTGCGGGCTCGCCGCTGTGGGCTCTGTCCAAGATTCACTACTCATTCCCATCATGGTCAAGCTTGACCTGGTATAAAACTATTATCTGTAAACATTTATTAACTCTGTGAATCCAGTCAGAGGCATGACCTGTGGAAAATCCAAACTGCCCATGGTCTGCTTCTTCTGTTAAGGGTACCTTTTTATCTATTATTTGAACAGATTTACTAGCTTGTTCTTGCCTCACCTTCCTTGAACACAACAAACTCTATTTAAAGGACCGTAACTGCCGAGAGAATAGTTGTTAAATCGAATACTTTCTTCCCTTATTGTTGATGAGTTGGTCTCTCTGTTCCTTGTTGTTTTTGCAGAAATAGGCTTGAAGGGCTGTATGGAGACATGGACACTACTGTAGATCAAAGTAAGAAGTTTATTATCCAAATGGCCTTCATATATGTTTAGTCCTACCCATATATTTATGGATTCAAACATATGAACTTAACATGATACAAATTAGCATATATATAGATAGATAGATAGAAAGAGCATTATAAATGTGTACAAGTAGTGCCTGTATCACTGTTTAAACCAATAGTGGAAACATCTGACCTGTCAGTGGTGTGCTTTGCTGATGGTATCGCTGCCCTATAATTCTACTTGGCACACTAACCAGGGCTAAATGACCACTGTGTGGACTGTCTTTCTGTGAGCCTTCATCAAGGAATAAGGAGGAGATGCCGTTTACTGGATGAAATGAAGAGAAGAATATCGACGCTAATTTTACACACGGTGGTGCTTGAGAAATAGAAAATATTAAAATGGATGTTTTTGGGGGGAGTGATATTGATTCTTAGTGAATCGTCTGCGAAGGTGGTTCATATATACGGATGTTCGTAGGAGGGCTAGGATTGTAGAACTCGGACTGTTGGCTAAGCACAGGGTCTGACTCGAAAGATAAGAGCTTGTCTGGTTCCTTGGCTGCCCCTGAACCCGTGCGCTTGATGCAGCAGCTTGGCCCAAGGAGGACCTGTTAAAGCTCCTCGACGGCATGAAGGGGAACCTCCCACAGAATGACCTTAGCAGGTTCAAGACGATGGAGTCACGCCTAGACTGGGATAAGGTGGCGTTTGGGCCTTATTCAGGAGATACCTGCAAGCAGAAATGGCAGACAGTGTCACGAGAGGTGAGCAAATGGAGTTGCTGTGTGTGGAATCAGCTATCAAGTATCCTGAAAGTGTATAAACATTCAGAAGTCTGTATTATGGTCTATATTCTGTTACACCCGGTCTGTAAAAATATTTTGCTTGCTTGTCATTAATGATGACTTTTTGCAAGACGCTTTAACTGACTATTTGTTTCATGCTGGATGCTTCAAACTGTACAAGAATGCCCCTTTGTTTGATTGCCATGAGATGCGACTCTGAACTCTCATGTGATTCAGGTACGCAAGTATCGCACATTGTCTGAGATGATCGTCGACGCTGAAGACTTCATCAAAAACCCACAGAGAAGCAAGAGGACACAGGTAGTATAGGAGGGCGATTTTAAAACTGATTTACAAAGTTTAGCCTCCCAATAATCCAGAATATGCCTTTTTCTGTCCCTCAGAGACACCCAGATTTTCCAAAAAAGCCCCTGACAGCGTATTTGAGGTTCTTCATGGAGAAAAGGGCAAAATATGCTAAGCTACACCCTGAACTGAGTAACATGGACCTCACCAAGGTCCTCTCCAGGAAGTACAGGGAGCTTCCAGAGCGCAAGAAGGTCAGTGATGAAGGGATCGGGAGAAAGAGAACTTTTTAGGGATGGCCTTCATATATTGAAGGTTGTTAGAAAGATTGTCACAAGTGATAGAGCCATGATAGGGTGGAGAAGATCAGGGGCCAAACTTTTCTGTTTGTATTGTAGCTGAGCTTGGCAATAAAGCATTAGCATGCCAGTCATTAATAAATGCATGAAAGCTCAATATTTTTGTCTGCATGAATATCCTTTATCTTACAGGCAAAATATGTGCAGGAGTTTCAAAGAGATAAAGAAGCCTTTGAACAAAAAGTGTTGAAATTCCGGTGAGATGTCTACAGTATTCTTTGATGTGAGGGAATGGCCATGAATTGCAGACGTCACGTTCCGCTGCAGAAGATTTCCTGTGTGTTTATTCCTCTGTTCCGCTTGCTAAGGGAGGAGCACCCAGATGTAAACATAAAGAACAACATTCCTGAGAAACCCAAGACACCTCAGCAGCTCTGGTACAGCCACAAGAAGAAGTCCGTCCTCAAGACCCAACCGGATGTGAGTGATCGGTACTATGGTTGCCTTTTTATAAAAAGTGTTGCCGTGGGGCGTTATACAAAGTGATAACCTGTCTGGAGCATGAATATTTGAAGAACATCATTTGGTAGCACTAACTATACCTTCATAATGCATTCATAGAACGTTCATGCACCTTCATAATGCATTCATAGAACGTTTTAAGCAACATGTAAATATACCTTAACATCATGGCATACCTTTAACTTTAATATGTATTAATAACAAACATTATATGGTAACGTTACACAATTACAGTATCAGTCAAGTTTGGATACCCCTACCCATAGAAAAGTTTATTTGTAGTAGTCTTTACATTTTAGCGGTAAAGTATTTTTATATTGTATAAAAAAAATTAACTATAAAATAACCACATATGGCATTATGCACACTTGCCAAGAAAGTATTAAACCAGAAAAATAAAAGTTGTGGTGGTTGTAGCTCTATGGGATTGGATTCTGAAGGTTGCCAGTTCAAATCCTGTGGTCAGCAGAGTGATGCCACCTTTGGACCCTTGACCAAGGCCCTTAACTCCATTTGCTCCAGGGACTGGCTGACCCTACTGTCTCCTCTAGGCCTCTTTCATGAGGTGGCCTCCTGTGATGCTTTTCCAGCTGTCCTGAAGGAGGTCCCACAAAAATGCTGATAGCTCCTCTCTGGTCAAACTTCTCCAGAGTTAGGTCTGATGGCCAGCTCATGAGATACGACTAGAATGCCTACCATATTCTAGCCCATTGTGTCCTCTCTGAAATGGCAGTTTGACCACCTAATTCCAGCCAATTAAAAAGACCTGGATTTCACTTTAGCACTGAGATCTTGTTGTGTTCTGATTGGTCAGTCTCCTATAATCACTCGTGTCACCTAATGTTGATGTGAAACAGCTGGATGAGTCTTTCAATCAAGGAAACAAACCAGTCAAAGCACATGAAGAATTGAACTAATTAGCCAAGTAGAGGAGTGTTTGTTTTAAAGTAGTTTATGAAACCTGAAGTAGCTCCGTATCCCCCCTGACATGGAGTAGGTGGTCACCCTAGATGCGACACTATCACTCTCCCTTCTAAGCAGCTTGGTTTGTACAAACTTTTGGCTGATACTGTACATGTTGCTCATGAATGTTCTATCAATGCAAAATGTGCCCTGAATATTCTATGACTGTGTAATGAATGCATCATGAAGATGTAGTAAAGCATTACCTGCTATTTCACTTATTTTCAACATGTAGTATGTACTTGCCAGTATGACAATTTGTCATGGCATGTATGCACTGGAATGGCATGAATTTTATTCTGTCCAGGCAAACGCTAGGGACATCAGGGACAGGTTGCTGAAGCAGTGGACACAGCTGTCAGACAAAAAGAGACTGAAATGGATCAACAAGTCCCTGGAACAGCAGAGAATATACGAGGTGAGACACCTTAGTCATGCATTTTTTTTTTTTGGCTTGGTCCTTGTGGAGATCAACCAAACTTCAACTTCTGCCCGTTGTCCAGGAAACCATGCGCGAGTTCATCCAGCAGCATCCGGAGCTCAACCTCTCCGATAGAGACATCAAGAAGACCACTCTAACCAAGGCCGAGAGGCACCTGAAGGACAAATCTGACGGCCGGCCCGAGAAGCCTCCAATGTGAGTACGTCGGTGCTCTCTATGGTAGCACAGTTGGCTGGCTGTCCCCTTATAGGTTGGGAAAAGTGTTGGCCAAAGATCGGAACACCTTAGCTTGCAAGCTGACCTTACATACACATTTTTGGTGTGCCAGATTTTGTGATGCTGATTACAGAAATAACCTATTCTCATGGCGTAAGGTTTTTGAGAAACCTTTTTGAGAAAGTGCTGTAGGTCTATTTTGCCAGCGTTTACGGGCTGTAACATGTTTGGACACATTGTGACATGATACTGCTCTCTCTCTGATATGGGAAAAATGGTATCAAGGCAAGTGGAATCCCAGCTGACTTCTGCTGGACCCTTAAGAGGGATATTCTTGAGCCCAAGTACAGCAGGAAAATCTTACATCTTCCTTTTTTTTATTTTTTTACACGAATCACGTCCACCATGCAGCCACACTGTAAATATGCGTGTAGTTTGAAATTTAAATGTGTGTCACTCAAAATCCTCGTATGATGGGTAAATTCTGATTTAGATATTGAACTCGGCACAAACAATACTGTGAGAATCACCTATTTTGATATGGGTAACAGAGTAAAAATTTGTTGCCCAGTGTTACCTCTGTGAACCAATCATTTTTCGCTCTATTGCGCATACATCTTTGTGCAAGTTAAAATCCCACATTTTGGTCCATGTTTGTGACCACGGACAGTGAATCCTCTATACCCTCTGCAGAAATGGCTACGCCTTGTACTGTTCGGAGGCTGTATCCAGCCTGAAGGATCTGCCGCATCCCACACGCTTGTCGATGTGCAGGCAGCAGTGGAAGAAGTTGGACCAGAGTGACCGAAACAGCTACCAGAAACTCTGCGAGCTGGTGAGTGTGTGAACGCCGTGAAAGGTCCGAGGGGCACATGGTTGTGTCACCAGGCTCTCGTGCAAAGCTGAGCTGGGTTCTTTAATGTTGGAAAGGTTACTTCCACCCAGTGTAATAAAATAAAATGTAATGAAACATAACTTAAAGTCTGCCTTTACTAATTATCATTTATCTAGCATTATTTTTTTCCCCCTTTTTAGAAAAAGAAGGAATATGAAGTTGAAATGGATCGCTTCGTTTGTGTGAGTTGCGATTTGTCCCTCACATCCAATTAAATTTGAGACCCATTCCCTATCCCTATGAATTGACTATTAAAAATTACACCTTGGTGTCTGCTGTTCCCTGGATCTGGTCTCTTCCTCTTTCCTCTCAGAGCCTCCCAAAGGATGAACAGCAGCGGGTCCGAGGAGAGCTGGAGGCGCCGGGGGACTTGAGGAAGAGTAACGGCAGCAGCCTTGCTTCCAAAGAGACGTCCAAGGCCATGGTGAGAGGGCTTGTGAGTGCCCCCTACCGGCACTCCCAAGCAATTCTCTACTTGTTCAGTGGAAACTCGCATCTGTTGCTCTGTTCTGGCATCCTTACGTTTTAGGCCACTGATGGTGGGAAACCGATTGCTGGTTGTGTGGCGGAAATGTCGGCTCTCTGCTCTCCTTAACGTGCATTTTGTGAGAGCGTGTCATCGGCAGGCTTGGCTCTCATCAGCAATTCTCCCTGTTTCTCCAGAGCCTGTCACCCAAGCAAAGGCCTGTCTCCAATGACCGTCATCCCTCTGTAAGTGCAGAAGACCAGTTCTCCTGAAACTAGGGTGGGACCTTAGGCTGTTCCTACCCACATCCTATTAAAGCTTGCAAGAAAGAGCCCCATTGCAGATGCTCCTCAACTTACGATGGAGTTACGTTGCGATAAACCCATCATAAGTAGAAAATATCGTATGGCAAACAAGATTGGTATAATTAATTACTGTAATTAAATACCAGTAATTGAAAGGCAAATACATTATTTGGTTGAAAACAGAAAAATGCGTTATGTTAGTTAAACACTACTTGAGATTTTTCCACTTAGCATCGTTAAGACTGGAAACGTAGACGCTGCCCTCACCCAGCATCAGGAGAGAATATCATGCAGCGTATTGTTACCCCCGGAACAGATCAAAGCGTGTGGCTTATTGAATATGTGTTTCTGTTCCTCTGTCGTAAAATCAAAATATCGTAAGTCGAATCGTCGTAAATCGAGGCACATCAGTACTTGGCTTGATTATTACCTGACAGGCAGTGAAAGTTGCCCAGATGAATACTGTGTTCACATGTACCCTCTTATCCAGACGGGGTCGGCGTCACCCAGGAAGCCTATCTCGGCCCTTTTCATCTTCTCAGAGGAGAAGAGGCCCAAACTGCAGAGGCAGAGGCCAGAGCTGTCGGACAGCGAGCTGACGTGTACGCTAGCGAAGATGTGGAGCGAGCTCCCCGACAAGAAGAAGGTACAGTGTGACATTTTGGTGCCATGTGGACGCAGCCCTGCCACCTGCAGGCCAGTCTGACTGCTCCTCATTTGGACACCGGATGGGCGCCATGTGGCTCATTGCGTTAGGATGATGTGGTGGTGATCAGATGGTCACTGGTTCAAATCCCTCGGGTGTTTCTCTATGCATATTTGACTGTGTTGTGTACCTGTTTTACGGCGTCTTCCTTTGGCGAAGACCAGTTCTCAGTGCTCTAGAACAGCAGTACAGAGGACGGTAAAAATCCCCAAAAGTTGTTCTTGCCCCATCCCAGATATCAAGGATACATCAGTTGCATCCACACTAGATGACACACATCCCATGTTCGATCGATTTAAGGGTAGAACATAATCACAAATTGATCCAAGGACTGTGTGACCCTGATTTCTCCCAACAAAAAATTATAGAAACTCGCTTAATTGTATAAAAAAAAAAGTCAATACTCTTGCAGCAAAATCACCCTCAGGTGTTCCCAGTGGCTTTGTTTGTCATGCTACATGTTGCATAAAAATTGTTTAAAATCCTTTCTGTTTCTTTGAGATGCCCAGCAGTCGTACTCCTTGAAGGGTGCATTATGGGATATAAATGGATTGAAATAAGGTCCCCTGGAATCTAGGTTCAGGCAACTAACGTATTTGGGATCCTCCCTGTGTACTGGTCTGTAGGAGAAATATGAACGTCTGGAGGTGACTCTGAAAGCTGAGTTGGAGAAGGTGGCCAAGGGTGACCGCGGCCTGCCCGTCCCACCCAAAAGGGCACAAGACTTCTGGCAGCTTTCTGTCATAGAGAGCTACTTGGCAAGCTTCAGTGTATGGAAATTTTTGTAATTTACACTCACTGTAGGCTTTTGATCGCATAAACCAAGCAGGGAATCGATAGACTGGGTGGCCTTTGTCAGGGTGACCATTGCAGGTTACACTTCTCTCTCTGTGACCATGCACGCCAGAACAACCGGACGAAGGCCGAGGAGGCTATGAATTCAGTCTGGATCTCGATGGAGAAGAAGAAGAAGATGATCTGGATCAAGAAGGCTATGGAAGATCGGAAGCGATACAACGTACTACAGCTGCCTTTGTTAGCCTCTTCTTTTTGACGTTGAGAAGGCCAGCAATACAGATGGAGAACATTCTGCTCGTGATTAGAGTCTTTTCCACTTCTTGCCTTGTCAGCGAGAGCTTGGAGAGATGCAGCCCTTGAACATGACCGTCGGTTTGGGAAAGCATCCAAAGTTCGTGGGGGAGCCGAAGAAACCACCAGCGTAAGTATCTGCTTTTGGGCCGAGGTGGCGTGTGTGTGTGGGTCCCGTCTCCTGGAGGGTGGCGCTCCTCCTAAATCCCTGACCTTGTGTCCTCAGGAGTGGTTACCACGTCTTCTCTCAGGAGGTGCTCGCAAGCAAGGAGCTGACCCACCTTCCCTTAAAAGCGCGCATGGGGGAGGTCGGGGCTCGGTGGAAGAGCTTGTCCGAAAGGGACAGAGAGTCCTACAAGGTGCTGGCAGCGACGATGCTGGAGCAGTACAAGAACCAGCTGGACCTGTGGCTCCAGGTACTGCTGGTTCTTAAGCTCCTCGGGACCCTGGGCACCATGGAGCATGCTCAGTTCCTCCCGCTGTCTGTCGTCCGTCTGATTGGTCATCTTGGTCACAGCTGACATGTAGTACTCTGACCAGCCGGTTTGTGCTGAATCTGTCATTTTTATTAAAGCAGGCCTATCTTTTTCATCTGTTTAGTTTTTCCTTGCTGTGTAATGTTAGCATGCTCAGGGGGGTTGGGCTGCAGGTTGACCTTGGACCCCCAGAGGTTGTCCCCTCCTTCCCAACTTGGGAGTTTTTGGATGCTTTCTTTTTTTTTTTTTTCTCGTCTTAAGTGCCTGTTAGGGCTTCTCGATTATGGCAGTAGTCATAATCGCGATTATTTTGGTCAGTATTGATATGGTGGTTTAACACGATTACTCTATTTTGGAAATGGCATGCTTTTTATTGTACTTTTGAAAACTTGTCTTTTTAGCAGTGGATTTCCTTGAACTCTAGTAATAAAAAGTTCACAGCTGTTTCCAGCCCCTATCTTGTAGAATAAATAGTTTCAATTCTGCAGCCTCCTGTTGCAGACCAGTACTGCTTCCAGGAGGATGGTCTGACCGGGGACAGTGCTAACGATCTTGTCCGTAAGAGTTTGTCACCACTGCGTAGCCCACGTCACCAACTCTTTCCTGATCTTCCGCAGAGTCTGTCCCCACAGGAAAGGACTGCCTACGATGAATATCGTTCGACTGTAAGTGTGGAAAGCGTTGCTCTCTGGAACATGGTGGTCCTACCTCATTTGTTTTGTGGAGTGAGTTCACAGGTTAACCATTTTATTTTATTAGAAGCGTAAAAGAACGAACAAACCTGGCGGATCGAAAGCCAAAATGCCCCCAGCAGCTGCCGAGAAATCGGTAAGTCTTAGGAAGGCAGTGTCTGATGGGGCTTCTCTGCTCTCCGACTCGTGTTTCCATTCCTTAGCTGCTCACATCTCTCTTCACATCTTTTCCCAGGATTCCGAAGATGGAGGTATTGATGAAGATGAGGAAGAAGAGGTCTCGTCGGGGGAAGAGTCTTCAAACAAAGAGGAGGAGGAGGAGAAGGAAGAAGAAGAGGAGGATGATGATGATACCGATCATAATGTGGAAGAGAAGGTGAGAGCTCCTCTGGTTTTAAATCAAATCCTAAACATTTCCCTGTGTATTCATCCTCAACCACCATCAAATGACTAGACCACCTATTGAATTTGAAGGGAATGGTTCTTGCCTCTTAGGTTCAGTCACCTGTATGCAACTAAGGGTGCTTTTTCCACCGCACCAGGTGCCAAATTTTGGTGCCAAACTTTTTTCCACCTGGTAATGGTAACCGGAACCTTCACTGTGTGTGTCCCCGTGTGTGTGTGTGTCCCCGCCCTCACATGCTCATTTGTTACAACATCAGTTGACATCTACATGCCGGGCAGTTGCACAGTACAACCACCTGGCCTCATACTAACCCCCAATGCGACTCCTATCAGACTCCGTCAAGTGCTGGTACTGCTGTCTAATGCGTCTACGAGGCGTCCTCTGTGTCCGGTGACTAGACGTACCAACTCCTTGCTAATCGAATCGTTGACATGCCCATCGCCGGTCTGCACGTGTGCGAAATTGCATCCAACTCGGACCATTACTTATGGGTGCTTTTTTTAACTTTTATTTGTTTGTTTATTTTGTTTTTCTTTTAGTATATTATTCCTTTAATAGATTCTTATGTTTTAAAACTCAGTTTAAAGTACCTCTGCTGGTTTTGCATGAGCGCAACATAGGACCCAGCTCTCCAAGACGATCATAATCATTTTCATCCTTTAAATCACTCGAAGACGGGTTCGTGAGATTTATAAACTCCTCCTCCTTTTTTGTTTTATAAATGCCCCAATATTTATTACAACAAAATCACATCGCAGTATTTCTAACAGAATCAGACTGTTGGAACAGCTCGCTATGCATATGCTGTATTATATTCAACAAAATACTTTTTAATTTTATTACCATGCGGATCTATTTGTTGTATCTGTTATTGTGACCCGATTTGCATTTTTAATTTTTTAATTAAAGTTCGTTTATCATTTTCTGAGTTTGCGACTTGTCGACATCGTTTCTGTTGTGTTTTAGCGGCAGCCTATTTGCATAACCAATCAACAATGAAAGCGTCTTCAAGTCCCACCCCAAAGTACTGAAGTACGCCATCTGGTTTGGCACTTCCAACACTAGAACTTTTCATACTGGTACTCGATTGGAAGTCAATGGAAAAGCGAAAGTACCGTATTTGGTGTGGTGGAAAAGCACCCTTAGACGGTTTAACCTCTTTAAATGTTCATGATCAAACAAAAGTGACGTTCTAAAAAGATCAAGGTCAGATATACTGTTGTAGAATTCTACAGCCATTCATCCATCCATATTCCGGCTGTTTCTCCAGTACAGGGTCACAGATGCGTTATCAAAAAGAATAATCAAAGCAACTCTGGTCTCATTTTTCAGGACGACGACACAGACAAGGATACAAAGAACAAGGAGAACGGGTCTGGTGGCAGTAGTGGGTCCAGTTCCGAGTCTTCGGACTCAGACTCGGAATCTGACTCCGACACCGATTTTAACTCTGACTGAGGTATGACCAGCAGGGTCATTCTGTCCTTCAGTAACACATGGTAACAGGCTCATCTCTGTCATCTATTGCAGTTCCAGTATGCATTCTCCTCCATACACTGTGTGTAGCGGTTTAAATGCTGTTGAAGGTTATGATGTGGGAAGGAAAACTCAGTACAGCATTACTTATCAGGTTCTCGTACTACCCAAGGCACAGCTACAGAAACATTTCTTTCGTGTGTGTCCTCCATCTTTTTGTATGCAAGTAGCTTGTCTCTGAGGTAATGGAGGATAGGGTAAGTAGTAATAATTCTCTAGGTCATGAAGCACCAAAATAATTGGAGTTGAATTTCCAATATAATTTAATATGATGAGATTAAATTTTGACGCATTTATCTAATCTGAATTATCTGATGTTTTCCAGAAGGCCGCCACTGTTAAGCATGTTCTGTTGTCTTTTTTTATGGGGAAATTTTTGTCTGCTCTTCTGGAATTTCAGTTCTAGCCTGTCTGTCAAATCTTGTGTTCAAATTGCAGAATGTTAGGATTACCATAAAGGATTTTAAATGTGATTCTGTTAACGGGTTTTATTTTGGTTGTCAGTTTTTGATGGGTTTTGGTAATTTTTGATTGTGGCGGCAAAACAATAGTGACCTAAGAAAATAAGATGAGTTTCTGTAACTGAAAGGAACTTTTGAAATATATTGGGGTATGTTTATCCTAAAATAAAAATATTTTTCTGGGTCAATCTAGTTTATATAGCTGCTATTCTTTTACCTGTTTAAGCTTAATCTTTTGATTGTACCAGGACATTTTGAATTACAATGTAAAACCAATATTGTAGGTTTTTTTTTTTTTTTTTATAACCCATATTCATATTTGAATTGTCTGATTTCCCCCCCCCCTTAAAATATTTACACTTTATTGGTCATGCACAAAGCACAATGATGGAATGTTGATAATTCAATTTTTCTTTTTTCGTCATCGTCTAAATCATTCAGTTCATTGGAACAAGAGAAACCAGTTGCAGATAGTGTGCTGTCAGTTTTATTGAGATATTTGACGTCTGTATTGACTCTGGTGGAATAAGTGTTTGCACCGGTTCATCAATCTATTATGTAACCATATGTCCATTCAAGGTGTAAATCTGTGGCGCGCTTTGGCGCAGCCCGGGACTGACGGAATTAGCGCGATTACCAGCGCATGGGGGCTGAAAGAACACATGCACCCGAAACACGCCATTAATTCAAAACAGCAACCTTTAACGTTTTGTGTTAATGCTGCGAAAATCTGTTACACCAAAAGACAGCGACTTAAAACCTTAATGTTGTATATTACTATTCAAATCAAGTGACGGAAATTAGACCTATTTGGTTAATGAAAATATGTAACCAGGACATCCGATCCCTTTGTAATAGTCCAGACCAATCAAACGCCCATCGTGCCGCCCCGCAATTCTTAAATTGTCTCAAAAACAATGTTACATTGTTGTTCTGAGGACAGCCTCTAATTTAAAATTTTAAAAAATGAGATGGTTTATAAAGATGCTTACTGGGCCATCGGTGGAATGAATCTTTGAATCTTAGAAAATATGATTATCCATGAAAGTAAAAGGAAAAATTGAATGTTCATACTTCCTTAAGCGAAATGCAACAGGAAAACGCTGATAGCCAAGCCCGCGTTGATTTCTGTTAGTTAAAATATGCTCCGAATAATTGTGTATATATTCGTGTACAATAATATGGAAAACGGATATGAATACTCGGTGACTGAAAACAAAGGCAAGAACTGAAACCCCCGGCGACCGCTTTAAGAAGTCAGTACAAAACAGCCGCAAACCTCCGCGACAGTACGCGTATATAATTGCTGAATAAAAATCAGACGATCTCTTGAAACTGCAGTTGTGACGCTTCTGTCAACGTAATGTGATTTGAGGGTGTATGCTGTATTCTTGATTTTGCAAATTATGTAACGCAAGTAATATTTCATTTATAGGGGTTGCTGCGGAAATATGTTCTAAAAATCAAATGCAACTTGTATGACAAGCATTTTCATACTGTTGGGGCAAAATATAGCCATCTTGCCAGGCGATCCGCGCGATCGGTGATTGATTAGTATTGCCTGCCGAGGAGAAAAATGGCTGCTTGTGCTTGATTTTTAAAATTTCTTATCGTCACATTTTGGCAATACGTTTATCATTACCATAAGAGCCGTTAAACATTTCCAGTCGGAGTACTTAATTGGAGTGCGAAATGGCTGGGGACGGCTAACTGGGTGTCGGTGATATTGGCGTCCACGAAGGGAGTAGCGGGTATGCCCTGTGAATGCCTGCCCTGGCCCGTTTCAGCAGCGGATAAGTGTCTGCACCACTGCAGGTAACGGCACCACCAAAAACGTTTTCAGTGTAACAGACGCGTCGGATTTCCCGTCGATTGCCCGAATCTACCCGCTGTGCGTTGAGGCACCGCTTCCCACCCTGCGCTTTGCCGCTGGCCGGAGCGCCGTGCCCTGAACTCGGTATCCATCGAGATCGCAGCCCGCAGAGCCACTTAACAAAAGATAAATAAGGGGCTGCGATGACACACACGGCTTCGCTGTTCTTTCTGCTTTTGATTCTCCCCGACAGCTAGCGCCGAATGGCGAAATGTGACTCATCGCCCGACAATTCATCCATAGCAAAGTCGCTCGTCGTGTCGAAACTTATTTTACAGCCGAATTTGCGTCTCAGCAGCACTCTTAATAAATGGAGTGACCACGTTTGTGCCCTACGTTTGGCGCCTACTCGCCGTTTTATAGTTATTTATTTGGTATTGTTTGTTGGAGCCCAGATCGCCCCAGCCGTGCGCATTGTCTCTGCCGGGCTGCTGGGTGTGTATGGTGATGCGTCGCCACTGATCTCCTCCTCTCCCGGACGCGGCTCTGCGATGGATGGCCGCCTCTCGTTTCACTTGTAATCATTTTAACGTTTGGTAACCGAGGCGGTGTGTGTCCGCAGTACACGGCCGAAGCACTAAACAGCGCTACCTTAATCTACGGTGCCCTGCTCTGCGCCGGACTCCGTCTGCTGTGAGTACAGATGGGATCGATTTAAACATCATTATATTATGTAATGGTGTAAGCACAAAACTATCTTTCACGACGCCGACTATAGTTATTTAAAGGACTGAAAACGGCGTACTGCCAGTCATGGTTACTTAATATGTTGGTTTTTTAAAAAAAAATCTCCGATGCTTTGTGTCCATCCTCTTCCCAGTGCTAGTTCACCCCATGCTGGCTATACTATGTAGACGGCAGTGCTTCCCTTTTCGATTTTGCAAATGAAAATGGAGGATATGTCGCTGTCAGGCCTGGACAACACCAAGCTGGAGGTAACCACAACTCTTAGCAGAGATATTGGGGGAGGTGGTTCCTCATACCATTTCAAAATGACTTTTTGTTTGAAGCGTATGACTGATAGACCAGCAAATGCCTTGGCCATTGGCAACCACACCCACCCCCTGCCTTGTGTCGCCCCCGCCTGCCCAGGCCTTAGCTCACGACATCTATGCAGACCTGGTGGAAGATGCCTGCCTGGGCCTGTGTTTTGAGGTGCATCGAGCCGTCAAACAGGGTTACTTTTTCCTGGATGAGACGGACCAAGACAGCATGAAGGACTTCGGTAAGTAGTCGCACCCAACCCCCGCCTAGACTCTCAATCCTGATAAATACCACTAACACGCATAATGGTTGGAATATATCACAATGAAGGTTTAAAATTCCGTAACATCCATCCAGGGCCGGCCCTACCTTTTAAGGGGCCCTCGGCAAAGCTTTACTTGGGATTCCCACCTACCAAGATTATTGCTGATCATTTCACTTCCTCTGCAATACAAGTGATTCTGGGGCCCTAGGCAACTACATTTCATGCTTATAGCTAGAGCTGGCCCTAAATCCACCCATCCATCCATCCATTTCATCCATCCATAACTGCTTATCCAGTACAGAGTTGTGCTGAATCTGTAGTCTGGCCTAGGCAACACTGACTAACTGGTATCCCGTGACCTTTCACAATCATATGCTACATGCAAGGGAATGTAGGTGTACCTCAAGGGCCAACACTTGTACCCATTTAAATTCAAATGTACGCATGGGAATCTTCATGACAGGGAGAGAACACATAAGCTTCATATACGCAGAGCAGGGGCTAGCATTCGAACCCATGGCCACGGTGCCCCCTGGCCGCCATATCGCCCTCTCACCCACTTCCGGTGGCCCTCTCACCCACTTCTGGCCTGCTACAGAAATCGTGGACCAGCCGGGCGTGGATATCTTCGGCCAGGTGTACAACCAGTGGAAGAACAAGGAGTGCGTGTGTCCCAACTGCAACCGTAGCATCGCCGCCTCGCGATTCGCCCCCCACCTGGAAAAATGCCTGGGGATGGGGCGTAACAGCAGCCGCATTGCCAACCGCAGGTCTGCGCAGGAAGGGCGCCGCATGCCAGGCTATCCACTGTGGGGCATAAATTGTACACCTGACCCAGTCTCCTTTCTTCGCGTGGGGGGGGGGGGGGGGGGCCCGCCCCCCCGCCCGCCGCCCCGCCCCGCCCCGCCCCCGCGCCGCCCGGCGACGGCGGGCGCGC
>JAODJX010000120.1:1131219-1144220 GCA_026776945.1 Isichthys henryi | reverse complement strand
CCCCCCCCCCCTCCCCCCTCGCATAATAGGAATGTGGTCAGAGACGATTCCGGATGGTAATTAACTTAAAATTACTAGCCTAAACAAGGACCGAGAATAAGAGAAACGGAAAACGCAAAATCGTAACACCTCCTTTAAGTGTTGCGCTTTGCTCCATGCTGAACAAAAGCCTTTCATGCCTGTCAATCTTGATGCGTCTATCGGTTAGAACGCCGCTACGTTGGACTCTCCCTTCTGCCGTAGCATGGATGTGTGGAGGTAGCCCCGCCCCCTACTGATCACGGCTAGCTGTGGCTGCCGGGTGGGACGTTTATGGAGTTCGGCATGGTCTCTTTTGGGCCAACGACTGTCGTCTGGGTCAGTGTGCACGGAATGTTGACATTCTAATCATTGCAGCGTTATGGGGCCTCTGGCGGCAGGGGATGGAATGGGAGTGGCCCCACATGATGGTGAGAGATGAACCATTCTCTCAGCGAGGGTGGGGTTGAAGAGGGGCTGGCAACTGCAAATCCCTTATCCACCCTACTCCTACCCCAATCCAACACTGTGCAGGGTCCAGGGAGAAGGTGCCCTGGATTTGGGGACCGACTACCTGAAATCGGAGCTTCTGCCATCCGAAAAGGATGCTGAAGCCTCACGCAGTGTGACACTGCTTCCCAACAGGTGCTCACAATTCTGGGAAATAACATTAAAGAGTGCAATTTCTTTTTTTTGCGTGTGTCTTGTTAAATGCTGGGGACGATTACAGTTTTAGCTTTTTTTTTATTTTATTTTTTAAATGATGAATGTTCTGGATATTTTGACCTGTCTGTAGATGTAGGCTGGTAGAGTTTAAGCGAGCTGGATGTGGCACAAGGTGGCCACCTTGTCTCGTTGGTTGGGCAATTTATCATCTCTGATTATTGGACATGAAGTTTGCTCCTGAGGGAACGGGGCAGGTTGGGGTGGCCCTTTACCCATTCCGTGCAGCGGTCAGCTCCGGACCGCCTTTTCCGATCTGCCCGGCGTGTGTTTCAAACCTTAAAGATGACAAAATAGGACCTTTTCTGTGAACAGATGCTCAGGAATTTACAACGTTCCCAGAATGCAGGCACGCCCACACTCCCGACACCTGATGCTTTCGACCGCGTCTTGATTTGATGGCTGCTGATCATGTGACTGTTTAGCATTTTGGTAGTTAAAGGCTTGGGTTTATTTTTGTTTCATATATTTGCCTATTTTATTTTTTTTTATATACATCATGTGTTGTAAGGAGTTGCATGTATATCTCTTCATGTGTCCATGTTGTGTAAAAATATATGTATTGGAATATGAAATAAATTTCAGTGCTGCTACCTAAAATACCTAATATTAAATTTCAGTGCTGCCCTGCTTGGGGCAGGGAGGGGGGTGGCTGTCTCCCTCCACCCAATGAATGAACGACTTGAAATACACCAGATTGATCGATGATTGTTCTGCGATAGGCTTCCAGTGCCTTTATTCAAATTCGCTTCCCACACATTGTTAATGAACACTAGTACATAGTTACCTAAGGTCACCCCCCATCCACTTAATTCATTTCATTGTTCTGTTGGCTGGTTGTCAGGACTGAGGTCAATGTTTTGACCACGCACTCTCCTTTAGACAAACATGCATAATGTGGTTTGCTTCTATTTAAAGTCTCATTCGCTGCTTAAATTGTATTTAAATATATATATATATTTAGGAATCAGGCCTATTTACGGAACAACAAGTAACTTTTAGTCAATTCGCTCCAAAGTGTGTGACCTGATTGTTGTCTTTAATCACCTCACTTTCAGTATTTTGAGTGGATAAAGGCCTATTACTCTTTGTGTACAAGAGTAGTGGATATATGAGTACTAGGAAATTCTGCATTTCACATGCTGTCTTTTGAAGTTATTTTGGCTGTAAAAGGAACCATAGTCAATAAAGCTCTCTTCTATTTCCAGGGGAGCTTAACAATAGTGTCAGCACTGACCCGTACAAGGTAACCAGTGTTTCCCTGCTATTTTCATGTCCTTTCTGTCACTGTAAGTAAACACCTCATTTGCCAGCGTTGCTTGGCGTGGCGAGCAGATGCCTTGTGCTATGGACTGCTGTGCTGTGGCTGTGCTCTTCGCCGCTGTGCTGAAAACCTGTGCTCTCCCCCCTCCCTTCACCACAGTACGCCTATAACTCCGGCATCAGTTACGAAACCCTTGGCCCGGAAGAACTGAGGTCTTTACTGACCACGGTGAGAACTCGTAACACCCAATGCCATGTGTGCTTCTGAGGCCAGTTAGCTTATACGCTTTTTCCTATGTCAGTCAGAAAGACCTTTTTAGTGTCAGTAACTTTAACTTGTAAAGTTAGTGGTAAGTTAAGCTCTTCCTAACTATGTGCCTAAGGGATCGATATCAATGCATTGATTAGTACGACTAACCAGCAAACTAGTGTAGGTGTCCAGGTTTCAGGAGTTATACGATACACGGGGATTGTGGAAAACACTTTGTTAAACCAAAAATGCGGCACATTTCCCATAGGATTATGCTGAGGGCTTTGTGGATCTGGTAATCGGCTTATAAACTGATGATTGGGCCAAAGCCATGGTACCATTTTTCACGATAGCAGAGGAAAGCTCGCCCTAAAGCTATCTTGTATTCCTGTGAAGGATAGACGCAGCCTTGAATGTCTGTCTTTTCTCCCCGGCTTTTTAACTGGTACCATTTCCCATTTCCCTCCCCTTCCTCCCCACTTCTCCAGCAATGCGGGGTGATGTCGGAGCACACAAAGAAGATGTGCACACGGTAAGGACCAGAGCATGCTGATCCATATCATGTCCTTTCTAGGGGAGAGTGACAAGCCAAAGCAAAACATAGTTCTGTCTTCCTTTCACGCTTTGTTGCATGCTAAGGAACTGACGGACACGTGACGGCCACTATTGGTCGGCATGCGTTTCTTGTGCTAATCCTGAACCCTGGTGACCCTGGAAATGTCCACCCATGTCTGGTTGTTGTCAGTAAGTGTCATGTTCATCCTTTGGCCAACTCTGACTCGAGTATTTTGGTCGACGACCCTTTGCGTTTCGAATATGTGTGTGAGCTGCAGGGGAAAACCCACACCTCCCACCGAAAAACAGATGCAGAAATGCGAGAGGAGCTACTGCAACACGGTTGGCGTGAATGATTTCGAGAGATGGCTGCTTTCTGTACTGTAGATGAAAGTGCTTTTTGTCTGGGTTGGGTTCTGTATTGGGTACACAAGTGGCAACTATATTCTTTTCATTTTGGCATTAGTGGTATTAAACATCTGAATCCAGAAATAGCTTTGACTGGCTTATTTTAAGTAATAATTTGTATGAGCCTGCCCTTCTTAAGCAGTTCTGGAATTCATAATTTGATTTCAGTACTCTGAAGTGATACAAATTCTTTATCCCTTTTTTAATTGCCAATTGGATCAAAGACCCCAGTTGGAGCAGCCTGCCTTGTCTGGCCCTGGGGGCGAAGGTGTTTAGGCAGGGCCGTTTTCATTTTGATTTCGGCAGGTGCTTCGAGGGGGTTTAATGCCACATTGTGTCCCACCAGGTCTCTGCGGTGTCCCCAGCACACGGACGAACAGAGGAGGACCGTCCGGGTGTTCCTCCTGGGGCCAGCCGCGTGAGTGACGCCCACGTCCACATGTCACTGGCTGATGACATCACAGCCGCCTCTGTAGGCAGAGATGGCAAGGACCCAGTTGACACCACTGTCTGGCTTGCAACAAACATCATGCCTGATGAGGCTTAGGCACAAACCCAGGGTGTTATGTTGGAGGGCTCTGGATGGACACAACTCTTACTGAGATCACCCATGACTCAGGGAACTAAAACTAAAATCTTTTCAGCTAACTACCAACATTAATTGAGAAGTTATTGCATTCTTTAATGGTTCTTCAGTAATGATATGCTTCTCTTGATGATGCTTTTTGAAGTTATCAGTTTGTAGTCCAGACTGTGTACTAGCTCTGCATACTTTTGAATTTGAAAGGGTACAAGTGTTGGCCCTTGTGGTACACCTACATTTTCTTCCCCTATTGTGGGTATTGCCTGCGATTGACTTTTGCCATCAACAGGTCGTCGTTGCCTGATGTGGATGGGGTGGTGGAAAGTGATGGTTATGATGTCTCTGACGGACAGACTCTGATGAGCCGACTACAGTGGGATGGATCTTCTGACATCTCTCCTTCGGACTCTGCCTCCTCGAAAGCGAGTGAGTGTGGGAATCTCAGTACCTACCTAGGATGACCAATGCTGAGCTGCTAGATCTGGTATAATAGGCTTCTCAACTATGCCCCACTGTTTCAGGTAGGCAACATTGCCACTTTGTCCCAGACTGTGCGCGCCATGACGGCATGGTCCTTGTCTGAGACAAAGTGATATTCTTTGTAGCGCCCGGATTTACATGTGTGTCAGCAAAATAAATAATAAAAATAAATTGAATTAATTACTAAAACACTATTGGTAAAATGTGATGTCTCTGTTGCCCATACATCATCTCCAGCTGATGGTTATAGACGTTTCTGTTCTTCTTCAAATTATTTTGACATTTGCCTCCTTGGTCACTGCTATGACCAAATTCAGGTGTTAGAATCGTACTCATCCTATCGAGCTCTCATTCCTGGCCTCTCCCTCTCTAAAGGCACCAATAACTCTGATTCCAAGAAGCCCAAAAAGAAGAAGAAGCCGTCCCTTGGTCTGAACAGCGGTACGTGTGGGGGACCTGGGAGCGGCAGCGGCACTGTGGTTGGGGCCGGGACCACGGGCAGCGGCGGTGGCGGAAGTTCACAAGGGGGCCTCAGCCTCCCCAGTCGCAAGAAGAAGCCCAAGCTGCCCGCACCCCCCACTCCCAGCATCTACGACGATATGAACTAGCACCATCGCATTCCTCCCCATCCCAGTGCTCATGGAGGAGACTGAAATCGTGGCAGCCGCTCGGTGGCGAGTCCCCATGGGCTGAACGGGGCCTCGCTCCTCATAGTGCCCCCCCCCACCCTACCCCGGCGTTAATTAGCCCACATGAACCTGCAGCCTAACTTCTGGAAAGGGTTCTCCACCATCTCAAGTTTCCACTTGTGGTCACCCTAAGGGTGTGTGTATATGTCTATCAGATCTAGAGTCACCTGGATCACAGCTGCTATGGTAATTCAAGGACTCCTGACTTCTGAAGGAGAATGTTATTTTGGGTCCCATTATAATTATTATAATAATTTTATTTTCTGAAATGGTGAGGTGGTGAGCTTGTTTGTTTTAGATGTTTCACTGAATTTTCAAACCCCAGCATTGGGCAGATTTCTACAGTGACACAATCAGGGCTCATTGCACATGGTGTACTTACGATCAGTCTCATGTCCTTTGGTTAAACAAGGTAAGTGTAATCAATATAACTGAATCATAAACAAGCAAACAGTTCTGGTTTGATTTTGCTACTGTAGGCAAGGGACCAATCGACCGTTTTCTCTCTCTCATTTGGTTGTTTATGGTGTCAGAGGTGATGTCATTCAGATCATGTTGATGAGAAAGGAACTGCATAGCCACAAGGGCGGTGCTGTTCTCACTTGCTCGAGCTGCTGGATCATGGCTTTAGGACATCGCGGGATCCTTAAATGAAAGGGGGTGACTACAAAGGGGAGCATGCCACATTCCAGATTGGTCTGTTGCACCTCCCCCCCCCAAACTGACAAAGGCATCTTTGCCGCGATATTGCGAGCAGCTAAGTGGGTTGTTTTGCGTGGCCAGTTTCTTTGTCGATTGGCATCGGACCTCATGGGTGTGTGGATTTGTGGCGCTATCATGCTCTTTTGGGATGCCGTTGTGGGTGTTTTTGTTTCCTGTGAGCGTATGAGCATTACGTGTCTGTTTTATGGCGAACACACAGATGCACCTGAGGTCGGTTGTCGTACATCATGCACGTCCCCATGGCCGTTACTGAGCAAGTTAGGGCTCTTGCATTTGTGTGCTTGTTCAGGAAGTTCGCAGATCCTTGCCAGTGTTCGGGAAGTGCGGTGCGGGTCTGCCTATCAAGGTTCACCCATGTCACACGAGTCGAGATGGAAACCTGTGAGGCTCCGCGCTTCCGGCCGGCCTTACACGGCCCCCACAGCGGGGCAGTGACCCGCGCCAGCGTGTGTTAGTACCGCAGTCAGAAGCTCTCGGGTATGTGTATCGCTGGAATTTTAACTGCTGTATACCTCAAGTGTTTGGGAACCGTGGATGTGATTTGACACAGCATTAAATGCACAAGAAGACATTCTGCCCTCTTTCCTTTAGATTTTGTGGTGCTGATGATCCTTTTTTGTTAAAAAAAGAAACCTTTTCTGTTGATTTCATACTCCGTATTTCTGAACTGGTTTTGGTTGCAACTATGATGAACTCTGAAGTTTAAACTCAAGGAAGAGTTTTAAAATCCACGTAGTTATTTAAAGGTGTGTAGTTCGTGACGACGACGGCGGGTGGGACAAATGTTCGACCTGCATTTCGTTCCGATTCTCACATTTCGAGGTCAAAAAGCTGATTGCTGGAATTCCCAGGCATAAAAGCATCCCTTTAAAAAGCAAGTGAGATCGCCACACTGCTGATTTGGTGGCAGAAATTATGTTTCACTCTAAGGATCAGGGTGGGGATGTGGGGGGTGCGTGACATGCCACACTTGGCCTTGTGGGGGCGACACCGTTTTCACGCCTTGGTCTCAGTCAGTTGCAATATTGGTAAATGAGACAGAATAACAACTTTGCAAGTCAGCTGAATGAGGAAAACTCTCACAGACATGTGCATGTGTTGTATATGTGTATATATATATATTTCACAATGTACAGCTAGTTATTGTCATTTTTTCAACTTATCGTGTACTGTGGTTGCCTGATAGTCTGAATAAAACTGTCATTCAGGTTTCCCTTTTGTTCAGCCATAGTGTCTCCGTAATGCATTTATGAAGATACAGATGGCACCAGACACAATGTATATCACTTTGGATTTCATAAGCGAGGCAGGTTAATACTGTGTTGATGCTGGATGATGCAGAGGGACATTCTTTTACTCTTCTAGGACAATATCAGTTTGTGAGACTAGCTGAAACAAACTGTGGGCACGGGACAGTCTCCTGTTTTGTCCAGGTTATTTGATATTAAGACAAAATGACTGGCACTGAGATACTTTCCCAGGTATTACCTACTATGGGGGAAAATGCTTTTAATGCACTGGAAATTAAAAAGTCTTCTATGTCAATTGTACCAAAATAGATGGTGCAGACATTTTAGACGCATTTCAGTTCTAATTAGGCTTAAATGACAATGCCAGTATTTCCGCTCCTGCTGACCGATTCTGTCTAAATGGAAGTCCATATCCCGTTATACTTCTCGTCCTGTGTATCATTGACCTAGAAAGCAGGTGTAGCACTGCAGGTTCACTGATGTTATCCCAAAGCACAGTGAAGAATGGTTTTGCAGAATCCATGTAACAAAGCTGGAGTTCACTTCCTTTCTCCCAAGACAGCCTGTTATTCACATAGGTCTCTCCCTCAATGTGCAACACCCAGGCAACCCTGGGAGGACTGGAGACTGGGCAAGCGCATCTAAAGCGTCATCGCTAAGGGGGCAGTATGGGAGTAAGCCCTGGCGTGCTCTCCAGGCCGCACCTTGCTCTAAGCAGGCTTGGCAGTTCACCGGCTGCTTACGTACTGCACCTTCCCGATAACCGAACGCTCAGGGGAGGGGACGCCTTGGCCGCTAATCCTGCTAAGGAAGCAGATGCGAGGTGGGTGTGAAACACTTTAATTTCTGCCACACTGATAAGCACATTAGTGACATTAGCACAAATATCACTTAAAATGCCTGTCAGGACCTTTACAAATGGTGTAGTCGGTCCACCCCAGCAATCCAGAAGTGCCAAATGTAGTATCCGATCTGACATACAGTAAGTTAATTTATTTACGTACTTTTCCTTAAACGCTTACGTCATTACACTCCCAAAGAATTACTTTATACACTATTTTTCATTACTGAAAACTCAAAAGCAAAAAACAGCTTTCATAATACAATAATTAAATTGAAAATGAACATTGTGTAGGCTGTAAAGACGTGTCAAAGCAGAAATGTTACACGTTTAATATTACAAAAACCAAGGAGTCATAATTTGTCTAGTCCACCTAGAAGTCAGACGTTTGGGTGTGAGGTGGGATCTATGGGGCGTGTTGATGTAGCAGAATGCAGAGGGGTGATTGGGCCATTTGGGATGGTGATGGCAGTAGGATGCGTCCCTGCACAGCCAGCGATGTCGTCATCATCCCCCAAATATTGAGTTCGACTGAAACACTCATTCCCAACCATTACGCAGAGTTCGCAGGGCTGGTTATGTGGGCGACGGGTGATGTATTATGGGCTGTTATGTGGCTGTACCCAGGTTTCTGAGGACACTAACAAGGGCGGCAGCGGCCTGGAGCTTAACTGCAGAATACCCCCCTTCCCCGGTTCTCGACATTAATCGGGTATTTATACCACATCTCCTCATCCATCTTCCTCTGCTTCTGAGGCAGCTCACAGCCTAAAAGGATGATTGTGCCCCGATGTGTAGGACTGATCTTGTTAACACTTAGGAGGTACCACATTTTGAGGTCAAAACGAACCTGGAACCACCCTACAGCTTTGTTAACATGAAGTCTGGGGGAGAGGGTTCTCTTCTAGCTTCTACTTTGAACTATGGATCGGCTGAAGGTGGGACCCTAGAGATCCACCGGCAGAGAGGTCTGCCGGGACTCATCCAGGGATGGAAATCGAACCAAACCAAAGATCAGATGCTGAGGACCTACTTGCCATGTGACAGATTCCGCTCTGTTTGACCTTTTCCTTCTACAGAAAAACCAAAACGTTCCATACAAATGTCACCCCACCCCTCCAACAAGCTATTACCTCCAACAAAGACACCAGCTTAGACATGCGTGTGCAAATTAATTCAGAAGCGGCTGCAGCTACATGTTCATGTGTCTCAATCTTGCCTGAAGCCTTTCGCCACAGAACAGAGTGGTCTGCCAGATTTTCTTTCTTCAAGCCCCAAAAACATCACCAGGACCATTGGCTTGCAGGGCTCTCGTCACATCTCACCGACTGTACATGCCGAAGATGAGGAAACTGAAGAAGATGGTGACGCCCACCAGAGAGACTGTTGCCGGGGCCGTGAAGAACTGCCGGTAGTTGATGCGGAAATACCAGACGACGGCCAGCATCACCACAAAGACGGGTACCACCAGGCTGCCTGTGCTAAGGGCCAGGCCCATGCCTCCGGCCCTCTGGCTGACACCTGGCCCCACAGGCTCCACCCCCGTACGAGCCCCGCCCTCTGACCCACTCTCCTGCTGGGCCTGGGAAATGTGGCAGTGGATGACGCTGTTGTGGGTGATGTTGAGAGACAGCAGTGTTCGCTTAGGGTCCTGCAGAAGTTGACCCTGGAAGATTAGCTTGATCTGCTGCTCCTGGCCCGAGAAGTACTTACTGGAGGATGAGGGGGGAAGGGGAAACGGCAAGCAGAAGATCAGGGTCAAAGCTCACAAAAGCATCTCAAAGTGTATGTGGCAACCCTGCGGTCTGATATTTGCTTGTTACTATTACTGCAAGTCATCTGGTAACTGATTTTACCTTGGAGTGTTTCAACTTTCATTTGAAATGCACGTAAATACCCAAAAATTGAATTGTGGAATTGACTACATTTTTAATAGTACTTTAATTTCACAAGTAGTAATTAAGTTTGATTAAACACAGCAATTAGTTACGCTACCATTCTCAAACAATATACAAAAGGAACGGAATACCAATGCGTTAAATACTACATATACGAAAGTAGGACTAACACAGTGAAAGAATCTCATCACAGAAACACAGCATGGGTCAGCTTGCTGTAGGCATTTATGGCTGTGGCAGTGCATCATGGGAGCCCTCAAATTGAAACAGGACGTGCCCCAATGCAGCCTTACAGCATTTAAGCTCCCCAGGCAGCAGTGTGATTAGGGATGTGGATTTCTAGCCGAAGGTTGCGGGTCGAGGTCGGGGCTCTGTGCTCACGGCTACAGAGATATCCAAGTGATTCCTAATTATTAATCTGCCATGACCTTTGCTGAGAGAGTGTAAGCTGAATGGGACACTGGTCACCAGTTAGGAATCATGTTCACAAAGTCACTGCTTTAGGGTTACCTCTGCCTCACCTTTTGAGCAGGCTGATAGTGTCCTGGGGTTTGAGCACGGCCAGCTCCTCTGTGTCATTGAGGAACTTGAGACGGACAGTGATGTCAGGGCCAGAGATCCTGCCCGCAGGGGAATCCTCTTCCCACTCCTCGAAATCCTCCTCTCCTTCAGGCTGCAGGGCAGGATCACTGCTGACGGCACCCGCTCTCTTGCGTAGCCCTTGAATGTTCAGCAGCTGGTCGACGCTTGCCTCTAGGGCGGCACCCTCCCCAGCCGCCTCCACTCCACCCTCCTGCCCCAGGTCTTCGTCCTCCGGTTTGTCCTCCTGGACGGGGTCGGGTGCCTGCGGTTCAGTCGTGTCTGCACCCGGGGGCCCACCGATATAGGCATCGTGACCACCTAGGCCGATCAGCGAGGCGTGGGCGCCGACCGTAAGGATGGTGCCCAGGATATGGTCTCCACGCTCCACGACATGTGTGGATAGCCAGGCCAGCACCAAAGCCAGGCTGAGCAGCACCACTCCACCAGCCACTGTCACCTCATCGCTTACTCCATCCAACAGGGTGAGAGCACACAGCACCATCCCTGCGGCTGTGGGGAGGGGTTCACAGTACACACAGGGCTCAGTCAGCACTGGAGTCCCCTTAATGCCTTACAGTACACCATACATCAGGCCATTAGTAACGGGAAATGGCTACTTATTACGTGCTAGTTAATATCCTATTCGGGGACACCCATGACCCAAAAAAGACGGAAACAAGGACACTGAGGAAAACACCAAAAAATCTTTAATGTACCTGCACTGCTTTGCGTTTGATTATTTTTTTTATTTTGTTTTTGGTATGTCTAGCTAGCGTTTCCTATGTGGTACACACGGTCAGACACTAAATCTCACAAAGCAAATACGACTTAGCGACACGGTAAATGCCACCTCAAAGGAGATCCACTTCAAATTGATGTTTTTAATGAGGATAATGGAGAGAAAAGTGTTAGAATTAGGCTAAATAGCAAACTATCGTCTTTCTCGGATGGGTAGCAGTTTCAGTACCGTTTAAATAACTCCATATTGATCCTACGTGGTGCATCGGTGGATTACCTAGATGTTTAAACCGTGCAAATAACTAAATGCCACCTTGTTTAAAGCTGTTTACACCACCGTAACATAACGCGGAGCAACGGTCGGCCGCCACGACCTTCGCCCGGCTGGGACGTCTTTATTTAGTGTTAACATACCTACTCCCCTCAACCTCCCGCCCGGGGCCGCACGTTGACTCCAACCACCCCCGAAAAACAGCGTGACGGTCCGCTTTACCTGAGCTGCGTTCAGACCATTTCAGTCAGAAGTGATTGCGAGGCGCGAAACGGCCGACAAGAACCTCCATTAACCGTCCGAGCACGCGCAGTCGCGCGCTCACGCGGATGCATACACACACACACACACACACACACACACGCGCGCCCGTGCGCGTGTCTAGGGTACGTCACTGGGAGGGCGGAGCGTCCACGTTACGCTGAAGCACGCAGAGTGTAGTCCAGGTCACCAAAACAGGACACAGAAGACATCCCGAGACACCCCACATTCTGTTCAGCCGCAGCTGAACATGATTTTATTTAAAAGTTAAAATTTCCTCATTATTATCGCTTGTCTGTGTTTCTGAGGTGGAGGGACCTCTTGTGTAGACACGGGGCTCTGGTCATTTCCTCTCTCACCGCAGATGCCCATCTGTGCGGAGAAGGAGGTAATCCCTCACGGAAGCAGGCATGTCCAGCTTGCTTATCGCCATTTGGTACAGTGCCCCCAAGTAATGGCGCAGGCTGCAGCGACAGAGATGCTGCAGTGAGCGTGGCTGACCCACCATCCGCAGCACAGACTCAAAGAAGGGACGGTGTTCCTGAGAGAGTAGCAAACAGGGATGGGAGGAAGACAGGATGCAGGGGAAACGAGGGGTGAGTTAAGGTAAAAGTGAAAACTAGCAAACAGTAGCAGATTGTAAGGCAATGGAAAGAAGCTACTCATTGCAGCAGTGATCCATTAGGAAATTTGGAGGACCAACAAGAGAAGGCCTAGTTTAGCATGGATTCGGGTACTTGATCCAGATTTGAGTCTACTGGGATTGCACCCAGCAAGGGCAGGGTTTGCAGAAGGTTGCTGGTTACCTTCAAAACAGGGATGATAAACTGGGAATTGGGATAGAGGTGAGGGGGCACTGGGAGGCTCTGAATACAGACACCAAAGAGGATTATAGGTTATTCAAGCCTTCAAATAGAACCAGTTTTTCAGGATTTGTTTTGGTAGTTTAGTCCGACAATGTCCCTCTCAAATTTACACTGCTACAGTTGGGTGTGGCATGATAGCCAGGGCAATGGCTGATATACAGCCACAGAAAAAAGAGACCACTATATTTTGAAACAAATCTGCATTTTTAACACCTGGTTTAACCCTGGTTATGCTGGCAGAAGGCTACAGTGCACAGCAGGCCGCTTCCAGGATCAATGTACAGAAGTACAACAGTACAGAAGAATCAGGTGAAGCAGGAGACACTGGGAACGACCAAAGACCAGCCAGGTAGAGGGAGGAAGGAACTTTCTAATGCCAGAGATGACCGTCAGCTTATCTAGCAGTGCCTCATGAATTGGAGGGTGACCTCAAGTGACCTTCAAAAAGAATGGGAAGCATTAAGTGCAGGTATGACGTGCACTGCTAGGACAGTTCATAACAGGCTGCTAGAAGCAGGACTGAAGACCCATAAACAAGGAAGAAGCCCTTCAATAATGAGAAACAAAGAAACACCAAGTGGCAGTTTACGTTTAATTTATAT
>JAODJX010000120.1:1114239-1131119 GCA_026776945.1 Isichthys henryi | reverse complement strand
AGAAATGAGTGAAACAAAAAATTGTGCTCTGGTCTCAGTTTTTTCCGTGTCTGTATTTAGACTTTACTTTCCTATAGTGTTACCAGTTGCTTACACACACATTGTAAGCGTGACTCTAGAGTAGTTTGTCTCTTCGTGAGACATCCTGATCACTGACCACCTGCTACTGTGTATCTTTTCTCATGCCTCTCACCTCCCAGAGCTCCGAAGGGACAGAGTCTATCCATTCATCACACGACGGGACAGTGACGTAGCAGTCCAGCATGACCTCCAACGTGGAAGGCGACAGACAGCACAGCTTCAGCATCTAGGGGGCGTGCGGGGATACGATGAGCGTGTGAACCTTGGGGTTGGGAAGGGATGCCCAATATAATGCACTCTAGAAGTCTGTTGGAAGGGCTCCACCTTCTGGCTAAAAAATGGAAGTGCAGAGATTCTAACATGTAAATCACTTAAAATGGTGTTTTAAATATGCGTGTGTGTGTGAGTGTGCCCTGCGATGGGCTGGCCCCCCATCCTGGGTTGTTCCCTGCCTCGTGCCCATTGCTTCTGGGATAGGCTTCGGACCCCCTGCGACCAAGTAGGATAAGCGGTTTGGAAAATGGATGGATGGTGTTTTAAATGAGTTTTGGCAGGGAAAGTGTCTTAGATGAGGGCATGTATAAAACTGATTGATGTGCATTTTTTTCATACCAGAAATAGACTCAATTAAGAAATAACAATTTCTTGTTTCCAATATCCTTGCAAAACTAAGTTTCGTTATCTTCCTCCCCCAGTAAATGTGCCCACCCCAACCCTTGTTTAGCGCTATAGCGACTGACTCCCAGTTTGTTTTATTTTTGCGCGTGTTTCTCCCAATGTTGCTCCCTAAACATCCATCCTTGTTTTTGTTCATTCCAACCCTGTGACATGACCTTATTCACCCTTGCCAGCCAACAAAAGCATTACACTTTGATTGGACCAAAATAGGTGTGAATCTACCAATGACAGTTCGGCTTTCTTTTCCCTCAGGCAAATTACTTTCCCTCTTTTAGACATCTGCCCCCTACTGCCCAAGCTGCTTTCCCTTTCGCCCTCCTCCAGGGCTGCCATCTGCCTCCACATGTCATGTCCTGACCTTGGGCAAGGGGGGCTGTGTCCCATGGTTGAGGAGAGCGCGAGCCACTGCCTCTGGTCCCTGGTCAGGGAAGTCTTCCACCACCTGCAAGGGGAGGGGGTTAGAAAATGGTGACATCCTGGCTATGTGCTGTGCCACCTCCATCCACCAGGGGGCAGCAGTCAGAACTCCTTCTAATTAACAAGAGCACTGCTTGTATGACTCGTTATTATTTATTTTGGCGAAGCAAATTTAAGAGCAGCAGATAAACAGTGTTACGTTTCTTTGCTACATCACTGATGCCCCCAGAGCTCTGCCCCCTTATTCCTGTCACCTGCAGAAGGCAGTCCATGGGCGTGTAGCCTGCGCAGTTTTCTGCGTCTGCTCGCCCGCCGTGCTGCAGCAGGAGGTCGACGATGCGCGAGCTGCAGTTGCTGCAGGCATTGTGCAGGGGGGTGTGTCGCTTTCTGCCTGCTGTCCGGGGGTCGGCGCCGGCCCGTAGCAGCATCTGCACCACGCGCAGGAAACGGCCGGCCTCGCTGGGCCGCTCGGCCCCCGCGCAGGCCGCGTTCAGCGGGGTCTCTCCCTCGCGGTTGCAGGCGGCCACGTTGGCGCCATGGCGGAGCAGCAGCTCCACGTGCTCCTCCAAGCCGCGTTGGGCGGCCACGTGCAGTGGCGTGAGCTTCGCCTCGCTGGAGCACGCGTTCACTGAGGCGCCGCCCACCTCCACCAGGAGCCGAGCGCACCTGAGGCGGAGAGGGCACCAGACAGCCAAATGCGTCAGCTTCACGGTCACCACGAGTCAAATGAAGGAGGCAGTGAAAAGTACGGTAAGGTGACCAGAGCTGCCAATGACAGTGTGCTTACGTCCCATAGAGCAGGTTCATAGGAATCAGGGTCATTATGGATAAGAGCTATATTATAGTATAATATAATGGATCTAGAATCATCTTCTTCTATCTATGCTGGAACCTCACCATTACTGTTCACGTCCTACTCTCTACGTTTTGTTTTCAGGTTTAGATTACCTACGCATATAAAAACAGGTCTGAAGAGAGCACAGCAGTTCCCCGAGGACAACACGGACCCCAGCCCTGTGCCCTTTGCCCTCCTGCCATCTGGCACGCACTGTATGAGTGCTGCAGATACACCAAACCGACAGACAGCTTCTTCCCCAAAGCGTTACGTATTCTGACCTACACATAAAGATACCATTTCAGCATGACCACTGCTACACAGAAACCTTTGGACCCTAGCCAACATGATATAAAATTCAGGAGAAGTGGACTGGCCTTTAAAATAACAGATCACACATGTATGAACCTGTAACAGGCACAGCAATCCTGGATAAATATGGAACATATCTGCAACACAGAATCTAAACTATGAGAAACCCAAAGGTGGAAAATTCGGGCCCTGGAAGCAGAAATCCAGACCGAGGTTTTGTTTCAACCAACCACTTGAGTACTCCGTGACTCTATGTTCAGCTGGTTGGATGAAACGAAATCTTGGTTTGGATTTTTACTTTCTGGACCTGAACTGTCCACCTCCGTGGAAAACTGCTTATCTGGCTTGGTTATCCAGCTAATATCCAGTTCATCCACTGGGATCCAAAGGCAGCACATGGACTGGACAGTCACTCAAATTCAAAGACAATAACCCTCGACTGGAGGTTGATTAGAATTAGAATTAGAATTTAGTGATCAGTGGTCATCGTTAACACACCACAACGAAATGTGTCCTCTGCATTTAACCCATATGTGAGAATGTGACATAGCAGGGGGCAGCTAATTCAGCACCTGGGGAGCAGTGATTGGGGGCGGTACCTTGCTCAGGGTACCTCAGTGGTGCCTTGCTGGTGGGGGATTCGAACCTACAATCTTTCAATTACAAGTGCGCTTCCCTAACCATCTAGCTACCACTGCCCACAAAAAAAAAAAAATTGGGGGAGAGCGTGAACGCAGACCCCTACTACCAGAAATTATGTAGTGGAGATTCCCACATTTGGGGAATTCGCAGGGGTTAGCACAGCCGCAGTGCAATGGTGAGCCTCACCCTGGGTGAACCACCTTCCTGATCAGGGTATCTCCCCTGTCAGGTAAGTATTGATATGGAGGAACATGCAAACCCACAGAACCTGTAACCTCAGTGTCTAAACCGTCAGTGGTGGGATGTATTTGTTTGCATATGGCAGCAGGGCTGACACTCACGAGAAGGTCTGTGTGGAGCTGCAGAGGTGCAGTGCAGTGCTGCCATCGGCGGTGAGCAGGTTGGCATCGGCACCGTGGGACAATAGCAGCTGAACACAGGTGTCATGGCCCCCAGCGCAGGCGTCGTGCAGGGAGCTTCTCCCCCCGGGGTTGGCGTTCACCGCGGCACCACGGAAGAGCAGCTCCTCCACACAGGCCGAATGACCCCGGCTAGCCGCCAGACGCAGCGCAGACGTCTGTTTCACCTTAGATGTGAGGGTCCACATCCCTGCGGGTAGGGCGGAAGTGGACGGCAATCAACAGAGAAATAAAGAGGGTAGCATAGCCAAGGCTGGCATCATCGTCAAATGACATGCAGTGATGTCATCAGGATATTTCAGGTGACATCACTGGGAGGTTTCTGATGTCATTGGGATGTTCCAGATGACATCATCAGGCAGCGTCATTGTCCCCACCCATCTCTGGTGCCCAGGTCATTTCCTCCTGCACTGTCTCCATCAGGGCATTGACCATGGTTGGGTCCTTCAGGACGGCGTAGACCCTGGCCATGTCACCAGACAGGAAGGTGTTGAGCACGGCAGGGTCACGGCAGCGGTAGGGTCCCAGAGTGCGTGATGTGGTACTGGGGCTGCGCTGCTGCCTGGGGGGCCTGGAGACTGGTGCCAGGGGTGTCCTTGTCAACACTCTCCTCTGGGCCAAGGTGCGCCGTGCATCCTCCCAGTCCTGCAACTCTTGCTCCAGTCGAAAAGACCTCAAAGAGGCTGAACTGAAAGCAAAGGTGTCCTTCGACATACCAGCCAGAATTGAGTCTGATTTCGCCTTCTGCAGGTACAGTGTGAACAAAAATGACAGATCGTAGGGCACCAAATCTAATTTTTGGATTTGGAATTTAAGCACCAGGGCACTATATAATGAGTTAAAATTAAACTTAAATCTATTATTGAAATTGCATAATTAAACATATGATTCAAAAGCTTTGTAACTTCTATTTAGACCGTATAAAAACTGTCACACACCATACCGTCAAACAGATCTTAATGTTACATGGTTCCCAACTTCGGTTAGCTGGCTGGAGTGAGATTTTCAATTCGAGACGAGTCTGCACTCACATGCACGCGCATTTATATGTATGTAATAGTTTTAATACCTTGTAAATAGTCTGTAGGGTTTGCAAACTACCCCAACGCTTTTGGTGTAGCCAATGTTATATTAGTAATGGAATAATATAGATTTGCCGCAAGTCTGAACGCGTGAGTGTCACGCCACATGCGTGCGAGTTGCCAACCCTGGTGTTACTTTGCGTGTCGCTTTACTTCTTACCGTTATGACAGTCCTTTGCCTAATATTTATCGTTCTTCAGTAGGTTTTGGAGCGCTCTTTTAAAACTCGACCGATTCTCACAGTAGGCAAGCGCGAAATGCCAGAGGACCGTTTTTAGAAAGGCCCCGTCAGTCACAGGACATAAGCGACCCACCTTCAGCCCGGCTTCTCGTTTATTAATAGCCACGGACCCATCTGCTGCTCGGCGACGCGACCGATAGGGGACGTACACGGATCAACGATGGCCCCCAGATTGGCATTTGGGGTGGGTCGTCTATTCTTCCGAACTGCAATGCATCGCTTCTTCCGCCCTGGCGTCACTACAGACGTATTACGTCACGGAGGACGCGCCACGTCTGGGTGGCTTTGAACCGAAAAGCGGTAACGTAGCCGCGTTTAGGCTACAGCCACTAGTATCATGGCTCTAATCGTCCCTGGGTGGATGAATTTTGACAACTTTTGAGTCTCGAACTTGCAAGAGAAACAAGGGCACTGGAACGGAAGCCTAAATGACTGCGATGGTAAGAGTCGCCCCCGGTGCCCTGTCACTGAAAAAGCACGCCGAAGCCCGAGTAACTGGGCATCTAGTAAACATACAAACTTACCAGTGCGTTAACAGTGCGCACTCACTGGACGAGTGGGTAGATAAAAATTTAAACTAAACTTTTAAACTTAAAAAGAGCCTTTGCTGCTGTCTTTATTCTTTATTTCAAGTTAATAATGTTACTTCCAGGCGAACAAGTGGAAGGACCTTTTTAACGTTGGAGAAGACTTCGACGAGGTAGTGTATTGCCTTGTTGCATTTACCGTCAACAAACCAATCAATCTCAGTATTTATTTCGCTATTAGCGTATTTTGCGAGTGGTTGCATTTTTCTCGTTGTGGGTTAGATTTTTTTAGAAGATTATTTTCTACTAATGTGGTTTGCATTAAACATGCTTCAGGTTTAAAATAAAAATAAAGTACTCAGTATAACAGGATCTAATCTTTTATGTAGGTAGGAGTCTTGAGCTTGCAAGACAAGCCACTAACCACTTTTCCTTTAAGATTAATTACTGCGTTGTGATAAATGTGTTGCCGCAGGATCTGCTGCATGCGGATTGGGATGTGGAGACGGAGCCCGTCCATGCGGCCACAGAGTCTGTTACCGCAGCAACCTGCCTCAGAGCCCCCGCCGGGCCTCGTACCCAGATGGCCGTGAGTCACCAACCCCTTGCTCCGGCACTGACACATGGGACTACATGTCACCCTCTGGGCACCTCCGACCTCAGCGGTGACAGAAAGACTGCTGGTTTGAGCACGAGGGGCTGTTTTGCCGCTCCCACGAGGCAGGACCCTCTGACTTCGGGCGATCAGAAGGCTGATGCCTTCCAAGATGACTTTGATGACTGGGATGTGGACTTTGAGGACCTGGATGAGAACACCCTGCAGCTGGCAACTGAGTCTGACCCACCTGTACCAGTACTACCTGAGCAGGACTCCGCAGTGTCCCCCGCTAAGCGAATGCGTGGCCCGAGTTGCAGCGGTACTGCATCAGGGTCCAGCGGCCTGCAGTCTGCTGATGGTCCAGCACCCAGGCCTGTTGCCAACCTCGCCCTTCGTCCAGCTGAAGCTGCCGCCTTTGTGCGACCTCAGACATCAGCTGCAGGGAAATCCACTGCCACATCACATGTACCTGGTGGCCCCCCCTTCGGGCCCCTTTCCCCACCCTACCGGCCGCGGCCCTCTGTGATTGGCTCCACGCCTCTGATGCCCCACCCTCTGCGGACTCCCATCCTCACCAACCACTTGGTGCAGCTGGTGTCAGCCTCCAGCAGGACGCCGCCGAAGCCCCACACGCCAGCGCCGGGCCCCCAGATGCGCCGGTTCCCAGGGCCTGCTGGTCTTCTGCCCCAGCAGGTGGGCCTCCTGCTGTCCCCAGGGGTGCCACTCACCGGCTCCCCCCCTTTATCCTCTGTCAATTGCATGATGATTTTCTATCATCAACATTCCATGTATAACAGAAACGAAGAAGGAACATGTCGTATATTTGTGAAGATTCTCGATCCTCAATAATTATAACATTAATGGAAAAAGGAATCTTATCAAATTAAAAGCAGGGTGAAAGAATATAAATATTTTTCTGTTCTTTTCTGCATTAATACCAAAGAAATTATTTTTATATGTGGTTGCACTGTGCTCCCAGCAGCTCTATGGGCAAAGCCTTGAGGACATTGTGGTGGCTCAGCCGCAGACACCTGCGCATGGAGCCGTAGCCCGACTGCACAATCAGGTAACACAGCCAACCCATTTTAGGTTTAAGTTTGGACAATCAGTAAGTAGCCTGTTGCATCAATGATGCCTTTGGCTTGTATTTAGTCTTTCCATGCTCTAGGTGGCAGCATAGCTGCTGTGAGGGATTGCGGCTCCGGACTCTTTCCGAGATGCTGAATTTTGGATACCCTTAATTTGATTTTGCGATACGAGCTCCTGACATCTAAAAGAATGAAATGCATCCCCTCTAAGAGCTGGAGATACAGGTGTCCAGGTGGGACTTGGCTGTCCATAGCTGTCTGAGTCAGTGGGCGGGACTTAACTGCATTCTTTGCTCCTCCCTCCAGGTCCCTGGCACGCAGGCAGCCAATGGGGAGGAGTTCACGCGGGGCCCGTGGGCTGCCATGAAGGCAGAGATGGGCCTGGATGAGCAGAACCCGGCCTGCTTCCTACACACTTACAGTGTCGTCATGGTGCAGCGGAAGGTTCGGCCTGCCACCCCCCGCTCGCTCACCGCTACTATCAGGCAAAAATTGACAGCACTGCTCTTGTAAGCGGGCACGTTAGGACAGCTTGATCCACTTCCCAGATTCTATGCGCGGCGTAACTTTATCGGCAGCATAATTTGGCGGCAGGCACGATGCTTATTTCTGGCCGTGCTGTTGCAGTAATAGCCAAGATTATTACGCTCGTCTTTCTTTTTAACGCACCCGTTTCTCTCTGCGAGACAGCACCCTTCCTAGCAGTGGCAGATCATAAACAACTTGAAGGGACGGCCGCCATCGGTGTGCTGATTTATTTGAGCCCTGGTTTGCGCCCCTCCACCAGGCTGCCCTGAAACAGCTTGCAAAGAACAAGGTGCCCAACATGGCAGTGATGGTGAAGACGCTTCTGCACACGCACGTCGACGCCAAGGCCGTGTTCCACGACCCCACAGGTGCGGTCAGCCCTCCCCCCCACGCACGCGCACATTAATATTCCAAAATGTAGCCCCCCCCTGACTTCAGGCCTCCATCTCCCTCTCTGGGAGCCACTGCTGACCTGCGTCTGCGAGTGACAGCCGTTCTAACAGGGAAGGCAGCCCCTCACAGGGAGAGATGCCAGCGGCTCGTCATCAATGCGTCTTGTGTATTTTGTCACACGGGCTTTTTGATGGAGGCTGACCGAGCAGGATGCTCCCCGTTGGGGAAGCAAAAGGAATCCGTTCGATTTGTGTCCTTTCCTCTCGTTCAGTAAGTCATTAGAGTTTAAGTGACGCCTGCGGACTGTAGCTCTGGACACTTTGCTCTTAATGTTCTGGTGTGTCGAGGCGGTGGGGGGCCTTGGTGGGCAGGCTTGTAGCCTCACAGCCCCCCCCCAACACACACACACACACACACACACATTTTAGCCTGGATATCTTCCAGATGCTCCTAAAGTGGGGGGGGGGCTTTTTGAAGAAGTTTAAACCTTCAAAAACAGCATCTCCTCTTTGGTTGAGTTGTAATTCATGACTTTAAATGTGGGCCCCCCACCCCCAAAGTGCCTCAGTGACATTTTCTATAATGTAAGGTCTCCCCCCAAGACACAGTTTCCTCCCGGAAATTGTTGTGAACACGGCCATAAAGTCATGGATTTCACTGAGTGGATTCTGTGCATTTCAAAATTTCCAAATGCAGGAAGCGGCTTTTTTGAAGGTACGTTTGGCCGTATGGGGAAGCTCAGTGTGGCTTTTTAACTTTCTGGTTTAACTGAGTGAGGGGTCTCTCTTCATCCCCTGCGTTTCATTGGGACGCTGGTTTTCCTAAAGCGCGATGTAATATTTCACTCCCTTTAGGGTTTAGGAGACATTTTAAGTCGTGCATGTACATGATAATGCCAGGTAAGGTCACCTGCTATGCTGAAGGTTGCTTCTAGCAGTGAGGGGCTGAGTTTATAGGAAAACCAGCGAGCATGTGCAGTCCTCCAGTGCCCTAGGGGGCGCCCCGAGGCAAAGCTGACTGCTGCGGCTTCGTCAGCCTCCGTCGTGCAGCCGCATGAAAGCCTGGGGTGCCTCTTGCTGTTTGTGGGAGCCGCTGGCACCGGGCCCGGGCTCACACTATCTGTTTGCCCCCCAGGGCAAATGCAGGGCACAGTGCACCGGCGCCTCCTAGAGGACAGACAAGACGAGCTGAAGACCGGAGCTGTGCTGCTGCTGAAACAAGTAAGGCCATGCACAGGTGAACGATTCGTACGTTCCTCAATCTGTCCGTCCAACACAATGAGCATCTGAATCCGATAACATGAATTCCTAGGCCAGCACAGTGGCACAGGCAGCATTCAGTGAGCGCCTGCCCACCGTGGGGAGGCATTGCATTCATCGCTTTGGCAGCGTAGGACGGGGGACGGGACTGAAAGCACTACGTTTTCCCATTTTGGGGATCTCCTTTAATTTGTGGGGGTGCTGTCTGCAGGTGGGCGTGTTCTCGCCTTCCTCTCGTAACCACTATCTGAACGTCACGCCCAGCAACCTGCTGAGGATCTACCCGCCCGAGGGGACAGTGAAGGCCCCTGTGAAGCTGTCCCACCATGTCTTGGTGAGTGGTGGGGAGTATGGGAATGTGCAGGAGTGCTGCTGCTCAGTGCACAGGGAGAGAACTGCGATCGTTCGGGGTCTGTTTTGAGGCTGCTGATAATTTTCAAGGAGAACCGTCTGCTATTCGATCCAGTCTTTTTCGCTGTAACTGTCGACATCAGATGAGAAAGGGGGATATTTTTTGCTGAATTCAGATTTTCATTATCCATAATTCAGGACAATGCTGAAGGCTTGTTTATGTCTCATGCACCGGAGATTTGGCAAGTGGGGCTGTGCTGTTTCTTATCTCTGTCTCTGCCTCCCCAGGAGCAGTTAATGCCTGACATTGAATGGTCCTCCGCAACACGAGGGGGCGCTGTCTCCAGTGCGGAACTGGTGTATGATGGTGGCGGTGGCGAAAGTGGCAAACGGACGTTGGGAGAGGAGTGCGGCCCTGGCCGTGATCCGCAGAGACCCCCCACCAGGCCGGAGGACTCCGCTTGGGATGCAGGTCTGCATAGCGCCCCGGACTGACCCTGGATCAGTTGAACAGCCTTAAAGGAAGGCTGAGTCGTTTGCCCAAAGCAGAATGCTTCTCATCCACTGAGGACTGCTGTTTACATGTGATACCATATCACACTACCTACCTACTACACATACAGGCGGACAGTCAAACTGAAATCCTTTACTTCGGTTTCGTTGTTAGTTTAGTCACTGTGTTTTGGCTTCGTGGGGCTGTATAGGGGTGTGTGTGTGTGTGTGTGTGTGTGTGTGTGTGTGTGAGCGAGCGAGCGTGTGCAGGGTGGGGGGGAGCTTGAGTAACTTCAGTGTTTCTCGCATTCTGCAGTGGTGCTTTGTCGTGGCTGTCTCTGTGTGTAAATTGCTGTTCTCTAACCCTCATCTCTAACCCCCCCTCCCACCTCCCCCGATGTAGATGACCTTGATGAGTTGTTGGGCGACCTGCCGGAGGAGCTGTACTGCCTGTAACGGGAGTCACAAGGTTCCCCCTCGTGTGAAAAGGCTGGCCTCAGAACCCTTTTCTTTGGGTGCAATACACAGGAGTCTCTTGTAAATACTGTATGTCGCTGTGGAAGAACATATACACTAAATCATAAATGTATCGTTTGAATCTAATGCACATGTCTCTATTGGGCTTTTCTTTTTGGTTCTTCCTGACCTAAATAAAACATCAGTTGTCACATGACCAAACATCGCAGCTCTGTGTGGTTTGCAGGCAGGCGGGTAAAGGGCAATCTCTCGTTGCGGGTCGAAACCCCAGTCTGAGTAGGTCGCTTTAGTCACCAGCATCCATGGGGATCGGCCGGGCGGATGCACATTCGCGCAGAGTATCACAGGAAACTGGACACTGCGGAGCTCACAGGTTTGAATCCCAGGGGTAAGAATGGAGGACAGAGGAGTATCTGAAGTTGGTATTCAAGTAACGCATTTAAATTTATACATTTATCCAAAGCAACTTACAGTAAAGGGAAGGGTTGTAATTTTATGTACGATCCGTGGGTTTCCAACCCATGACCTTTGCATTGTTAACGCAGTGCTCTGCTCGCTGAGCTTAATCAGCTGTTTAATATTCCTTCAAAAATGAGTGTTTACTTCCTTTTATTACCAGCCTCGGAGAGTAATTAGCAGCAGGCTTATGATTCACCCCTCCCCCCCCCAACAGATATTTGTCATTAGGCGATCATGTCCACATTCTGAATCCTTATGGACCTACAAAGGGTCCCCGCCCCGCTCCCCTCTCCCCCTTGTGTTGTGACGGTCGTCCCCGGCTGGGCTCGCTTGTCCCGAGAAGGATGTCTGTGAGGCCCCTGTGTGTTCCACCCACCCCTAGAGGAGCCTAATGTTTCAGCTCTGTGATCCTGTACTGCAGCTTAATAAAGGGGGGCTTCCGGTCACCTGCACACACATCGAACCCCCCTGACTTCGACCATCAAATCGTCCACCTTCGTTCTGCTGGGGTTACACAGGGCAGCTGTGTCCATTTGTCTTGCACTTGCTCATTCTGGCCTGCAGGGGGCAGACTTGCACCTCTTGAATTCTTGATTCTTTTTCTTTTTAATTCCCTTTTGTATGTGTTTTTCTTCGCTGGTACAGCACTCCTCGAGTCCCTGCCTCCCAGCTGCCTCTACCAGCTGAGGCCAAGAACTGAGGCGTAGGTTGAGTTTGTTGTGACCTCACCCCGAGCAGAGATCCACTGGAATTTTCTGCATTGGCTAAAGACCAGTGCCAGTGTCGCCCAGTGACCTGTCCTCCGCCCTCTCCTGCTCCCTCCTAAACTCCTTCCCCGATCTCTGGTCCCGTCTCGCGCTCATTATGCACCCTAATTATCTCCTGGTGGCAGTTTTTATATTCTGTTATGAAAACGTAATTATGTATGCGGGCTTCGCAAGTCTATCTGGCCAGTTTAATTACTTGATGAAACATCAATGTGTGTCTTATCAGCGAAATGAAAGTATCCCGCTGATTATTTTTCTTTCTTTTTTTTGTATAATAAGCTTCTAAGAATGGAAGCGTCCTGCCTTGCTTTGGGCCGAAGAGACTCGTTTGCACCGAAACGTGCGGCTGGCCCTGTGCTTCTCGGCCTTTGGGATCTGAGCGACTGACCGCTGGGTTGGCCTCGGCAGACTCGGGTCGTTTCGCTCCGTCGGAGCAGCTCTCAGGATTATGAGGGGGTCCTCCAGGCCGCATGTGAGGCTCCAGAGGGGGTCAGGCCCCACCGAGCATGACCGTTGCCACGCCGATGTCCGTAAGGGCTCCGTTTAACTAATTAGCCGAGCTCATAAGTCCTGAGGAACATCGGCAGGGTTTAACTGCACATAATCAAGTTGATGGATGACTGGGCAGTAGCCCTCTTGTTGGGGGTGAGGGGACTGCACTGTGGGTAGCGACAGTCACTATATTAGGTTGACTGCCCAGGGCCCCATCTTCTGGGAGGGGCCAGCTGATTTCTTGGAGGTAGGGTGCCCCACAGGCATCAGCCTTGACTCTATATGTTATTCGCCTGGCTCACGGCAGGTGCTCTCTGCTCTTCCTGCCTCAGGTTTTCTCGTGTAAATATTATAATATTAACAGTTTAGTACGTCAACCGTGGGCATTTTGGGGCTCTGTTCCCTTTCTGTGCATCTTTTCCAGCGACGGTGTGACCTCACAGTTTCAGACACCGCTACTGCCCCCCACCCCCGCCCCTTTTGAAAGACAGACATGAAATCCCCCCAGCCTCCCGGTCTCTCTGCCCCACTACACAGATGTCAACCAGCCTGTATTTGATGTTCCTCTCCCTTTCGCCGCTGTGGCATCGTCGCGGTTTAAGTAATAACCGAGATCCTGCCTGCAGATAAGCCTCCTGTTGGACTTCGAAATCATAGCGCAGAATGGGGTTTGGACTTTTTGTGTCATATATGCACACGCTACTGTGAGCTTAAATCTAGATCAAACTTTCAAGGGGATTAAACTAGGCCTCACCTGGAGCTGTTTGAGTCATAGGCAGAGAAGTTGGGTACCACAGGCAGATGGCTGAAGGCGGCGGGTGTTATATAATCTGAGGATACCCCCTCCCTCCCCCCCAACAAGTGGCCTGCTGAGCTGGTGGGAGGGCTGCACTTTAAAGAAAATAACCCCCCCGACTCTAAGTACGGTGTGACGTTTGATGTTGTCTGCCCTGGTAACAAAAAGGTCCTTGGAAACCACATGTGATTCTGACCTGGCGAGAGGCTCCGTGCCTAACGGGCGGTCTGGCGAGACTGGTGCCCCCCCCTCCCCGCTGTGCCCAGACTGGCGTCACAGCAACCGTCCCCATGAGAACCGGCTGCTTGGTATGCCGAAAGCCCCGAGACGGCCGTCTTTGCTCTCTAATGAAATCCCATAATGTGTGGAAGGATCATTCCAGGAGTTTATTTCTCACACTGAGACGCAGTTCTTCGTCCCTTTAATAAAGACTCTCCTCCCTTCACCCCATGATTGCCATCCTCTTATTTTTTATTTCTTAAGTTCACTTCCCTGACCTGCCCGCATGGCTCACTGTTCCAGACCCTACATACAGAGGATTCCAGGGCACGTTTACGTGTGATGGGACACATGAAGATCGGCCCCGGAAACTGTGCCTCTGGACGGCAGAGTGCCTGGTGAAAAGGCCACAGGCTAAATGGTGAGGATTCGAACCCACAACCTGCTGAGTCACTCTGACACCCTGGAGCCAGTTTCTCTGCTTATGAATAGGATGGCTCGGTATCATACAATTATGCTATGTGATCACAAAGCTGATTCGTGTATTAGTCATAGGTTCAGTGTGTTTTGAACCAGTTTAGACTGGTTTAGTCTACTGGTCCCTTTGTACGTGGTGGATGTACAGTGCATGCTTCATTCATAACCTCACAATGGATTATGAAGCCTTCATTCCCACATTATTACGTCATGTACAGTGTCTCAAGGTAATTCAGAATACGGCGATTACATCCGGTGTCTACAAGGAGGCGCAAAGATCATAAATCAAGAGGCGTATGGGAACTGGGAGGAATGTTCAAAGTAACGATGATGATCTTCAGATGTAAGGAAGTTTTAGCTGGCCTCAAGGTTAAATATTTGTTTACTTATGTGAAAAAAAAAACGATTCTGTTGTGCTGAACAGGCTCACGGGTGATGCTGCGCTATTAATCTACATGCTTAATATGACAGCGTGCTTATGTGGGTTACGTAAGGTCAGACAGGAGTATTTAGTGTTGAAGCCTCGTTCTCGTTAACGATTCTATTTTCTGAACAAGGGCTGATTGGTTTGGCGAATGTTTTGGGGACGGGGTTCTGCTCAAGCAGGGTTGTACTGTGTTTAGTAACTCAAGACGCTCCCTTTAGGAGAAGGCTGTGATTTTCGGATGGTAAAACTCCCATCAGAGCAGGCTGCCATTTCGAAGCATGACGCTGAAGGATGTGATGCGTTTAGTCGCTCATGTGTCCGCTTCCTTATTCCGTGAACATGTTCGGGATTTCGGATCAGTCCTTAGGCGATTGGAGAAGGCGGCGATGATTTATTGCGGGTTCCTGCGCGTCTGTATGTCACGCACTGCTGTGAACGTGAATCGTATCAGACAGGATGGCACTCCACACTGCGACTTCTTCGAAATCCGCTAACCAACTATGACAGAATCGCGAAAGGTCAGACCGCATGGCGTGGCCACACTTTTGTTTATGTACGAGCTGTTCATCTTCCCTCTTCAAGGCACGTGCTCCAGAGTCGGTATGAAGCTGTACCCCACCTGCTTGGCTTCAGAGGAACACGAGATGGGAACACGAAGTGGCTGATTGCCCGTGTCCCGGCTCGCATCCCGGGAGGCCTGTGCTGTGGTGTTTGGGGGGCCTTTCTCCATCTCCCTGTTCGCGGAGAGTGGGGTCAGGTGAGGTAACGGATAAGAAGGCCACTGAATGTGCTAAGAGCTTTAGGGTGCTGTTTGAGCACGGTCCACAAGGAGGCGCCTTACTGGGGCATTTTTAAAGTTGTGGAAAAGGAGGTGACCGGCTGAGCAGAGCTTTTCCAGAACATAAGAATAAAATAACCCAGAAAAACACACACACTTGGGAGATGAAATTGTTCTAGGCTGGGGAACCACTGATTTTCTAGAACCTTCTATCAGGTTGTATCTCACTGCCTGTGTGTTCATTTTTACTCTGCTTCTATGCTGTCTGTCAAAATCCCCAAATTTCAACTCACTTTTAAAGAGATTCATCTATCTGTCACATCGATCCTGAGCGGACATACGATAGAGCCGAGTGACGATGGGCTTTGGGCACGAACGTGCTGGCTGATTCGCACACCATGATGGAGGATGCGCAGGGGCGAACAGGGCCGGCAGGTGAACCTGAACTCACGACCCTCGAGTAGTGAGTCCAGGAACACGGCGATGAGCTGCCTTGGAAGATGACATCAATGTGCCTATTTAAAGATCTATGTGGTTATCCTGCCTTTGGGTACTGGAGGATTTTTGTGGCACGTTTGGTCACCAGTTGGTGCTTCCAAATGAGGTCATGCAATGAATGACATCACCTCCAGGGGGGAGGGGAGGAGGCAGTGGCAGTGGCGACTCAGTCCTGGGCTTGATCTCCCTCATGGGCAGGAGACTCCATGCATGTTTACCAACATGCAGCGGATGTGATGCTCTTCATCCTTTCTCTCCTCTGGACATTTCTTCGTTCACCACCCCGCTGAGCTGATCCTGGACCCCCTCCTACAAAAGGTAAGGCTTCCCCTTTCTTCTTTCTTGACATATTTTACTCATCTGACGCTTTTATAGAATTTATAGAAGCAGATGTTTGCTAATAGCAGTATTGTTGGTAGTGTTTGGGATCTGAACCAGCAGCCATCTGGATTCAAAGGCACGTGTTTGAGCCGCTGCGCTCCCTGGTCGAGTAACTCTGTGCTGCGATGTTTTGAAGCGGCTTGCCGTCGATAATGAGATTTGTGTTTGCCGCTCGCCATCGACCGCGTTCACAGGCCGCACTCGTGTGATCGATGGCCACGCCCCCCCCGCTATCGACCGCCCCCCCAGTGGCGTTGCCCAGCGTCTAGTCTCCTGTAAAGCGGACCCATCTGCCCCCCAACATACACTATCTGCACCCCCCCATCCATGTGGGGGAGCCTCAAAGAATAAACGATGCCCCCCCCCCCATCAACAGAACCTTTCTCTATCCACCATGCTGCGTCTCACTCCACCTCACTTCCTGCCTGTTACTCGCCGTCGCCCCCTTAAGGCATGAGGCAGTAGTGGGTAGGGGGCACAGGAGCGTGTTAAATGAGCACAGAGAACGTCGTCTGTTTTTTATTTTTGAGGGCATGCAAGCTTCCTCTGCCCACCCTCCCTCGCATTTTCTCTCTCTCTCCCTCTCACTCCCTCTCTCTCTCTCTCTCTCTCTCTGAGAGTCTCCTGTCTCTCTCCCCTGTTCCGCCACTCACTGCTTCCGCGGATGCGCCGGCGAGAGGAGCGGGAGAGAACGGCGGTGGTGGCAGCAGCGGGAGTGGAGAGGAGGTGCGGCTCGTGCGGGTAACCGGCGGGGAGGCTCGTCCGCATGCCTCTCACCCACATTCTCTCCAGACCCGCCCCTCCTCTCCCCCCTCCCCACCCCCCCCCACGCACGGGCAGGAGCGGCGGCTGGACGGTGTCTCGCTACACTGTGGTGCTTAGTCTTCCTCATTAGTGCCATTGGGGGTGGGGGGGTAAATCGCGGAGAGCGGCGTGGCTGCAGGGAGTGGGTGTGTGCGTGTGTGGGTGGCTTCATTACTTTATATATTTTAGGACGACTTCTCCACTCAGTACCTGATTCACGGAAGGGGGGGGGGGGGGGGTGGGGGTGTTTTTTTTATTTGTGGATAGGTTGTTTTGAGTGTGTGTGTTAAATATTTTTGTTTTTTTTTTGATGGTTTGTGGGTTTTTTTGTTTGTTTGTTTTGAATTATGTACGTGACGGTG
>JAODJX010000120.1:1079789-1114139 GCA_026776945.1 Isichthys henryi | reverse complement strand
GGGGGGGGGTTTGTTGTCTTCTTTTTAACACCTACCCCATTTTTTCCCACAAAAATAAATATTTTCTGTTGGACTTTTGAAAATATAATCCCCCCCCCCCCCCCCCTTTAAGTATTGGGCGTACTTAAAGGGGTAGGAGACGCCAGAAGGGGTTAATCTCTCTGCCTGTTTCTCAACCCACAGGGTCCTCAGCTGAATTGTAGCAGAGTCTACAGATTCCCACCATTCACTTGTGCCCCCACCCGGGGGCCGGTGGAGCCAGGGGCCCTCGCCATGGAGCTGAAGGAGAGCTGTGGCAGCGAGGCCAGCGGGGGCAGCCTCCGCTCCTCGACATCTTGGCACCGTTTTGTCCAACGGTCCACGCTACACGGGCTCCGCTTTGTCTTCGGCACCCGTGGACCCCACACTGTGCGGCGCCTGCTCTGGGGCGCCGCCCTGCTGGCCTCATTGGGCCTGCTGGCGCTGGAGAGTGCTGAGCGGCTGGCTTACTTCTTCTCGTATCCGCACGTGACACGCGTGGACGCTGCCGTTGCCGGGAGCCTGGTGTTCCCCGCCATCACCGTATGCAATCTCAACCCCTACCGGTTCACCAAGCTGACGCGCAACGACTTGTACCACGCTGGCGAACTGCTGGCGCTGCTCGACGTGCACCTGCGCATTCAGGAGCCACGGCTGGCCGAGCCCGACGTGCTGGACTTCTTGTCGGAGAGGGCCAACTTCACGGGTTACAAACCCAAACCCTTCAGCATGAGGGAGTTCGCCGAACGAGTGGGTCACGACCTGCGGGAGATGATGCTCTACTGCCGCTTCCAAGGCCATGAGTGTCACCCCCAGGACTTCAAAACCGTGAGTGAGCTGGCCTGTTTCCTGTCTTCAGCTGTCCAGGTCTTGGGGGGTGGAAGGGGAAGCATCTTGTTTGAAGGCTCCAGCTTTTGGAGAGCTCGAGGCGTGAGGATGATGCATCTGCTCACTGTTTGCTGTGTGCTTTAGGCTCTGGGATCGTCTCAGCGATTCAGAGCTCTGATCGGCTGACTAGTGACTGCCCGCCCCCTGAAATCCGCTCTCAGTCATCTGTCGGTGGTTTTCCGGTCCCGAGTTCTGATTTGCAGTCCTTCTCGGGTTCTCCTTGGATATGCTCGTATCGATAGACTGTTTCTGGCGTCTGTACCTTACCAGCATCTGCGAGACTTGCTCACCACCTACTCGAGTGCGATCCTGTGCCAGATAACTTCCACGTGTCTAAATGTAACTGTTTACCCCCCCCCCCCCCCCCTTAGCAGCAGGGGGGTTAATGTGTCCCCAGTGGGGATCTCGGGTGACACGAGGGCAGCTGTCAAATTAATAAGCTCTCCTGGACAATTTGTTGTGGTTTGAGAGGCAGCTTTGTCTTACGGGAAAGTGCATAAAAGCAAGTACCTGTGTGTTTTTTGTTTGTTGCTGGTCTTCACTTCTGGCTTCATGCTTGATGGGCTATTTTCATTGGCTTCTCCCCCCGACGCCCCCGGTGATTGGCTCCTCCCCCCGATGCCCCTGGTGCGAGCACATCTGCACGTGTCCTCGTTTGTCCCCGGGATTCACTGATGTCCAGATGATGGGCTGCTGATGCCGCCCGCTGACCCGTAGCCGTGACCTCTGTGATGTCCCCGGGGGGGGGGGGGGGGGTTTTTCTGATGTTTGTCTGGAGCACACACCATCCGCTGTGTGTTACTATGGCTGTCGCCGTTATCGTTACTTTGCAACCTGAGCCCTGAGCAGTAATCCCCCTCATTGGGGCTTTCGTCTGAGCGGGTCAGGTCTGGGGGGTGTGCAGGTTGGGATAAGTGTTGACCTCGGTGCTGCGTGTGGGGCGTTGCCCCCTCCTGGCTTGGAGGGCGCACTGACAAGCCTGGTCCCCACAGAAAGACAGAGCATCACTGCGGTCATGTCAGACGCGGAGAGCAGATGTTCACTCTGTGCTGCAGCTGGGCTGCGTTCCCGTGACGACGATGACGATGATGATGATGATGATTGCAGTAATAAGGGTAATACCCACAACTCTGTCCAGCATAAATAGCTGCAAAATGCATGCATGATGGATGGATGGATAATACTTGTTTGTGATTGCTTGGATTGACCAGATTTTTTTTAAGCCACATCTACCATTACTCACTTTCACCAGCAGAGGGCGCCACCATTGAAAATCAATGGCAAGAGAATGTACACGATTTCCGTGCCTTTGGATGCGTTGACATGAACGTGACATGAACGGTGGCTGGTTTTGTCTGTAGTGAGTGACAGGTGAACTTTATCTGGCCGACCGCAGGGAAATCGCGCAAAGGATTAACATCTTGTCGTAAGGCAACAACCTTTCATCCAAAGTCACATTTTCATGTTTTTCACCTCTTAGTTGAGCCTCGATATTTCAGAGGAGCAATTAACTAAAGTGCCCCCCCCCCCAGACCGACAACCTTTGGGTCAGGGCGCGGATGTTGTTAACTGCTCCAGTATTTTGTATGGGGTTATAAATTCATTAATCTTTGGTATAAACTAGTGCTGAGGTATCTAATCCTGCTCAGTACACGTGTTTAACTTCTTTTAACATGTTAATTGAGGTCATACTTTAACCTTAAACCAATTCAGTTCAATTCATTCTCATGTAGCTCCTTTCATAACAGCCCTAGGTACTTGACAAGAGTGTGTGGCAATCAATTACTATGTCGTTTATGTGAAATCAAAATGGTACGTGAAATGGAACAGGCAAAGAAAGAAGGCCAGAAGAGGAGTGGAGGAAAGGAACCAAAGGTTCACAAGTAGGGGGAAAACATCCTTGGGGGGCTAAGGTCAGCCAGCTATCCAACCTCCCCAGGCATGCTAACATTATAGAGAACAGAGAAATTTAAAGCAAGGTGTAGAGTGTGATCGGGCTGAGGGTACAGCCCCAGCACGCTTCACGTTTAAAGACCAAATTGTGCCCCGGGGTTCTGGGTTCTCTGGTTCCCCGTACCTCCGCGGTATCCAAGCTCCTCCAGGCCTGACTATCACCCCGGGGTTCTGGGTTCTCCGGTTCCCCGTGCCTCCGCGGTATCCAAGCTCCTCCAGGCCCGACTATCACCCCGGGGTTCTGGGTTCTCTGGTTCCCCGTGCCTCTGTGGTATCCAAGCTCCTCAAGGCCTGACCATCAATGCATGCATCAGCACACGTGGGTGACGTCTCTTTCCGCATCCTCAGACTGGATGAATTCTTCAGTGCTTTCCTTACACACACCCTCACTCTGCACCCCCAGTGACTCCTCTGAACCACCCCCCCTTCCCCAACACGTTTATCACTTCGTGTTCAGACACCCCTCATCCCTGCCCATCGTGGGCTGTAATTGTGCTGTGGAGGTTGGCCTGTGGTTTATCTGCATCCTGTTGGCTCTCTGGCAGTGAGGCGCTGTCAGACCTGTGCCTGGAACCCCCTTCTGCAGGGCTCAGACCTCCCCTAGGGTTTTTAAAGGTGGGAGGGCATAACAGAGGCCATAATTCATGTAGAGGGGCCAACCTTATCATTAGCCAATGATATGTTTTGAATCGGTGAGTGACAGGGGATGGGCACTGCGGGGGGCCAATCAACTTTCAGCTATGGCCAATGGACTCTGCCCCCATCCTGCTCGCTGTCCTGTAGTCCCCACACCATATCCACAGAGTACATAAGGCATTCTTTTTCCAGTGATATTAATCCGTTTGTGCTGGGATGACGGCCTACCCAGCGTCTCTCTGCACATGTTCCCCAGGAAGTCCTCTGCATTTCCTGCATGTTGCGCTGCTCCTCCCCTTGGTTCCCAAGACCTCAGTACCTAGTCACCGTAAAGACCATGATGTGATCAAGACCCCCACCGCCAACCTCTCGCTCATGACTCTTAATTACAAAGTTCATTAAACAGAATTAAAAATCGCCTACATTTATGCTTGTGAATGTATACAATTCAATTTGCATTAATGTATACGATTAATTTTTATTAACTTAATGCTGCATTTTCATAAGATGTCTATCCTTCCAGTGACAGTCAAATGACTCATATCTGTTTCCAAAATAATATTTAATTTATTCTTCCTATGATTTATATATTTAATTTGAATTGATATTCAAAATGTATGCAAGCTTAATGCACAGACTGAACCACTTCACCGTGACCGTTTTATAACCCAGCAAAGGAATCCTCCTAGAGTGAACCCCCCCCCCAGAATTTACCCCCGGGCCTGTACCACCGTCAGAAATCAGATGAAACTGCCATGACAGGAGGCGTGGGAATTACCCACAATCGAATCCTCTGTGGTGCGCGTGGAACATCACGCGGCGCTGTCGCGCTCGTAATCGCTTTGTGCGTGAATGTGTGACGTCGTCGCTGCCTGCCCCCTACAGGTCAGGCGTGGAATAAGATCCGTGGCGGTCAGATTCCCACGTGGATCGAATGAAAGTGTAAGGAGCCGGTCCTTCTGCACAAAAGCGCTCGCACAAGTCTGAGTAGCTTTTCACCTTGCGCCACGTCCAGAGGGAAATACAGAAAGAGTGAATGAGTGACAAAGGAAAGGGAGACGGGTCTAATGAAATCCCCTCCACTGCCTGTCCATATAATAACTCTGTGCCTTCGCTGGAATATGGGCAATTGAGCAATGTCTGAATAGAAACGTTGTTCTTGGTGAGTGTAAAGTGTGTGTGTGTGTGTGATATCCGCCATTTAAGTGACACACTGAGGACTGCCGTTGAACAAAAACACTCGTGAGTGCTGCACGTGGGGTGGGGGGGCTTTCAGTGTTGGACATGGGTGAGGCTTCCAGGGAATCCTCTCAGAATACAGCTGGCAGCTTAGGAATATCTCTGTCAGGACTGGCGCTCTTTGCCGGAATGAAGAGGTGGAGGCTCACACAATCTGGGAACAGCGGGGAGTCACCCCCCACCCCACCTCCTGCCTGCCTGCGTGTGCGTTTCCTGCGAGCGTGACACTGCTGATGCAATCGGGCGCCAATTATGGAGCGAGAGCTCGGCGTTTGCTCTCAGGTAACGAGTCGTGGGGGTGCCGTTGACGCACAGCCTGCAGGGAGCGCCAGTTCCACCACTAACTTCTAAAGCAGTACTTAAAAACAAAAAAGCGAGACATTCAGATATGTTTGGCAGCTGCAATTAAACCTGCTTCCTGGAGCTAGCCTGTCTTGCCGTCTTGCATGTGTGTAATTCGTGGGTGACAAAGTGAAGACAGGTCGGCAGGGAACAAACCACCGGTGCTACCGACTGGCTACTTGGCACCAATGCTGTTCCACTCTCGCGATTACTGTGATCTGGAGTAATCGCTCGCTGCTATAACATTTTTCCGCGTTTCCAGGGAAATGACGGCTCCCGGCGTGATGTACCGGTTGCCGGAGGACTCTGTCATTCTAGGCTGGGCTCTCCAAACCAGCAATGCCGGGCGGGGGTTGAGCTGTGACCTACAGTCACCGGGGGCTCCGTACTGCATCGCGGATCGTGACTGAAGTGGGCTCACACTCTGAGGGAGTTGGGGACAGAGGGTGAATCTCAAAACCAAGAACTCAGACCGTACTTGTAGTCTTGGCACAACCGGTCTTGCTAACTTGCCTTCCAAGAATGAACTTGGTGTGCGATGAGTCATGGGTTTGGTCTTGTTTGCCGAGGATGCAACTGATGTATCCTTGATATTTGGGGTGGACTTAGACCAACAACCAGGGCCTTTTACCATCCTCTGTACTTGTGTTCTTAGTATTGGAATGGGTCTACGGCGATGGAAGATGACATAAAACAGGTGCACTAGAACACGAGTACAGTGAAGTACACATTTTGAGATTCACGCAGAGTCTGGGGTTCCAGACTGACCCGCTGTCCATGTCCCCTTCCGTCTGTAGGGGCCGCTGCATCATGCGCAGAGGGTTAAGGGCGGGTCATTCACGTGTCCCTGTCCCCTGGGATGTGCCGTCACTGGGAATGTCCCCCAGTCAGCCTGCACCAAGAGAACACACAGACACAGACAGACAGACACACACACACATGTAAACGAATATTTGCATTTCTGTTTTTGTCGGGAACTTCCTACTAGCACCTACAGAAAGTAAAGTTTGGGGGAGGTCTGTGAGTCAACAGGCTAGGACATGGTGCCTATGATCAGTAGGATGCTAGTTCTAACCCCTGGCACAGCCAATTGATGTCATCATTGGGCCCCTAAATTCCAATTACCCCAGGGACTGACTGACTCTGCTTTCTCAAAAATGTGCGCCAATTTGGATAAATGCATCTATCACAAATAAAATGTAAATGATGTGATTAATTATTGAGACAGCCCCCCCCCCCCCCCATTTATCACTGAAATGCGTGTGTGTTTTAAAGCAGATGTGGGGCGGAGCTGGTTGCAGGTGTTTTCGGGAGATGCTCTCTCCACTCAGCCGGACGTGAGCGGCTCAACACGGACAATGTCAGACACTCCAGCTCCAGACGCCCTTAGGGTCTGCCCCGTCTGGGGGCTATGCCGAAATTGCTGAGCTGCACTCAGCCCCATTCCTGGGTGCTGAGTCACTCAGCTGCTTTTGTGCTCACCGTATGGACAGGAATGTGCTAATCGACTTTCATTTGTAAGAAAATGAATAAACATGTGGTAAGCTAGTCCTGGTTGGATCAGCCCGCGTGGTTTAGCGCGTTTGTGGGATTTCGGTGTGTTTAATTATATCTGGTGCGTTTGTGGTTGTGGTCGCAGCAGCATGACCGTGTTTGTCTGCGAGAGCATGGAGGGGCGTGCAACACGTGTCTGAATCTCTAAAATGTCAGCCAAGCCGGGGAGGCTCAGCTCCCCTGGTTATGGCCCCAGCTTAGTGATCCCTGAAGGTCTGGCACTTTGCACCCAGCCCCCGACCCACACAGGGGCCTCTCGGGCTCTCGCTGGGCCCCAATTCCTTTAATTGATCTATTAGGGCCCACTAACAAAGGTGTGTCACGTGGGGGCTGTTCAGGGCCCTCACAAGCTGCACCCAGCCAGCTATAGAATGACTCAACTCCTGCTATACTCTCTATTAATACCAGGCCACCCGGTGTTAAAGTCACCCCCCTCCCAGAATGAATATGCATTTGAGAGAAACTGTACCAGCGTGTGTTTGGATGTAATGTGAACTGGCTTTCATCCATGCCCCTGGAATCGCCGTGTCTGACAGGGGCGTGCCTGGTACATTGGGCCACATTTTGCTGGGGTGGGTACGTCTAAGTGTACTGTCACTGTGTGCCTTGTAGGTCTGCTCTCTCTGTCTCTGTGCCTTATAAATGTACTGTCGCTGTCTCTGTGCCCTGTAGTTTCGCTGTCACTGTGCCCTGTAGGTTCACTGTCGCTGTCTCTGTGTCCCTTAGATCTACATTCTCGCTCTCTGTGCCCTGCAAGTCCACTTTTTATGTCTGTGTCACCTGTAAGTCCATTGTGGCTGTCTCTGTTACCTGTAAGTCCATTGTGGCTGTCTCTGTGCCCTGTAAGTCCATTGTGGCTGTCTCTGTGCCCTGTAAGTCCATTGTGGCTGTCTCTGTGACCTGTAAGTCCATTGTGGCTGTCTCTGTTACCTGTAAGTCCATTGTGGCTCTCTCTGTGGCCTGTAAGTCCATTGTGGCTCTCTCTGTTACCTGTAAGTCCATTGTGGCCGTCTCTGTGACCTGTAAGTCCATTGTGGCCGTCTCTGTGACCTGTAAGTCCATTGTGGCCGTCTCTGTTACCTGTAAGTCCATTGTGGCCGTCTCTGTGACCTGTAAGTCCATTGTGGCTGTCTCTGTGCTCTGTAGATTTGTACATCCTTTCCCTGCTTGTCTATTTATTTATAGGGCAGTGGTGGCTTGATGGTTAGGGAAGCGTACTCATAATTGAAAGATTGCAGGTTTGAATCCCTGACCAGCAAGGCACCACTGAGGTACCCTGAGCAAGGTACCACCCCCGGTACACTGAATTAGCTGCCCCCTGCTATGTCACATTGTCACATATGGGTTAAATGCAGAGAACACATTTCGTTGTTGTGCACTGTGTGCTGTGGTGTGTCAACAGTGACAGCTAATCACTAAATTTTAATTCTATTTACATTCTTCTGCCTTTGATTTCTAAGCTGTGTGGACATGCGCTCCATAGCAGGGGTCCTGTATGGACCGAAATTCTATAGCAGGGCTCATGTGTGGACCAGCGTTATAAAGTGGGGGTCCCTTCTGGACAGGCATGTTCTATAGTGGGGGTCCCGTGTACTGGGGACATGCAGCATTTCAAATTGTGAGGCATCTGTGTCTTTCAGGGGAGGGGGACGTTGCAATGCAGCTGGTGTTGGTGCCTCTCTTCCTGCTTCTTCAATTAGCCGCTCCCCCCCCTCTATCATGGGGGGGGTGTACTTGTTGTTGATGTAGGGCCCCCCGTAGCCATTCATTTCCTTGTTCTTTGTAACATGGGACTAACATGTGACTTACGGGTGACTGTGGTGATGTTCTATGGCTTACAGAAGTATCCCCTGCAGCCTGCACCCCCCCAGGCAAAGTCACATGACTATGACAAGCAAGTGGATATGCCTCGGGGCCACCAGCGGGGGTGGCTCGTGTCCAGTGGAGCTCGCGCAGTTGCACAGTTGGGTCGTTACCATCCCATAATAAATCACCCAGCTGAGGTTCTCTCCCTGCAGCCATACTGTGCACTGTTACCACAGTGCTCACGTTGACAATGGCGGAGGAAAAATGGAAGACCACTGCAGATTTGTTTCTAGGATTTTTTTAAGGTGAGGAGTATAATTCAGGGGCCAACCTTATCATTAGCCAATGATGTGTTTAAAATCGGTGAGTGACAGGGGATGGGGCATTCGTAGGCCAATCAGCTTTCAGCAGGGCCCTTGCGGCCCGGTTCCTGCATATGCCTCTGGCCTCTATGGAAGCAAGGGCTTGTGGGTAACAGGGAAGGAGAGTATTCCTGCCACAGGCTTGTCAGAGAGAGAAAAACTCCACAAAAACAGGAAAATGAAACTTTACACACTTATGATATAGAATAACACCCAGACAGTCCCTCAGTTATGGACGAGATCCTTTCCCTAAGTCTTTAAGTCGAGTTTGTAGGTAAGATGGAAAAATAACTCGGTACATAATAATAATAATACAGTAATAATAAAAGTAACCACATAATTATGGTGCTGTACTGTACCTTGAGCCGACGAATCGGTGTTTTCACGAGCGTCACAAAGTGTGCGTTCCTCATTACAGGCTATTGTATTTAACCAAAATTTTTTATACAATAGGCTTTATGACCGTCTGTGCGTAAGTATGAGCTGTCCGTAAGCACGAGCTGTCCGTAAGCACGAGCTGTCCATAAGTCGGACGTTAAGCCGGGGGCTGCCTGTTATGTTTTTTATGTGTGTTACATGAAATAGTGATACTTCATTGATCCCTGTGGGGAAATTCTCTTTTCGGCTGCCCCATCTTGCTCTCCCTGAGAGAGACGTACAGGTGAGTGTGAGCTTGGGAGTGACAGCACAAGGTCAGCCAGCCTACAGCACCCTTGCAGCTGGGGGTCGAGGGTCTCGCTGAAAAGCCCACAGGCACGTGGCAGTCTGCCATGGCCAGGGCGCCTAGCGGTGATCCTCCAATCCCACGCACAGACTGCTAACCCACTGCCCCCACCCTGATACATAAATCTCTCACTCAAAGATTTTAAAGACATGAAATTTGGAAGGCCTGGCTCTCTGGATCTATCTGTACCAGTACAGTTGGATTTCCAGCACTAATCTCTTTCTGGACCAAATGGGGACTGGATGACGTGGGTTTTTTTGAAGCTTAAGAGAGTCCAGACTCGGTGCCAGATGAATTGAAGGACACGGGGCCTCTATGTATGTGTGTGTGTCGGGGTGGGGGGGGTGGGGGGGTTTGCCACAAGTGTCTGTACTGGTTCTGTACCACCATACTTTGCACTCAAGCTGAATCTGCTGCTTCCCTCCCAGGGGAAACTCTATGCAGACAGCCTCAGATATTTTGGTAATTAGTGTGCCAGATAATAAATGTGCTTTCCCAGCTCGAGAAACATGATAGGCTCATGCAAAGTAATTAGTGTCTGTGTGGTGGGGTGGGGGGTGTTAGGTAGGCGGGAGGGGATGTATGGTTGCTTCGTCACATACAGTATGTGGCCACAAATCACTTCATTACCGCGTTTACTTTAAAAGAAGAGCACACACTTTGCTTTTAGCTGGGAAACAGACTCCGCTTCTCTTGCTGTTGTATTAAATGCACAGTCTGAAGAGTGATGTCAGCGATCGGGACGGGAGATTGGCAGACATGATAGAGGAAATAATGGCTGCCAGCCTCTGAGGTTGCATCTCTACTCAGAGGAAGTGCTGTAGTCTGACACTGTTTGCACGAGGCTCCGGAGTCTGTTATTTCTTTGTCTGCCCAGCTGGCCCTAATATCCCACTCGTGCGGCAGCCTGCGCCCCTATGGCTCGGGACGTGATACCGTCGCCCTGCCATCCGTGACAGTGCCGTGGTTTCTAAACAGGAATGACAACAAAAATGGAAACTGTCAGCGGGATTGGCGGCCCAGACGTGCTGAGAAGAACCTCTTAATTTGGAGTTATCTGCTTGGTGAACAGCTGATGTGCCCAGATGTACGCATGTTACTATTTACTAGTGTTTACTATTTACTACACAACAACGTATGATTACTGAAGCTGTTCTCCCTCCGTGTGGTTAAGATATTAGGCTTGATGGTCAATATATGGTGGTAGGATTTGAAGGATTGCAGAGCGGATTGGCTAATCAATGTCCAACGACATTTCCCAAAGAAATACACAGGCCAGCCAATCAAAATCAGGTGACAGGATGTGAAGGATCGGATACCAGACTAGCTAATCAGAATTCAAGTCAGAGGGAGCCAATAAGAAGGCAGTACCGCACATGTAAAACCCTCATCATTAGTGGTTTATTCCAGCAGCCAGAAGCCTTCTCACTCCCACTAGCCTCAGGCCCCAGGTTCTGGGGCGTGAAAAAGCAACTAGATTTCATCACACATTTTTTCAGGAAAAGAGCTGGGGTGCTGCGGCGGGCGAGAAACAGTCCTGGTCATTATCTTGTCAATGCGGGACGACGTGGAAAGCCTTGTTACCATGGCCACGCGCATCACCGCCCCCCCCTTAGCACAGACGCGTGACTCGACCTGCTGCCGTGGTAATTAGCACCCCCAGACTGGGAGTATTACCCCCCCTCTTTGCCCGACATCCTCCCACAGGTGTGTGATGGCAAAGAGAGCAGGATGAGGAGGCTGGAGGTTCCCTGTGTCCGCAGTTCGAGCTGGGATGAAGATTATTAGCCTCGGCTCACCTGATTGGTCACCAGCGGTCTCCACGACAGGCGGAGAAACACAGATGCATTTTGGTTTGATTTCTGATCCTCCGCAGTGGAGACGCCGTCTACACGGGGTGGGAAGGAGACTCTCAGGCAGAGAGATCTGCTTCACTGGCTGCCTTAGCTCTTGGGAGACTTTCCATTCATTATTAATTTAATCAATGACTTAATTATTTATCGGTTAATTGTTTCTATCAATTATTTATGCCCCTTTGTATGTTTTTTTCCCTCCTTTTCTGCAGTGGGAGGTTAATTCAGGTTAATTCTCAAACTCGGACGTGTCTGTCTGGTTCTCCTGCCTGCTGTCGGGCCGTTTCCGCTCTGCCGGACTTTGCCGGACTTTAGTGGCGATAAGCGAGGCCCAGCCACGCAGGGTTCCGTAATGCTGGTAACAGGAATCCCCAATTATCCCTATTTACTGTGGAGTAGTAGTGATTTGGGGGCTGTGAACATTGTATTTTCGTTATTTAAAATTTTTTTTAACTTTTAGGTAGCGTTTTTTGTGATGGGACGTAACTGTACAGAAAACCTTTTTAGGAAGTATTTTGAGTTTTTATTTCCCTGTTTAAAACTTTTAACGGACGTCATTCATGTACACTGTATTGATGTAGATATAGATTTTCTTTGAGACCAGACTAAGCTGTTGTATAGTAACTCTTATTCAGTTCTAAAACACGTGCCTTGTCATGAAACGCAAAGGATGTTACTTTTCTGCTCCTACCCATAATTAGATTACGTAACATCCCAATGCCTCTTCCTTCCTAAGTAAAGCCCTGTTCCAACTGGAAAGCTACCCACATTTGGGAATTCCCCATCCTGTATCGCCTCTCCCCGTGGAAGGAACCTGCACCAACTGAGATTAAAGATACGCACGATGGTGACACGCAGATCAATGATGACACGGAGATCGATGGTAACACACAGATCGAGGGCGACACACAGCAGTTCTGCAGTAACTGTTTCCCCACTAATTAGGCCATTTATCTTCGCATAGCATCTGCAATTCAGAGCAACCAAATAACCAAGTATGGTGGTTGAGGGGGTCCTCTTCCAATGTAATTCCTGCATACATATGATTGTTGTCTGAAAACAGGCCCAGAGAGTGATATTCTGCATTTTGCAGAGCCCATGTATCTGACAGAATAATGAATGAATGAATGACAGAAAGAAAAAGAGAAAGTAAAAGAAGGAGAGAGACACAGATTTTCTAGTCTCCTTTACAGAGAAGCACTGCTTCACCATCCCTTCTCCCCATCCCCCCAAACCCTGTCCTCCCCCCTCATCTGGCCACATCCTGCCGATTAGACTTTGACCCACGTCACGTCCAGGCGAGCATTCATGAACCCAGAGTCCCGACCCCAGCCTGACCGGCGCTTAGTCCACACACAGGTGGATCTCCAAAGCCTACTTCCGAAGTGTAAAAAAAAAATGCTAATCGGTTAGCTAGCTGTAATCTGGAATTTCAGAAGTCGGGCGACTCGGTCGAGACGAGGTGGGGGTGGATGACCTGCAGCTCGTTCCTGAGCTGAGACATATGCCAGGGTGTATCGGGGTCTGGACAGAGCCGATAGGTCCAGTCACGTGTTAACGATGTCCATTTTGCATAGTGCCAGTGCTTTGGGAAAGGTTTGGGTGGGTTATCAGTACGGCAGCTGCCTCGTCCTTAAAGGATATATTACTCGCTAATTTGGTGCGGCAGGATGAAGTGAAAGGATAGACGGGTCTTTGGAGAGGAGCATCCATCACACAGCTGCGTCGGGCCGATTTCACCGTCGTCAGAGAGCAGCAGCGGCCCTCAGGCGGCGCTAAGCAGTAGCATCACTTTCGCACAGCCAGTATGAAAAATGCTGACCAGCGAGTGTCTGAGCGCGGTGCATCTGTCTGCCTCCTGCTGGCGCGAAGACGTCAGCACTGCGTGAAGCGGCCTTGCTTTTCATCTCGTCTGATCGCGGTCAGTCCCATGAGGATGGCCCAAAGCAATACCCCCCCCCCCACCTTACCGACTGCCAGCCCCAGACAGAGAACCGTGAAGTTATTCCAAGCTCTGACTAGGTTTGGGGACTACAGGGTGGCTGGGGGGGGAGGGAGGGGTCTGAATTTTGAAGGACCCAAAGGCGCTGCTGCTTCAGAATACATGTGGAATATTAAGGGGGCATACAGAGGTGGCCCTGGAGCGTCCATCTGAAATATTAAGGTCCTGAAAAAATGAGGCAATGTTGCAAATCATCCTGCAGGGTTTCTCCGGGCCAATGCTTATGCTGAGAAGACTGACAGGATGTGTTCACGCAGCCGTACTGAGCGTGACCTTTCAACGGTCACGAGTGTGACCACGGCACCCCCTGCAGCTCATCCATGCATCACCCTGTTCGGTCGACTGACCTCACCCTCTCAAATACCGCCGTGGAAAACAGTCCCGTTTTGACGGACCCCTACAGTTCAAAAACGTTCAGAAACGGACCACTGGTGAAAAAGAAAATACTAGCAATTTTTTTTTCCTGTTTTAACCCACATTTGGCGAATGAGGTGATTTAATTGACGCAGGAAATTTCAAATACCTAATAACTAATCACCTGCATAACTTTCATATTCACATGGACTTCTTAAGCTTATTTGCGCAAACCCCAAAGCCGTGTGTGACCTACATTTCGCTGTCTCACCTTTATTTATGTCTTGTTCATCTATTATTTTATGTTTCTATTTCTGCTTCTGTTTTACTTTTGTCTGTTAATTGCTTTTCTTAAATTCTCGTACGGATTGTCTGCTTAATTGTACACGTCAGGCCACCACCTACGCGAAAACAAACTGCTTGTACTTTCTGCACTCGGAGATAAAAACAATTGTGATTCTGGAAATAGAGAAATGCAGGGTACCTTCCTACATTGAGTACATCAGTCGGTCTCTGTGACCTGCTCTTATCCAAGTCAATGAGGGTGTATTCGTCTGAGGAGAAGCGGGGTGTGTATGTGAAGGGGAGAGCGCCGGTGACGAGACTGAAAGACTTTTGCGGAAAGTGATTTCATAAGTTTAATACCCCAGCGTACGTCAGCGTGAGTGGTCCATGTATAATAGCCACTTTTTCTTTCTAGAATGTTCTGTGACCTTTTTGTTATCAAATTCCTGGTGTAGAGCATTCCTGCAGACGCCTCTGTCTGATATCCGTCTCATCGCGCTTTAAATCCTTTATTAAAAAGCAGCCAGTCGCTCGTATTTATTCACAGTCAGTGTCAAGGTCAGCGCCATGGGCCCCTCTGGAAAAGTCCATCGGCCAGCCAGCTGAAACCACAGCCCCTGAATGGCCGCTTCCAGGGTAATGGTCAAGAGGAGTCGGTGCTTGAGAGCACGCCAAATGATTTCATAGGTTTAGGGTTAAAAGGACGAGATATTGCTTTTTCCCGCCTCAGCTCGGCCGACTCTGACTCTTAGCTTCTACTGGTGGGGAGTCCTGCTGGAGAATATCGATTCTCTCCCTGAGCCAGAGATAATACATGCTGAAGGAAGGAGATCTTCCACCTCGCTGGCCCGGGTGTGGTCCCGTCGCCTTTACCCATCATTCCCCCAGCCCACCCAGGTGCAGAGCGACTCCAGGTTGCCAGACTCTCCCCGCGGAATGGTACGACCCCATTTTTTAAAATTCCTCTCCTCATCTCAGTTTAATGTTGCTTAAGTACATGTTTGAAGCAGTTTCACATGAACTCTGTGATGCTGCAATCAATACGTACCAGATACCAAAGCATACTGCAAGGTTAACAGAAAAAAAGCACTTTAACTATAAAAACACCATTTAACATCAAATTCGGGAAATCTGCAGTAAGGGAGTGTGTGTAAATCACTACCAGCAAAAGTATTTGTATTCACGAAATCACCTTTTGTTTTAATGATATAAATGGTAGTATTTTTTAAGTTCAAGAACATGTCACGTGAGCTGGATATGAGTGATCTTTTACTTCTCCATGGCAACCTGTCACCAGTAAGCACTTACGTACTGCATGGCCCATGACGGAGCCCAGCTGACTCTGATTGGCCCACCTCGTTAGGGTCTAAACGGGGCCGCTGGGTAGATTCGGAGCATGTCCCAGATGAAGAGGAAGGGTTAGGGTTAGGGTGTTTGTTCTTCTCTCGTGTTTTTTGCTGTATATTTGGTTTCTTGAAGGGGCTGTTTTTTTCAGTTCGGTCTTAACTCTCCGGCATCTCTGCCTCAGTGCAGCAGCCTTGTAAATAATTAAAAACTTGAACTTCAGTGTTACCTCAGGCAATGAAGATCGAAAAAACTTATTGTACTTAAAGGGCAAAATGTTAGCAAAAGGATATAATACAAATTAGCGAATCCGTTTATGCTTCGGTAAAACGTGGATTCAATCGATTGCAGCTTTTTCTATTGTGATCAAAGGTTAAAGACTGATACAGGGTTCAACGCCAAGGAGAGTTCTGACAGACATCCATCCATCTGTCCGTCCATCCATCCATCCACCCCATTTCTGAAACCGCTTGTCATAGTCAGGGCCACGAGGAGCCTATTCTGGAGGCTATGGGCGCAAGGCAAGGAACAACCCAGGATGGGGCTCCAACCCATCACAGGGATTCCGACGGCCATTGTGATCAAGTTGGAATTCTTACCTCATACGTGGTATTTAGAAACGTAGCCTGTATCGTTTTTTTCCCCACCAGCATATTTGTCCATGTATGTGCAGGTTTGACCATCCCTCAGTATGTGCATATATGAGCATGTAGTCTGCATGCTTCTCGTGACACTGCTTCTGTCAAATCCTCGACGTCTGGTAATTACAATGCAATTGAAAGCCATTCTGTAGGTTTGTTTGATTGCTGCCTTAAGTGCAGAGACCTATATGGTCACACAGCATACACCGAGTCTCCTGTTAACTGGAACGGGCCCTAAGGAGTCCCACACACTCGGCTTCCCCATCGTAACACGCCACGGAAGATGCACGGCTGACTCTCTTAATTTTTTTTGTCTATTCATTTCTTTAAAGGCGCGTAATCAGATTTAGACCATTTAAATTGTGTATCAGTCTGCGTCTGACAAAATAGGATAAAGTATACATCTGTGTAAGTGTGTCGCTATGGCAGCCCCAAGAGATGAAGGATGCATCCTCTCAGGAGGATGCTTAGGAGGTATGGCACAGGGGTTGGCGTTTGAAGAACTAATCCAGGTAGCACGCACTGTTTGCAATGTGCTACATTATAGTAACAGGTGCGTTGTGCCAAGCGTGATTAACCAAACACCTTTAGGGATCGCATCCAATTTCGTGCTTTTTATTCCTGAAAAAAATATGTGATGAATGGGATCTACCTTGTATCCTTATTCACAGTGTCCCTGTTTGTTGCTGCATTATGCTTTTGTTTTGACTGTTGCCATAGACACTCCCCCCCCCCCACATTAAACCTGAACTTCTGTGCTGTGGGATTGGATGTGCAGCAGGGGCAATTCCAGGATTCTTTTTTAAAGCTGGGGAACATAATAGGGATCATAATTCAAACAGAAGGACCAACCTTATCTTTACCCAATGATGGGTTTTGAATCATTGAGTGACAGGTGACGGGCCAATCAGCTTTCAGCTGGGGGTCAGTGTTCCTGTGGCCACGCCCCTGTATATGCCCCTATTGGCAGTGTTTGCCTCCCACACACCTTTTCCAGGATTTCAGTTTGTTTAGCGTGACGCCAGTTTATTTCCTGTCCCAGTGAGATGCTGCTCTGGTCCGAAATCCCCGTGTTGCATAGTTCTGTTCACAAAGCTGCCCCTGGCTTTCCCACACTCCTGTGTTACAGTTAAGTTCCACAGGGATTCCATTAATCACCAGCTACCCCCCCCCCCCCCCCCCCATATTCACATGCACTTGCATGCATGTGGTCAAACAGTATGGGCATATGTGCCTTTTGCTCTATAGGATAGTTGGGAGGTTGGATATATATATATATATAGATTCTCATATTCATGTATTCTGTGGATGCAATACTTTCTCAGACATACTTTGCTCTGTTACTGTTTATTGCCTTTTATTTATTGTTTCTGTCTGTGTATATCGAGCTACTATATTTCTGCACTTTCAGAAATGTTGAAGTAGGCCTCTGTCTGTCTGTCTGTCTGTCTGTGTATATCGAGCTACTATAAACCTGCACTTTCACAAATGTTGAAGTAGGCCTCTGTCTGTCTGTCGAAATGGCTCAGTTTCTGCTTCATTGTCATGGTGAGAACCTGTTCAACATGACTCACCGACGGATCGTCTTGAAAGGCATTCCTGCAAGGCCTCACTCCAAGACGCGCTACACTGAAAATGTGAACGGGGACGAATGAGAGTGACAGCGAGGGCGGGGATGGGGGATGATATGTTTATTAAACAATGACGAGCGTGTGCGTCTCTGAGACACCGTGCTATAATCACCTCATCTGGCTCGGCGAGATTCACACGCAATCGCTGTTCAGAGACGGGTGTTGGAGGCGCTGGGTCCCACTAAGATATGTGTGGTCTGCTGGCCGTGGTGAAAATTGTGCCATTATCACTCTCCCTGGCTGCTACATGTTGTGACGTGAGCTGGGGGCCCTGTGGTGTAGCAGAGGGGGCGGGAGTGAAGGTCTGGGAGTGGGGAGGCTGTTGGCTCCTTTGCTGCAGTCGTTTGGCTGGGGGGGTGGCAGTTAAAGAGCTGAGGAGGGTTGTCGGTTCGAGGACGCACATTCACCATACCCTTAGGGGACATAAGAGTGGCCAGAATTCATAAAGAGGCTTCAACCATATCATTAGAAAATTATATATTATGAATCAGTGAATGACAGGGAGAGGGCTCTTTTGGAGCCATTCAGCTTTCAACCGGGTCCCCTACGGCCCCGCCCCTGTACACGCCCTCTTTCCTTGAACAACAGAATGTGACACTATGAATTTCTATATACTAGTTTGTTTGGGAAGGGCAGCGTTATGAGTACCTAAAGAAGGAATGTTAAAAAAGCGGGAGAAGGAGGCAGATAACAATGGAATGAGGGGAATGACGAGGTAGAGGAGTAGTTCAGACATACTCTGGGTCATTAATTTTCTAATAAATTCAAAATGTCAGGCTGGGAGGGAAACAAGGATCGCAAGCTCTGCTGCTAATAACCGTAGCGATGGGGCAGAGTAAGTACATTAGCCTAACATGGAGTTATTTCCACGAAATCCAAAATAGCTGGAAGCGTTCGCCAGGCTGAATTTATTACAGGGGATTTCAGCCAGCGCGCCGATGATATTTGCAAAATTGTGTCGCCGCAGTAACACGTTTACTGCAACTTGACGAGGGAAGAGAAAGGCGGCGTTTTTGGGGGAATGGGTATTGCTGTCTGCAGATGCTGATCAGCCGCTTAGGATCTCCCACTGTAACGATGTTTGTTTGCTTAAAGCTATGATTATGTGTGGTTATTGTACAGCTTAATTAATTAATTGCACATATAGCATCCACTAATTTATTATTATCATTATTATTATTGTTGTTTGCATAATTTTCTATAATCTGGTCTTTGGGATTCTGTTTTTTTTTTTTTTTTTATTTGTTTCCACAATGTACTTTGTATGTTTACACTGTGTCACTATATGTTTGTCTGTCTGTGCTCTGGGTACTTTCTGCTATATGCAGAAGAATTTCCCTGCGGGATCAAAGAGTTTATCTAATCTTATCGGGACTTTTTTTTGGACTAATTTAATTTCAATGTTGCCAATTGAGCTGAATGATTTTAAGCAGCTGCCACTTTTCTGAGGTAGTTCCGGTGGGGGTCCTTAGCCTCCAGACTGCCTCCTGTGTGTCTCCCAGGAGGTCCAATGTTCTAGGGTACAGAAGGCGGCTTCTCAGGGATTCGAACTGGCAGTCTTTAGGTTATATGTCTGGGGTCTTTACCAACTGGCTGTCATCTGGTGGGACGTAGTTAGACATAGCAGGAAAGAAGAATTGGGATCATGGAGATGTTCCAGGGATGAGCTAGACAGATTGGGGGTGGGGGGATCTGACAGGCCAGCATAAGGGGTTACATGCTGGGTTATGCGACAGTGTGGTGTGTCAGGTCATGTTTGTCACACTCGGTACACGCTGAGATGGAGGGAACATGGGAATGTGAAAGAAGACAAGGTTGGTGCAGGGGTGGAGAGAGTCACAGCTACATTCTCATGGGACCTGAATAGTTTGAGACGTCTATAAATGCCCGAAGTCCATCCAGATTTAGCCCTACATTTTTATCATTTTGCTAAAGCAGTGTTTCCCAATCCGGTCCTTGGGTACCCACAGTCTGTCCACGTTTTTGCTCCCTCTGAGCTCCCTGCCGGACAGTCCACATTTCTGCTCCTTTCCAGCTCTGGGAGGGAGCAAAAACGTGGACTGTCTGTGGCTCCCCATGGAGCGGATTAGAAAACACTGCGCTGTAGCATTTTATGTCAAGTTCTCAGCGTAGCATCTGTGCCTCTTCAAACTTTAACTCAAGCATGAGTGCTTCTTATAGCACTGTGATGTGTGAGTCATGCCATTAACAGCGTCGCTGCTCATTGCTTCATATGCTAACTTATGTGCAGCAGCTAACAGCCATGTGCTTTTCCAGGCTGCATTGCAGGACTGCATATCCCATAATCCATCAGGACATTTTCTGCAGTCACATGTCCGTCACTGTTTTTCACTGACGGATCTGGCTGTACAATGATGGTGATGTTTAAGGATGCTCTTTCGTGGAATGGCATGAGTTCTAATGCCAGTAACTCTGTTATCACTTACACCAGGGGTGGCCAATCTTATCCACAAAGGGCCGCTGTGTATGTGGGTTTTCGTTGCAACTCCCTAATTAGGTCACTAATTGGAGGACTGATTGGCTGCGGAGTCCTCACACCTGGGTTTGAACAGCTGACCTACAGGTTATGGCAAAAACCTGCAGACACCGGCCCTAAGCGGATAAGATTGGCCACCCGTGTCTTACACCAATCAGCCGCATCTCACAGACCCCTAGAGTCAGGGAATTATCTGTAGCCAATATTTTTTTCTCCTGATTGACTCTCGTTTCTGCTCTGCTTATCACACCCTGCGTAACAGGCAGCCCTGCCTTCAGAGGAAGTCACCCATGATCACCCCAAATGTCCCTTCCTTCTGCTCGGGCCGTTACGGTCTTCACATCCACCCGGTTCTCCCACAGCCTTACGGCATCCCGCAGCCTTCTGGGATTTCAACTTCAGACCTCCTGAATCGGTTCTTTGGCCGCTTCCATCGCCCTTTCCATCTGCATGCGTGGAGATCACCCAGCGTGGGTGAGGTTGGCGCCCAGGATTTGGGTTCATGCCGTTAAATTTTCTACGCAATTGTATGTATAGGGTCTCCCAATTTGTATGTATTAAACCCATTTGTTGTCAACTCCCAAGGAACAGCAATAAAAATCCATCCATATTTGCAACGGTTATCTTGAGTAGGGCTGTATGGACTAGTATGATTCTAGAATATTCTGCCTTTTTTCTTGCTCCATGTTAATTTAGCCTGGAACAGTAATGGCTGTAATACTGAAAGAGATACATTATGGTTGGTTTCCTGCTTTCTGTGGCCTCAGGGCGAAAAACAAAATTAAATATGAATGAGCCTGGAAATTGATAAAGTTCCGGAATGAGGGAGGCTCGCTCTGTTCACGTGAAATGACTGCCGCCCCCACCCAAATACCTCTTTGCCCACAGGGACTTCTTAATTAATTCATGGAATGGTTCGGAGTCTGTTAAACACTTGATTAAACACTCATAGAGGCACCTATGCCGAGTGAACATACGTGAGATCTGTTGGAGGTCATGCCTTGGAATGATGTCATACATCTTTCCTCACTGTTTAGCGAGGCATTGAGCCCTTCTTCAGGAAGAAAAGACTTGCCTCCTTCGAGGAATTAAAGAGATGGTCCTCTACTTCAGTCAGTGCTCCAGAAATTCCCCTGAAGGCTGTTATTCTTCAACGTTTAGATTTTTGTTTAGTTTTGTTTACCAGTGTGTTTATTTAGAATATGGGAGCATCAGGGGAGCAGCTGGCTCTGTAAAATGGCCTCATCTTCCTTGGCTGTTATATAACATACTGAGAAATCAGCTGACATAATGAATTCACCAAGATGGCTGTGAGTATCGATACAGATTCCTCATATTGTAGGCATATTTTGGCATTTTACAAACGTGAACCCATCTGGATATAGGAAAAAGGGTGAAAGATGACATATTACTTTTTTCCCGTTGCTCATACACCAATCTTTTGTTTTCTTTAAACCATTTAATGCATCTTCATGCACTGGCCTTGGATATGAGTGCTTTCTGAATATGCCGTTCTTGCCATAAATTCCCACATTATGAAACTCACAGTGTACCCTATGTCTTTCTCAAAGACTAGGAAACAAAGATGCTGATTCAATTCCGTGGTCATTTTTGAAGCCTTACTTTTGTAGTGTTTTGCAACAACTGTCCTATTCAGTGTCCATCTCCCTCCCGACAGTCTGAATCGACTCCTGACCACTGCTCCTCTTCACGCAGTCTGTCACGTCTGACATATGCCTTCATGATTTTTTTAAGACACACGTGAGAGGATTCCGGCACAGATTCTTCAGCCTCATTGCAGCTCAGTTACCTCCCGCCATTTCAGAAATTCGCGCATCAAAGCGCTAATCATCGGACCCTTTTTCACGGCTGACACATGCCGCTAATTGGTGCTCGGTCTAATGTGACTCACCTGCGTGGCCGTCTTTGTAGTCGTGACTTTGGCGTTAAGTCCAATCTTCCAGCCGGCGCTGAGCGCATTCAGAGGCACATCGTGCATGATTCGAAGTCGACTGCGTCAGCTGCTCACTCAGCTTGCTACTTTGGAGTGAGTCAGATCAGCATGGACATTAACCTCTGCGTAAACTATGGATTTTCTGACAGATGGTGCTGGCACGAGATCTTGTGAGCACGAGCGTAAACAAACACACGCACACACACACGTGCCACACACGTGCGTGCGGATACGAAACCGCCCACTCATATCTTAATTTCTTTCTGCGTTTGTGTTTATACAACTTAGCAGTACACTGATTAAGGAATAATTAATGTGCTACTAATATTAATATTACAGCTGCTTCTAATCAGATTTAATAAACATTTTTTTGTTTCTATACTCAGATGAATGCGTGTAAAAGCTGCAGTGGATTTGCTTAGGGTTACACAGGAGGTTGGGATTCCATGTTTCCTCTAGCACTTGCACACAGAAACAAACCGTATGTCTGTTACCTAGCGGAGCACAGGCAACTTGAGTATATTCAAACACAGGGGATGATTATTGGGTGGCTGGCCGTAGCCGCGAGCGAATTCAAGATGGACTGGAGGTGTCTGACAGAGTGGAAAAATGAGAGAACGGCTGGAGGTAATGGACCAGCCGAGAGCCGAACTCTGGCCCCATTGGGGATGTTTGATTTCAATCCACTAGCTGTTTTTTTTCCTCCTGCCCTTAGAAATTCACGCCTTTGAAGCCACGCTGGACCTTGTTAAAAATCAGACGCTGTTCAGCAGTTGAAAAATAAAATTGAAAACAATTTTTTGTATGATAATTATGAAGTGGTTATTCTTGCATGTTGAGGTGGGATGAGGAATCAGTTTCGTTTGGGAGGGGGGGGGTTTATTTCTTCCAAGTCCACGTTTGTCTTAACTGTGTGGCTTTACTTGCAGTCCAGATGCCTGTTTGACGGCCAGACATTTAACAGTGACCGAATTGATTGTCGCAAGCCTGGTACCTGGGGGGGTGGTGTGATTTAACGCGTTAGGGTCCTGTGCCTTAAATCAGAAGGTTGCCGGTTCTAATCCCATGGTTAGCTGAGTGATGTCACCACTGGGTCCCTGATTATGGCTCTTAACCTCTGATTGTTCCGGGGGCCGCCTGACTCTGCTCAAAAATAAACGTATTGTTGCTTTGGATAACAATTTCAGTTCAATTTACTTATATGTAGTGCCTTTCACAACAGAGTCACCCCAAGGCGCTTGACGAGAGTGTGTGGCAATCCGTTACTACATCATTTATACAAAATGGTGCATGAAAACGAGAGGGAAAGAAAGAATGCCCGAAAACAATGGAGGAGAGGAACCAAAAACTAATAAAGTAAATGTAAATAAATAAAATGCAAATGTGGCCAGTGGAGCTTGACTTCACACTCAGACTGTGCTCATGTGCATGGATATAACCTCACAGTAGGTGTCAGCATGAGACTGTCGACTTGACTTACCATTCAGAGCCTTCTTGAAGGCTGCTCTGGCCTAAGGCTAATGCTAATGGACATTACCTCCTGGTTAGTGGCATCAGGAAAATATATGACTTGGCTTAGCATCCAGGGTCTGGCTTCTGCAAGGGTATGCTGTGCTAAGGCTAATATTAATGCTAATGGACATTACCTCCTGGTTAGTGGCATCATGAAATTTCTGCCTGGGCTTGGTGTCCAGAGCCTGGCTTCTTCAAGGCTGCTCTGTGCTAGTGCTAATGCTAATGGACATTACTTCGTGGTTAGCATCATCATGAAATTTCTGACCTGATTTAGCATTCGGAGGCTGGCGTCTCCAAGGCTGATGCTAATGCTAATGGATATTACGTCGTGGTTAGCGTCTTCATGAAATTTCTGACCTGATTTAGCATTCGGAGGCTAGCGTCTCCAAGGCTGATGCTAATGCTAATGGACATTACCTCGTGGTTAACGTCATCATGAAATTTCTGACTTGGCTTAGTGTCCAGAGCTTGTCTTCTCCAAGGCTGCTCTGTGCTAGTGCTAATGCTAATGAATATTACCTCCTGCTTAGTATCATCGTGAAATTTCTGACCCGATTTAGCATCCAGAGCCTGGCTTCTCCAAGGCTGCTCTGTGCTAATGTTCAATATCTTCTCACCCTGGGCCTGAGAGAGCGCTAACCGGAGTCCCATTGTGGCTAAACAGCTCCCCAGCCGCGCAAAACAAACTCAGCAGAGAGTAAACACATGGGTGGGAGGGGATGGGGGGGAGTGATGAGTGCAGGAACCACACTAAAAATGGCATTAATAATTCATCAGGCCCCCCGGGGTGTGAGACTGGGAGGGGGTCCTGGAAGATGATGCGAAGAAAAGAGATAAATATGCAGGAAGCGATGCGTCTATGGGAGAATATTTCCAGAAAAAAATATCCAATACAAATACAATCATGTGCGGTACTAAAAGGTCATGATGACTGCTTTGGGACAAACTCATCTACCACTCCTCTACATCTGCAGTGGAGACGCTCTACTGCATCTCAGCCTGCTTTCGTGGGTGTTTACGCTGCATCCCGTCTCTTGTATTTTCTCCCAAGTGAATATCTCCCTCCTTTTCGGGAGGTTTCGGGAGATACAAGAGTTGTTGTCATGGTGAATTTTCTGCGTTGTTTGTTTGTCATGTTCGCATAACGTCTTCTCCTCACTGGGCCACATTTTTCGCGGGGGTAGGGGGCACGGTGTCGACAGAGGTAGGTGAATAATCATGCAACAAACCCATGTCACTTAAAACCTGCACTTCATGTCCTCCAAATCTCTTTAAGTGCAGTAGTTTTTCCTTTTGAATGTATAATAATGTGAAATATTCCAGTCGTCTCTTCTTGTTCTGGGGGCCGCTATCTGGGTGTAAATTGCCTGGTAGGTGTTGGTAAAATGAATATAGATGCAGCTAGCTAGCTTCCTGAAGCTTGAGCAAGCTTATCGGCACATCTTTTGATCCCAGATCAAACATTTAATACAATGATCCTTTTGTCAGAACATTTGCGTGGCTTTGGTATCGCACAGAAATAAATGGGATTTCGCTGACAGAAATCGGAGCTGAATAGTGTTAAGCCACAAATTATAATAGAAAAGACTGCCGGTGACTCAAATATGGTAAGAATCTGTTCTTGAGTGTACATCTCTTTTTTTTTTTTTCTTTTTTTTTTTTGGTGGGTGGGGGGTCTTGTAGGACGTGAAGTATCTGTTTCATTGTTACAGAAGAGCCTACTCCACAGGCAGTCCTTTTCTAGAGCTTTCCTGTCGTGCCTTTTGTGGATCAGCAGGGCGTCACCTAGTGTGTGTGTGTCATAATGACGTGGCGTTGACCTGAGGTGTGCTGACCTTGGCGTCTCAACCCAGTGACAGTAAAACTGTTATGGAGCGATCGTACTCCCCGCCATACCCCTGCCTCTGTCTCTGCTGTTCTGAATGTGACAGAGGTCATGTTAATATCTGTCAAAGCTCACACGACCTGAGCTTGTTGGGGACTCTTCCAGGAGTCAGATGCGATCTTCAGCCAAAGGGGTTAGAGGTCCTATCAAACCCGTTATCACCCATCTGAGCAGTTCTCGTAAAAAGGCCATTCCATGCTTCCTGAGAGCAGCCCTAGTGCCCTCCGTACCAAGCTCATTTTATGTTCTGAGGGCGGAAGGAAAAGTGATTGGTTCAGAGAGAAAACCAATCAGATTATAGAGGAGTACGGTCCAAGCAAATAGAGGAGGCGGAACTGATTGGTTATTTCTATGAGCCAATCATTTTTCCTTCTGCCCTCAGGATATTTTTGTGTAAGTAAAACTCCCACAAGCTAATCAGCATTGCATGACTCTTGAAGACCATGATTTGAATAGCTCTGGGCTCGAGAGCAAAGCAGGAGTTTGCACAATTGAAGACCAGGTGACCCGCATTCGTTTGTTCCCTCGAGTGTGTCAAGCAATTATGCACGAGTAATAAACAAATACAAGGAACAAGCAACACCGGGGGTTAATTCCAGGGCTGGAGCTGAAGAACATTTTCACAAAATTTTCTGTGAGCTTAGTGAATTTTGGAAATTTAATGAAAGTTCTGTGTGAAATTACGCAAGTGAGTTTTGCTTCCCTGTACCATAACATGATAGAGAAGCCTGACTTAGGGTCATTGGCGATCTCACCTCAAAAACAACAAAAAGTTTTGGAAATTTGTTCTTCGATCCAGGGGGACCAGATGCCAGGCGGGGCACACGGAGAATACTGAGGGGCACTACTTCAGGTGTGGGTAAATTTAAACACAGAGCTCTCTTTTGAACAGATTCAACTTTGCACACCTCTGTACCGCCGCCTTTCATCTTCTGATCCAGATCTGGCACCCTGTGCCCCCCTTGCTCTCTGCAACATTGTCGGGATAATGCCCTTCTGCCCGCACCCCCTAGGAGTGGCATGAGACAGTGTGGCAGGCGGGGGAGCACTCCCCTTGTTGCTGGTGGACATATTCACAATGTCACAGTGTCAGATCCTCGTGAATTATTATCCTGGTCCTACACATACCGGGGTAATGCAGGTGCCTGGACCATGACTGTATATCATGTGGAACAGTGCTACCCGCTGCCCTCCCTGTGTCCCTAGTGATGCCCCCCCCCCAACCGCGATTTTGTCAAGGCTCATTTCCACAAGCGCTGCTGGATCCACGCTCGTTCCCTTGCAGAAATGTTTCCCGTGCCTGATGGCCACTTCCGTTCGCATGTCGGGGCTGGCTGCTGTCCGGGGATGTCATGTGACTTGCTCTGACCTTCTGGGTATGGAGAAGACTAGGAGAAATGTATAAAAACTCAGTTTCCTTATATTCTTTTAGGTCTACGTGTTGGTAGCTCTGTTCAGCGTAAAGCAACCTCCGTGGCATGTGTGACTGTGATGTACAGATGCTCTCCTTCTATAACAAGCATGACACTTAACTCCAAAGGAGGTTCTGTTACCATAACGCCGAAGTTTATTTTTGGTTGACCGTTAAGAGAATGGAGCAGAAGCTAGCCAAAAAAAAAATAGAGATAATAATACCATTTCCTATGATCTTCAGAGGCTTTGTTAGTCCTGTAATGGAGTCTTTGATTTTGAAGGTCACCCACCTTGGTTCCTCGTAGATTCAGTAAAGACGTGCAGGCTAACAGTTCCGACAGACCAGCACACCACCAATGTCTGTGTGATTGGACCTTAAGGACTGGGCTGTAGGCAACATTGTACCGCTGATTGTACCATCTGGGCATGCGCAAAAGACGAGGACCTCATCCTTTCTCCTTGATGGAAGCTCTTAGCGGTCGGCGATGCGTGGGTGCACGTCCACCTAGCAGTTTATGTATGCATATGCAAATTAATGTCTTTTATGAGTATTTGCGGGAAGATGTGCTTTTATAGCGTTTTAAAGCTATTATCTCAGCATGCATTAGGTTGGAATACACCATTAGTGAGTAATATCCTGTAATGAATGTTAGGACAGAAGCATATGCGAAAAGTGACACCAGGTTTTATGACCCAGTAGAAACCTTTGGCAGCCGCATCCGGAACATTTGCTGTGATGACTGTAGAAATGGGGAATGTCTGCATTAGGATCTGCTGACACAAGTTCCCCAGGGGAGTCAAAAGGGCAGGAGCTGCTGGACTTTTTGGGAAGTGAGTTTGGCAGGTTTCACCATGGTGTGGGAGAACACGAGAGGGACGGACTCCACCTTGGACTTTTCTGCTGTTTTCCAGCGCCTTCGCATGCACATTAAAATGCGCGGCCCGCAGTTATCTGTACGTTAGTCAAAGCAGAGCTGCGTTTATCTTCGTGCCCCGACGTTCGCGGATGACGATTTGAATACAGGCAGCAAATTCTGATCATGGGAACGTCAGAAACAGAATGGGAGTCCCTGTTGACCCTACAAGGGTGATAGAAAGTGAAGAGAATTAATGGAAGCAGCATTTGTTTGGAAGCTGCCGCCTTCCTGTCTCAGGTTCCCCAAACCCCAGGAGATCACCCTTCATATGCAAATGATGCAGTACCTTGTTGGGGAGGGTCTTACAGGATATAAAGAGCATTAGATCTTTTATCTGCATTGGAGTTGTTGAATATCCAATATATGTCTGAACTGCACTGAGAGACTTTGCGAGTGGATTCCTTATGTGGACCAGCGTGTAGCCCTGTCTTCTTCCCCTTGGCTTCCTGGAGTAGGATCCGGGCTCACTATCACCCTCTACTGGAGGGGGCAAGAAGGAGCAAAAAATGTGACTGGTTAAGGAAGATGGATGGATGGATGGAACGAGCTCAAAAGGGAGGTGTTGCCTCTAGCATAAGTGGCACTGCAGCAGGCTGGCTCAGTTTCGATGGCTCTGTGGTGCGATGTCCTTCCGTGGGCACGATCCTCATAAAAAAGGAGCAAAGTTCAAATTCTGACAGCCTCATGTCTATGCAGAGACTAATCACTCTCCTTTCTCCTTGCAAACAATGCACCCTATAGTTAAAACCCTTTTAAAATATAACTAAGCCCTAGCAGCCAATTCCATGTCCACCAGGTCCCAGTCTCAATTATTCCATGCTTGCACGTATTTTGAGACCATTTGAATATTTTCTTAATTGCAGAGGAACTGTTTCTGGCTTTTTTCTCTGACGACGGGGTGGAACGGAACTAAAGGGGTGAAACAATCTCAACTTCAATTTCCGCCCAGCGATCATTGCTTTCAGCTAACTTCTCTTTCCGCATTATTACATGAATTACCTTTTTCTCCACCGCCACCGGCGGCGATTTTGCCAACGAAAAAACGCAAACTAAGTTTGAGAAAGTGAGACAAAAAGGACATTTCGGATGAGGTAAGAGGGCCCCCCCTCCACCCCCACCACCGTCTCATAAACCCTCCCCCTTTCCAGTCGAGGTGAGACGACGTGGTGCGTTTAATAAGTGTGAGACAATTGGAGCTCAGGTATGGAGGTCAGCAGGGGTCACATGCTGTGCAGCTCCTGGAAGGTACCAAACATCCAAATGAGAGGGGGGGGAATGACTCGGCGCCCACAGGAACATTCCGGCCCATGAATCTCTCGCATGTATAGATGCAGTCATGAGATTTTACTTCTGTTGTGATGTGAGTGTTTGATTGGGGTGGGGTGGGAGTTGCAGAGTCTGGCACAATGACCATGGTAAGCGTGATCATATGTTTGAGTTCCTGCAATCCTGACGGATAGCTAAAAAGAAATCTGTTACCTTTTTATACACCGGTCCCTCAGGGAAGGTTACATTTGCCTATGAGATGGTGACGGATAGGGAGTTTGGGTGTTTGGTTTGGTTTGGCCGAGGTGTGTGTGTGTGGGCGGGTTAATACAACTAAAGCCCAGGCAAGATATTTTGGGTCCTCTGTTAATTGGGATTCCCCTGGTGAGTCGGGGTTCCCATAGTTGGTGGGATTTCCTCTGTTAGTCGGGATTCCCCTCAACAGTCTCTTCTGTCGAAGTGGCCTCTGGGCTGTGGCTTCATCTCACGGTGAAGCTGAAAGGAAAATATGCAGCAGAACCGTGACTCATTGTCTGCACGTACTGTGCATTAATATTAATGAGGTCATAGAGACATTAAGTATTCCTCAAATAGTGCTTTTCCCAAAAGAATTAATTTGTGCAACAACAAAAAAAAAAAAGTCTAGCATGACTTGATTATTGTTGTTTACTGTTTTGAAATGGGAGTCTGGCACTCTGTAGAGTTTTATCCTGTGTCTGGAAAACAATGAAGTGTCACCCACTGAACGACAAAGCAATAAACCTTTGGGGCAACACAAGTACTAAGAGTAAAGGAGATGGTACGACTGGAATTTGTTGCTCGGTCTTGAAGTACCCAGGAGTTGCCAAGTGAGACTTTAGCTTCCCAGGGAGCTTGTAGCTTCCCTTGAGATGATTTGAGATGTTTTATTATCACAGAGCACAATATGAGCTTTTTGTGTTGCCTTTTCTCTTTGTCTTTGTTTTTGAATGACTCAACAACCTGAATGATTTTTAGTTCTGGAAATGGTGTAAATAAGTCTATTATTCTCCCAGCCCGGAGTATTGCAAATAAACCTCCCTCTCAGCCCGGAGTATTGCAAATAAGCCCCCCTCTCAGCCCGGAGTATTGCAAATAAGTCTCCCTCTCACCCTGGCGTATTGCAAATTCATTGTCCCCATTTGATAAATGTACTTAATTTTTCCTCCTCCTCATCCCTACCCACTAGAATACGCTGCTTGTTTTACTACTTTAATGCTCCCAGAGGAATCATTAACTACGCGAATGTGTCAAGGAGACTGCAGACAGTGGCCTGTCCCATCCTCTGGTATTTGCCTTTTTGTTTTGTTTCCATTTGCAATATTAGCGGATAGGGCGAAATTTGAAGGAACACACTTTTTTGGAGTTTTTCGACCAGTAGCCAGAATAGCCCCGGCTAATATTAATGCAAGGCATGGTTTGGCACCAGTTAATCCATGTTAGAGTTTGTCTGCTGTGCCCTGACAGTGAGAGGGACCCTGTCTCCCTAAACCTGTCAGCTGAAACACTAACTGTTCCTACATTTCATGAGAGAGTGTCAAAGCTGTCCACATCTCCTATAAGCATGGCACTGAACTATGAATCTTGACTTTGATCTCGGGGGATTCCCAGGACTCGCCCTTAGCAAATTTACTACACAGTAATAGAACTTTGGATGCAGTTTCTGCTGGTAAAGATTTTCAGTCGGCGAAAAATGCGGTACAGCGGACCGTAAACTAAAGAAAATCCGACCAATATCCAGAGTTTCTCAGTTACTGTAGATCAAAGAAAGATCTTAAAAATTCCTATTTTTAGAGAACAGTGAACATGATTTTGCAGACAGTTGTGATTAATGAAACTCTAACGTAAAATCCTAGTTAAGATTTGGGCGTATACAGGGATGAAGCTACAGGAGAAACTGTCCCCTACTGAAAGCTGATTGGCCCCCAGAGTGCCCGCTCCCTGTTTCAAAACACATCATTGGCTAATGATAAGGTTATAAGGTTGGCCCTCATGCCCCCCCCCCCTTGAAAAAATTCTAGAGTCACCCCCCTGTATATAGAAAATGGCTTCTAGCATTAACTTTGGAGTCCCACCTGGCTCTCTTCTTGGGCCTCTAAAATTTACCATCAGTTGGTTCCTCAGGTGGTTCCTGGTATGTCAGTGTTAAGAGAGTCAGATGAGAGTCCCATCCAATTCAGATGTGCTAATCACTTTTACAGATTCTCAGCTTCCTCTTCCACCACCCTGTAATCATGACCAATCTCTCCATGTCTGACTGAGAGATATTGCTGCACATTGCCGTTCTTGATATTCCTTGTCCGTCTCTTATACTGAGAATAGGCAACTGTTTCATGTTTTATTTTGAAATTGTGTCCATCTCATTCGCTGTAATGGCCCGTCATTCTTGATAATCTAGTCATCGCAGTCATTCCTATCACTGTGTCAGGAGGCCTTTTTTCCAGTCCAATCTTAAGTCATGGTCGCATACAAATATAACACAACAGAGGCTCTTTGAATGAAATCCCACATCTTCATGTCAGCAGAAATGTCTGCAGGACCTCAAAACTTTCATTCTTCATCCTGACCTCCTTTCCATGTGAAATTCCGTGCTGAAATGTGGGGAAATGATGTTTTTCTACATGCAGTATATTTTGCAATACATGTATGTTTGTCTGTGCTCTGTCCCCCTGGGATCAATAAGGTTTATCTTAAACTGAATGTTCTGCTCCTTGAACACCATGGAGTAATCATCCATACCCTCTTCTTACTCCCTGCCCTTGGCTCACCACCGTCTGAATTCCTCCACCATCTCCAATGCATTATTAACACCTCAAGCCTCCGATGGATCCTGTAGGACAACTTGTTGCAATTCCGTTTCCACGCATACTGTGTAAAGATTTTTGCTGACGGATTCCAAGTGGAAGCTGTGTAAGTTACACCTTCTGACCCAGGAAAACGAATGAAGGAGGAGCAAAAGTAGATATTCAGAAGATGTTAGGATGTTAGTTGACATTTTTGACATAAAAAACATAAAGTACATCCTGTACATTATCCCTTATTCAGAAATATGCTAGAATGCTGCGGTGACATGGGGTGTTTTCTACTCTGTCCAGTACACAGGGCTCCTCAACTGTCTTGAACTTCCAGAAGGGCTTCTCTGTGGTTTTTACCAGAGTTCCCTGGTTCAACTTCTTTTTCAGGTTCTGTGGACAATGACCAGTACTTAGGAGTCTCTCTGCTGTTCTTTGCCGGTGCTTTGTGCCTGCAGATCTGTCGGTCTCCTCCCATAAGCTGCCAACAGGATGCTGTCAACCCATACATCTTCATTTCCTGGAAGCCCGCATCCCCACCATTGGGGCCTTCGTGCTCTGGGAGACCCTGTTGAAGATTTTGGCCTTTGCTTGTATCACACTGCTATCAAATGGATACAAGAACAAGTGCCATTTTAATGAGTTACTTGAACCGACATGAATACTGTAAACTTGGTGGCCCTATCCCAATACCCATGGCAGGGCCATTCCAGGGGAGCTGGGGGCCGTAGGTCCATCTTGATTTCTGCCTCCTATCTTGGCTGCTTGGCCTGTGCAGCCATGAGTAAGTCACTGGGAATGGCTGCATTTTCTTGCACGTTCCTCCCACAGTCATCTCAGTGTCCCTCGTGGTCTGATCTGCCACATGGATGGCTGGTCCAACATCCTTGGAGATACAACGATAATCTTGTTGCTGCCCCCCCCTCACTGACTCAGTGCCTGATTGGCCAACTGTCAATATCATTCAGAAGGAAGTCATCTACTATTATAGGACTTACTATTGCAGAATCTGCACCGACGTTCAATCTTCCCACTGAAATCTGCTCTGGAATCGTTCTTTGTGTCTGATTTAATTTGGTAGAATTCGATGTAAGGTTTCATTTCATCATTCTCTCAGGAATATAATTAGGGCTGCAAACCTTGCACAAATATCTCTGTGGACTGGAAATTTCATAGTGAAAAGACCCAGTTAAATAGGACTGTGTGAGGATTAATAGACTGCATTTCCCAGATAGGAGAAGAATACGAGGAGAAAGGTAGTCTTTAAATAAAAAAATGCATCCGAGCATGCAAATCGACGTACAAAGTGGCATTAGGAATTAATCTCAAATCGCTAATATGAGCTATTTCACGCAAGACGGCGACGGCAGATACGAAGCTTGCAGGAGAAGACTAATTATTAGCAGAAAATTAATTTTTGTTTTAAATTCCACGAAGTGAAGCATAACGCTGATTTTCAACATGTCTGACAACCAGGAAAACACTTGAGAAAGAGGAAATCCAATTATATCAACAAAAAGCGCAAACAAAACAGGAGGAGGCTTTTCTTATGGAGAGGATGCTGGCTGCCCCGTATTCGGAAAGGTTTACTGAAGGACGGAGAGCTAAGAAAAACCGGGGGGGAGGTGAAAAAGGGGAAAAAAAGTAGATCACAATTAGCCCGGGGGGGGTTTACAAATGTGGCCTGGAAGGACCTCATTGGACAGGAAGGGGCTGGGGGGTGGGGATGTAATCCAAATTACTTTCACGGTGCCGTTCCAGCACTGCCATGGCGCTTCGACGGGAATCCAACTTTCAGGCAAGGCGCGCTCTACACAAACAGCCGTGTTTGGGTCTCTGCGCGAGAGCGAGCCAGTTAGAGGCATTTCAGGAGAGACCGACAGACAGTGTCTGTGCCAAGTGATGTTGCTAAGCAACCCGGCTGTCGCACACAGGACACACAACTGGTTGATCGCATGTGGTGATGACATGACAAGGTGACAGAGTGACACCAACTCTGCAAGGGCTTCAACTCCGCATCCTCCATGGTGGCTGTTTTCGTAATGTGCGATCCCGACAGGCTCGGAAGCACCGTAGGCCGTGGAAGATTCTGGAAAGACATGGCTGAGTGTGGACCTCATATCCCAGCCCGGGATAACGGCCAAGTGGAGCAAGAGTGATGCTAACAAGTGACCCATTTAGCACCAAGGCCTTTTCTCCTTCGGAGGAGTGCTTCTCTCGCTTCAGTAGTGTTTCCCGCATCTCGTCTTTGCTCTTTCTCTGGCTCTATCTGCGCCGCGGGATACGTCGCAGCGGTGAATCGAGAGCAGTTTATTAGCGAGAGCAGAGGCTCTGAACGTCACTCGCTGCGCCTTTGGCCTGCCGTGCCCCGAAGTATCAAACCCAGCTCTGAGAGGCAGGCTTGGTTATTGTTTGTGAAAATTGCACATCTCCACGGCTCACAGTTAAAGAACCCCCCCCC